>VZTG01001067.1:600992-674536 GCA_013397845.1 Melanocharis versteri
GGGGAGTTGTGGCTTTTTTCTCTTTTTTTTTTTTAATTAAGTGTGTAACTACAAGGCAGGCACTTGCCCTACATTGCTGTTGTTTCTGGATTTCTCTTTTAAAGTTACAGATGCAAAAACATCCTGGAAAACCTAAACCGAAGTTCTTTTGAAAAGTAGTTTCATCCAAATAGAATCATACCAAATAAAGCCATAAAATCAGAGACTGCTCTAAGTACACTGTAATGAGCCCTCACATTAACTGAGTTTGCAATGAATTCTAACACACACATAAATTCTGTGTACCTTTTGGGTTTTCCGGCAACCACATCGCACAGTCTTGGCTATTACCCATATAGGAGTTTTGCCACATTAATGGAATTAACGTGCTGCTTTCCTTTTGCTAGCATGAGTTCTTAAATTATTTTAAAGGTTCTTGTATCTCAGTTCTGCTTTCCATGCTAATGCTGGCATATCTAGAAGCAGTGGCTCACTGTGGAGGACACGCACCATTTCAGCATTGGCTCAGAAGAATGCATTGCTTGGGATGCACAAGTTCTCCATTTGAGCAACCACCAAAATAAGTAACACTGAAATAAATATTTATCAACTCAGCTATAACTATTTGCCTTTCATACTGGACAGTGCTGGAAAACAGACAGAATGTTAATGACTTGACTATTCATTCTTTTTATATGCCTCATTTAATTGATTAAAATCACATCAAACATACATTTGTGGGACTTGTAAAGTCCCGCCTGCTCCAGTACAGTAAGGAAATCTGTTGCATGTGTTAATTTTCCCAGCAGAATGTTACATCCCACTCTCTCTGCAAGATAAAGATCTATATTTCTTTCAAAAATTATGATTAAGATTCATCTTATGTAGCTGATTCCCAGAGGTAAAGAAACTGCAGTCTCAAGGGATCTGAAGCATGACTCTGAATTTTCTGACATTTCTAGTAGTATCTTTCCTTCCCCCCTCACCTTCTGCATTCCTCCCACTCCCACCCAGGACAAGTCTACTTTTTATTAGCTTCAGTGAGATTCCACAACCAAGTAACAGTTCTCAGTATCTACTTGTGCCCTCTGCTTTGCCCAATCGAACTTCTAATAAATTGTCTTCACTATCACCCAACAGCACAAGTTCTCTGTGACATGGAAAGTAATAATGTGGTGGATGTTCCCCTTAAAAGATTTAATCAGTGCAGCAGTTTCCTAGTACAAAACTGCTTCACACATCTGGGGGGGAAGAGGGGGAGGGTGGGGTGCAAGGGGAGATAAATTGAGATCAGCACCAAACCCTGCCTCATCTCCCAAGGGTGATGAATCATGCACCCTGCTCAGAATAAACACGTCCTCATCGAAGGAGACTGTTGGATGGATTAAATGGAAAACACCCTAATAGGAGGATTTTGTTTGTCTGTAGACGCAACTCCAATGCATAAAGAGAAAAAAGAAATTAAGTTGCTGTCTCAAATATATCTCAGGCCCTCTCACTAAAAGCAGGTTCTTTTTTCCCTCTTTGTAATCCAGTTTTTAAAGTATTCAGATTACTGTTTAACTTTACACTGTGAACATCTCATTGCTCTCCAAGGTATAGCTAATAGCCAGTTACTACCTAGGAATGAGTATTTTGCACAATAATCCTCTAACTTTACTCCTGGATGGCTTAAGGAAGAAGATATGCCAGTGGAAAGGGAAGGGAGGAGAGAGAACAAAAATTAGAGAGGAGAGCCAAGACTGAAATGGGGTCAGTGACAGGAAATGGAGCGGGGTGGGGATGGCTGAGCCTGTGACAGCAGGGAATGGGTAACTGGCTCGAGCTGGCAAAGCATGAGAAGGAGACAGGGCAGCATAAAGCAATGAGAATACTGCACTTCAGGTCATGTGAGGAAGGCACAGGAAAGACTTTCTAGTGCTATTAAAACAGTGTATTTTAAATACATGAAAATTGGACTCAGATAGAATAACAATATTGCAAAAAATGAATCAAGTACTGATCCACAAGGCATCATATCTCTTACCTGTCATCTGCTCAAAGTCCAGAGGTCTCTCAGGTGAGACTGCATAATTTACAGACAGCTCTAAGCAACTCTAATGGTTTCCTTATGCTAGCATGTCAGCTGAAAAGCACAATAGGTAAAGACTCCACTAGACTCTCTTTCAAGGCTCCTCGAAACTTCACAGAGCAAAGACGTGTTTATGTACTGCACCCATACTCCACAACCACACTAATTTTTAAAAAGTTCCTGACAGTTTTTTATTACACTGTGTTGATCATATTCTGTAAAATTCACTGTGGAGGTTTTTTGAGTCTTCCTTTATCAGCTCTGAATTCTTCAGGAGGATATTTTCATGCTTTAACAGGGATGTGGAGATCAACTGGAAACATTGCCTCTAAACACTACTTCATCTTCTCAGAAATACTTCTTCATACTCACAGGAGATCCTCAAGTTTCAAGACTTTTCTCCACTTCACCTTAAAAGCAAATAATAACCTGTCTTCTCAGATGGAGTGCACAAGATTTGCTGGATCTTTACACTGAAAGAAAGATATAGCCATAGCAATTTGAAATCCCTTTTAGCTGAGCTCTGTAACCCCAGCTAGTAATTAATTTAAAATAATTGCTGTTTCTTGCCCTTTTTTTCCACTTCTCTTTACTTCTGTTAGAGAGGTATGTGCTTCGTGTTCACAAGCAGTTTAATTAATTCATAGTTTAATTACTTTCACAAGTAGTGAAATAACTAGATCCTTGCTGTGGCAGCATCACTTAATGAAGCTACTGTATTTCCATCATCTGAAAAAAGTGCATTTGGTATTCTTCTGCTTAGGCAAGCAAAAATGTTAAGTGATACGTTCCAAAAGATAATACCTGTTGCAAGAAGTTATGCAACAGCATTTGAGCAGAAGAAAGGGACATATTTACAAATATCATGGTGAAATTAGATAAGTTACAATTCCACTACTGTGGCATCTTCCTTGCGAGTCCAGGGAAGATGAAAATAAAAATATTTAAAGACCTAAGAAAAATGTTATTTGTTTTAGAGATCTGTCTCCTCCAGATCAAACATTCAGCTGTTGCACATCATCTACCAAAACTGAAGACATACAAACACTATTATGCTTAATGCTGCATGCTAATTTCATGTATCTATCAGTGTTCTGCACCTGTCTGAAAGTAACTAATGAAGGACACTCATTTTTATGAGACAGCAGGAAGACACACTTTTCCCAAAGACTATTTCTTCCTTTACAACAATGTTTAACCTGTATTTTTCCCTAAAATTCCCAGTATCTCAGAGACCAAATTGCTGTATCACTGTGGAGTGTCTGCTAGCTGCCAAAGCAATGCATTGGCCACTAAAATCAACTAAACATTGTTCTGAAGGCAGTTTAACACTTGCTCTATCTCATGTATTTGAAAGTTCCAAAAAAAGTGGTTCATTTTCATCTGGATAGTGGTAGAAAATGGGTTTGCATACTGACCCTTCAGCTGTCCAGCTTATAAACGCCGAGTAATCTCTAAAAGTTGCCTTGCCTGGAATCATCTGATTTGCTGTTTTTCCATCTCACATTTTTGAGAAATTGGTCTCAAATTTTGCTCAAAGTTGTTCAGAGTTAGACTCAGTGAAATACCTGTTGTAATATAAGATACTTGTTCTGTGGAGAAAAGCATGCAGTAGTGTATAGCTGAAATCTGCATCTGTCAGTTTTGCATAACTGTTTCCTAGTGTACTTTGATGTCTTTTCCAGGCTGTGCTATGCTAAACAGATAACCTGTGTAAGCTAAGGAAAGAGAGGCCAGGTCTCAAGGTTAAGCAGAAGGTTCACACTAGCACCATTACAACATTCAGGGGTGCTGGGGTGAAACATGAGGCTGGATGATGTTAAGTAGCCAAGAACCGCAACAGCCAAACAGACAAGCGAAAAGATGGACTTTCTTTCCCTTGGCTGAAGTAATAACGTACACGAAAGACACAAAGCCTTAGCAGACTTGGACTGCCAAGGCCATTTCCTAAGATAAGCCCGCACTGAAATTGAACAGGGCCTCACAAAGAGCCCTTAGAATCAACTGTAGCAAGAAGCTGTCCAGGCTAAGCAAGGGGACAGAGAGTAGGAGAAACTTCAGGACCAGCATGAACCTACTTTCCTAGTCCAAGAACACAAGGCTTAGACAAGGGAGAACCACCAGTCCGCAAACTTTCTGCTGCACAGAAGGCAGCTAAAAAATTCCTATTTCATGTAGGCAGGACAGTTCTCCAGACTGAAGAGCGTGGCTCAAAGAGTGGGATTTTAAGGAATTAGGCAGAAGACATGGTAAAAATGGTATCTCAGACTAGAAGGACCACTGCTCTAAACTCCTGCTCCTTAAAATTTCATCATACTGTTTGTTCCCTTTTCTCTTCTACTCATTATGGCAGGATAATGGAGAAGAAAAAGGTCTCAAATTGCCCCTCTGCTTGAAGATTCTGTGATGGGACAGTCTGTTGCCTTGCTGGTTCTCACAGAGCTCTCGTGACATGCTCAGTCAGCAACCATGCCCAAGCACAGCAATAGGCAGAGTTTGTGTTCGGCACAGGAGAGCTAAAGACAGTTGCCCCCCTCCTTCCCTTGCTTTCTGAGTTCAGTCTTTCTGACAACTGATGCTGACCAGATGGGCCCTAGATTTTAAAAGTTTTGAGAAAAGAAGAAGGGATGTCTCCTGATGTGCTTGCACTGAACAGAAAACCCACCTCAGGATGTAACATGCCAAGAGTTGTCCATTCGAAAATCAAAACAAAAAACCTGGTTGCTTTATATCCGTGGAAGCTGCAGAGTAGCTCACACTGGAACTGTGCACGCACACAAACACACAACAGGCCTCACAGTGCAAATGAAGGGGCTTATTAGAGATGAAAGAAGGCCTCACATCATCCCTTGTAAGGGACCATTGTCTCCCTTTCTGCTACAGTGGTCTGTGAAGCTGTGGGAAACAAATGACCTCCGAGCCACAGCACTGTGTGCAACTGCGAAAGAAAAGGAAGGGGGAGAGGGAGGGGGTTCCATGGGAGGGCCAGCATCCTCACTCTCCAGTCTTCCAACAACATCCCCACCATGCCATCCCCGTGCACGGCATGGAGGTGTTTCGCATGCCTCCACGGAGCTCCTGCTGCAGCCCGGTCAGCAACAAAACTAAAATCCCAGCAGAGAGAGCAAGACACCCTTCCCCACCAGCACAAGGGGTTTTTCCACCTGGCTGCCTGGCTGGTTACTCAAGCTTAATGGTTGAGGGTATGCTTCAGACCTTCTGCTTTTCATTTGTGCTTTTTCATACCATTAATAAGGAACAAAAAAATCCTGCCTCACTTGGAAAAAGGGGAGACAGGAGCAAACAAAAGAGAAACAAACAAGTAAATTAAACACTGGGGAAAAGGGACAGAAAGGATTGGTGCAGAAGACAAGTATCTACAGCCAATGCTTATCCCATGTCCCTTATGGAGTTTCTGGTTATGGGAGATACTGGGAGATGCAAAGGTGAGTCATACAGTACGCAAGCACATGCACTCCTCTTACTACTCTGAACACAAAACACCCTCATTTATTCTTTCTGGTCTCTTCTTTTTTTGCTTGCTCCTCATAACCTTCTTTCCAGTCATTTGATCAATCTTTAGTCTCTTACACATAAACAGAACACCATCCTCTATTATATTCAACTCTGCTCTAAAGAACAAGACTATTATTTTTGACCAGGCTAAATTCCACCAAGATGTTAAGTCCAGCACCTTTGGGAAGTCCATTGGTTCAGGAATCTAAATTTCTCCTAACTCAGTTTTCCACTCAGCATCTGATTCAAGATTTGATATTTGGATATCAGTCAACACTAAGGGAGTAATCATCTGTCTGCAGAGCAAAAAGTCAGACCAGGCTGCCAGAGCTAAAGAGGATGCTCCTGGCTGCACCGGGGAGAAAACTATCTCTTGAACAAAGAGAAAATAGCATGGATATAACTCTGTTCAGAACTACAGACAACATTCAACTTAACTTTCACTGAATTTCTTCAAAACCTCTAACCACAACACCAGAGAGTTCATGCAGTAAATCGCCTTTGAAATAACCATCTTCTTTAGAGGCTGAAAAAGAAACGCGTATTATCACTAACCTTATTTTTGTATTTAAAGATTTAGGAGATGCTCACACACTTGGGTAGTGCATGGAGAAAATTGCATGTGCAAGGGTTTTTTTTCATACACAACTCTAAAATACATGATATTTGTAATTTAAAAGTATATAGCTGCTTTACTAATGGCAACACTAACTGTAACATAGTTCTTAAAAAATGTTAAATACTTTTCCATGAAAAATTCTCTTTGGCTATTTTGTTTAATACAACTCAAGCTGAAGACAGGCTTTTAAGCCCAGCACTGCACTGTCTGACTTGCAAAGGCATTCAGGAAATACCCAGGGCTAAACAAAACTGTTCTTAATTATTTTAAATTCATAAAAACAGCTCTGTATAAGGTTCTGAATCCCTTTTTAGTTAATAGAAATACCCCTACAGCTGGAACCCGGACTACAGCTCTAGCCACCTCTCTTTCCAATGTCAACAAAATTTTCCGCTTCTGTCACAAGATTTTGACAGTTCTTACAACATCAATGAATCAAGTCTTGTGGTCTCCCTAGAAAAGCTGCATTATCCACAGTGCACATAAAAGGGGAATCAGCAGAAAGACAGCTTTGGGGTAGTTATAAACCACAGGTTACACGGGAGAGGGAAAAATAGAGATGGGAGAGATGCACTGCCCTTATAGCAGGACAGCAGCTAAACACATTCAAACCAACAAAACTTGGATTAAAAGTAGTAAACTGTATCCAGGACATGGAATCATGTAGCAAGGAAAATGAAAAGCCAGAAGAGCCCTCAACAGCCCTAGCTCATAATCCATCAGGGGAGAGCAGAATCTACAAAGCAGCACAGGTTTGTAATGACATTTGTTATTCCCCAGAACAGGATTATGCACTGTCCAATGTAATTGTGTAAAAAAAACCACTTTCAAACTTTGCTTAAGTCCTTCAGGAAGTTGATGGTAAAGCCATGTACAGAAGCCAGGTCTCCAGAGGCCTAGTCCTGTAAATTCAGAATACTTCTGAAAAGACTTGTGTGCATTTGAAAGCAATGTCTATATATAATAAACGCATAAGTGTCACTACATACATAGACTGTATCTGAGAGTTAGGAACCTAACCACAGTACAGAGCTATGAGTTAGCATCTGAGAAATGGGAAGTTAAACCTCTGTAATAAAACAGCTTTACATACTGCTTTCCATGTTCCCTATTCTTGGCAAACAACAATTACACAAGTGGTTTTCACTATCCATTCAGAGTGAAAGGAAAAAAAACCCACACGAACAGAAAGTAGTGAACTAGTAAACAGGATTATACATGGCCTTTAGTAGTCTCAGATAGGGAATTGTCTAATGTTTTCTATTTACCTTGCTGATGGTCATTTCAATAAGCACCTACACACAACAAAGTTAATTAAAATGATTGCAAAATCTATGGAATAATATTTGCTAAGCACAGTAGCTACACAGTGACATGGGAAAGACAGTCCATAACCTTCAGATTAACTAGTGCCAAAGAACACTAAAACAGATTAAATATAAACATTGAAACCCAGGAGACCATATCCCTGAGTACAGTTATACACTACTTACATACTCTGCAGGTAGAAACCTAACATCATAAAAATCAACAAAACCAGTCTAAGGAGAATCATTTAAGTGAAGTGAGGCCAGCATAAGGTCCCCAATAACGTCTTCCTCTTTCCCCAGTCTAAAGCAAACAAAGTCACTACAAAACGGAAAATAGGCAGCATTGACTGATTCTGTAAGGTTTTTCATTCTAATTGTATTTTCAAGTCCCCTGAAACAAACTAAGATGCTTTTGTTCTGCTCTAAGACTGATGGATCAGCTTGCATCAAAAATAATCAGGGCGGAGTGAAGGTGAGGTAAATACATACACATTATATTTAGCATCTATTAATATCCATCCCAATTATTTTCCCAAAGAAAATATTCCCAGATAGCTAGTGAGCTGTTTAGAACTCTGTCCTACAGCAGAAGTACCAATCTGGCTCTCATTTTCATGTTCCAGAAAACAGCTGTTTGTGTTTACAGTTACCAGCAAACAATTCAGCTTTTTAATCAAACAAGAGCTGCTTGGGTGCCTTTGCCCATGGCTATGGGAATCAAATCACTCTGGAAAACAGATCTTTTACAACATTACTAAGAGGCCCTCAGCGGATGCAGGGGATTTGAGAGGCATGCTTTTTGAGGAAACCAGATTTATAGTTTGCAGCATTCTCCATCCTGGGTCAATATACCGAGCTCAGTAACAAACTTCAAACTCTCAAAATGGCCCGGGGGTCAGTTTGCTTTCTTCTTCTCTCTCCAAATTACGTTCTTTCTGTCTCATGTGCCTACATCCTCCAGCTTTTTTCCCCACTGCATATGCAGAAACATAACAAAAGATTAGTTCAGCTCTACTATGAAACAAAGTTGGGCAATCCAGAGAGGAGGATGATGTTTTTCTAGCAGTAGACTACAATTTTCCAGTAGGAACATATAGGACCATTTCTCCTGTATGAACACTTATATGATGGCACGTGCTTGGAGGTTGAAGAGAACATGTGAGCTCCTCTCCATATTTCACTTCAGCTTTGTAGCAACCTTTCCCTACTGCTGGCCTGCTTGGAGCTGTTCCTCACAACTACAAGGCATGTACATATGCAATACATGCAATTGTTAGTTTGTCACAAAACAAGACCAGTTGCTCATTTCTCTAGAAGTGAGTTAAACACAAATATATCAGTGGTGTGCGCCATAAGGAGTCAAAATGAAATGTATACTGGCCAAGATTTCTGTTTCTTGCACTGCTATGTACATCAGCTATCAAAGGAGTAGCAGGTGAGTTTAAATGCTGCAGCTCTAGACTTGGAAAGGCAAGAAAGTGTTATCTTAGTGAGAAGCAACTACCAAGTAGTTCCTCCTCCCGATCATTGCCTAGCAGCATACACCTGCTGTATTTTGAAACAGAAACCTCTGAGCCACTTCAGCTTCTTTCCTTCACAGAAAGAAACACTTATGATACACTGTGCAATCTTTGCCACTCCTGTCCACAAAGCTTCCCTAAGAAATGGCTATGTGATCGAGGAAAACAGAATTCTGCCATGAAGTTTCTTCTCTTTTAGGAAAAACCAGAGCTTAGAAGAGCTAATACACTAGAAAAACCCACTAGAAGTGATACAGCAGCAGGCATGGGAGGCTTTTGTTTCACTTGAAAGGAGCACAGCCCTTTCTCTTGAAGCCAGGTAACATGAGGCAGTTTACTTCATGAAGTTATCCTCACTCCACCAGGAATTCCAGGGCAAACTTGAAGACTTATGTCTTCACAAAAATTTTAGATAGTCTCACAGGTGCTTTGCTAAACAAAACACTAGCGAAGGCCACAAAGGGAATGTGAACAAACTTGTGCTGGTCTACAGACTGAGGGAGGACATCAATGCAGCAAACAAAGAAAAATTGTATGACCATGAGCAGCTGGGTACCAGACTCAAAGATTCCCTATGACTGTCCCACTAACAGGAATAGAGATTCTCCACGTTCTGTCTTTGTGACTGCTGCTGCAGATTTTAAGAACCACTAAAACTTTGTTCTCCTACAAGGTTACTTCAAGTAGATCACTGCTAAAAAGACTCAGCAAGTGGCAACCTGGAGACATTGTGTTTTTATTTTATATGGTATCTGCTTCCTCTGGGATTCCCTAGCCAAGGTACTGCATAATCCTTTTCAATAAAGCAACACTGTTCAGGCAATTCCCAAGACAGCAGACAAAGGAAAAAATAATAACCCTTAGCAAAAAATACACAAACAACTATCTACAATATAAAAGAAAATCCACTTAGATGCAAACTAAACAGGAAACTGAAGTGTCTTGAGTTTAAATGAGGGGAAGTTGCAAATGAGTTCTGGCTCTCTAGAGAATAAAAGCATTTCAACCTTATGGCCACTATCAGCAAAAGATCTTTTTTATTCTATCTCCTCAAAACCTGAAGTCCATGATCCCTATCAAATGAGCATAAGGGAAGATTAATTCCCTCTTCATTAACTTCTTGGGTCTTTTGCCTTGAACATGAGTTCAAAATTGCACACAGCACCCTTATACAACAAGCAGTCCCTGGGTTTCATAATCTAGGTTATCCTTCCCAGGCAAATGCAGTTTATTACATGGAGGAACGCCAAAAGTTAAGTGTGTAAGTTTATACAGACATACCACACTATTTGTATTGGATTGATTAAAAACCCAGCAAATCAAAACAATAAAGAAAAGAATCTAAGAACAGAGGATTCTCCATATATTTGTAATTTTGGTTTCTAAATAGATACACTTTCAGGAGTTGAATATGTAATTATTTTCAAAACTTACAAATGAGCAGCAATGAGTAAGACAATTGGATAAAACATTCTAGCTGAACTTCATGTGCAACTTAGATTTAATTTTAAATACCTGCCTTCCCTGAATTTTTCAAAATTCTCTTACAGGAAAACATCGCAGTTGATACTGATGTCTATATTTTGCGTAATCCAACTCATAAAGGTTCAATATACAACTTAAATAATTAAAACAACCCCACTTCTGTTGAAGTGAATGTTGCAATTGTTATTGATGTAGAATGAGGAATGCACGACAATGCCTCCTGATCAGGTCCCAGTACATTCAACACTGAACTTTACTGTCCAAATTGCCTTCACCTTCAAAAAATGAACAAATTCAAGCAACAAGAAGTAAATTTAATCATGCTGTAATTATAAAAGTAAAAGAAATTAACCAAATTATTATTGATTAATAAAATAAAACAGAAACAAACAATTTCCCATTTGAATGTCAGTTATCCTTTCAAAATTAAGAAGATGTAAATTCAAGAATTTTGTTCAGTGTCATTAAACTAACATCTACAAACAAGAAACACAAACATAGCATAGCTGAGATAATTATAAAGTTAGCCCTCCTCTGAATGTTATTGAAAGGATATGCTCAAAATCAGAAGGATTAAAGCACAGAATTAATATGAAGTACAGGTCTTTGGAGGATTTGCAGATATTTTAATGAATAGTTTCTGCCTTGTGACATAAAAGGCCTGGGAAACACCTGCACTGTGCAAGTTTTTTTTCCCATTGAGCAGCTGAGGAAACTGGGACTCATGATCACAGTTCCCAACTAGTATTCTCCTTGTTCTGGTCGAGACGTGACTGCGCTCAGTTCTTTATCTCATCCAGTGCTTGCAGCTGACAGCTAGAGATGGACCTGACTTTGTGGTTCCTGGTCCTCTTCATACACGTGCTCCCTGTGAAACCCTGCAGCTCCCTCACTGGAGCCACACTGACTTTGTGACCAGCTCTCTATTTCTCCTGTGGACATTCAGGTGAAGGTTGGGACAGTTCTCCAAGGTGAAAGAGAACCCCACAGCAAACAACATACCCAATGTGTAGTATAAAAGAATATTTAATAAAGAACCAACAGCCATATCTGGCAGACAAAAATCAGTTCCCCATTATCAGTGGTAATCACTGACTTAGCACTGATTGGAAATTGGTAGATTTCTTTTTCCCCATCATTCTGACAAAAAAGCTTGTCATGCACATGAAACCCTTCATGTGTATAAATCTCTCCTTCTTCCATACTGTACTTCATCCACAGGATACAGGACCAGATTTTACATGCTCTACTCACAGGTAATCTCTCTGAATGAGTCAAGCAACTTCTGACCTCTTTTTGGTTAAGTTGAAATTGAAGCACCTTAAAACCAATGCAAACTCATAAAACTTCCATAATTATTCAAGTCCTGATTATTTGTAATAAGCTCAAACTGTTGGTCAGAGAGAGAATGAGGAGCAGGTAAAGATGAATGACGAATGAGCTGATTCTTGGCTCCCAGACAGAAAATTCATTAAGCTATGGTCTGAAGTAATGAAGAAATGGTAATTCATAGCTAAAATAAGCCAACGTTATAGTGTTACACGATCATTCTCTTGCCCAAGCATAGAAGAAAGAAAAACTTCAGCTTAGTGATGTGCCTCCAGCTTTCAGTGCTATCTGTGGCTACTTCTCAAGAACAGTGTACTCTGCTTAGGGCTGTTCTTGAACCTGTAATTATGCAAAATAACTTGATGCTAGGTCTAGAATTACAAAACCCACAACCCACGTTTTCTCCAAGGCTGTCCAGCAAGAGCTCCTAACCTATAAACGTAAACCTATGCTGGTTATCATCAGGCTTGAACTTTAAAAACAGCCTCCATAAAGTGAAGTCAGAGGCACATCTGTGATCACCAGCACATTGATGTTGGCTACATTATGAAATTATGCCATTGCTGGCTCCAGCATGGAACTGCCCATAGTTCCTTACTCTGGTAATATCAGCATGCAATTTGTTGGACAGATTCCGTAATCCACAGATGAAGGCAGTTGTAGGTTTTGACTTTATCCAGCATTAACAGCCCCTAATAGCCTAGTTCAGCACAGACATAACAAATGGAAATGGCTTTAAATTATCCTTCCCTTGAGACGTAATTTCATAAGAGAACAAACTCTATATGCACAAAGAGAGATTTCCAATGTAAACATGTGGTGGAAGCTAAAAGCTTCAGTTAGATTTAGGGCAAAGCAAGGGATTAAATTTCAAAGACACCCATTTCTTTCCAGTTCACAATATATATATTCTTTTCTGCTGACTTTTCTGCCCTTTGTGCTCAGAAGATCATGTCTATTAAAGAAATCACTTTTTAACTTTTTGAGACCTTACTGAGCTTTTTCTCATTTTTCCCCTCGCACAACAACTCGGGATGGGATAGAGAATCTACAGTTGTTATAATGGGTAAATCATAAGCAGAACCAGAATCATTACCAGCATCTGTCTGTGAGCATTTTAAATTATCCTTTACGTTTTTAGAAGATGGACTCTGGAGTTTTGACTATCTTATTAGCTAAATTGAAGTTCTTAAACTGTGAGGAAAAAAGGAAGAGATACGTAATAACTCCAGTATCGAAGATTCTTCGGGTTTTTTTGTTTCTCAGGATTAATGTAATATAAGCCCTGATTTTGTATTTGATAAGATGCCAAGCAGAGTCAGAAAGAAAAGTGCTTTACTAAGACAAATCCAATGCTAGTACAGGAAAAACCTGTATTTGTGAACATAATATTTTTCCCCTCTGACTTCTTAGTCCTCTGACAAAAATACCTATGAAGACATTATATGGCAACCATTACTATTTGAAGGTTTAACCTCATCACCTCTCATAAAAATACAAGATCAGATTTACGCAACAGAAAACTTCCAGTCATTTTGCACTGGTATTGACTTATTTCAAAACTGAAGTTTAGACCCCTAAAGGTTAGTCACTTTTGTTGGTTTGTTTTTTCTTCAAAGACACTGTTTTAAAACATTGCTAACATTCAGTGCTGAAACAGCACCCTAAAAGAATACATTCATTATCTGTTTGAAGATTATATGGTGTTTTTTGTGATTGGACACACTGATTCTGTTATAATCATAGAGAACAAAATTTCTTTCCATCATCTGAGGTCTACAGTTTCAGACAATTGTGTTTAAATAGAAAAAAATCCATATTTAAATACTCTCTGCAATAAACAAATTTAAGGATACAAAATTAAACAAAAAGCAGGCGGGGAAAAAAAAAGGATGAAAATGGCAAATCTGGGAAGAACAGAGGGGTGCTTATACAAGCTAGCATTTGTATGCAAGCTTTATGCACTGCAAAGTGGCAGCAGGGATATTATTACCAACATTTACAATCCAAAAGAGCAAAAGAGTACCCTGCATGTACAAAGGACTAATTTTGTTAGAGATAAAGGTTTGTATGGGATGCAGCTTTACATCTCTTACTTGAACAGTTGTGTGCTGATGTAATTCTAGCTTTGTCATTAATCCTGATACTACACAGGGTAGTAAAAACAGACCTAATCATAGCAGAATGTTCCTTTAGAAGGTTTCTTTTGATTGGCCCATCATTTAATATTATTTCTTTTTTAAAGAGAAAGCCTCACACAATAAGGGAAACGATCCACTCTCCTCGTACTCTTTAGGGTACACAAGTCACTCCTTCAGCAACATCTACCACATATAATTTACCACCAACCACAACCCTGATCTTTCACTGTGTTGTGTTTTACGAGGACACTGTTCCTGACACTTTATCCATAAAAACAAATTTCAAAGTTATCATGTTTTTTGTGAACCATGGCCTAGGAAGTTTTTTTACGATCTCAATAGAAAGTTATATGATTTAATGCTAGGATTGCAAATATCACAAGAGGCAAGATGTGAAGTGTATGATGTGTTCAGCTAAAGAATTGATAATGCCTGAAATTTCCTAACTGACAACACTTATATATGCAAATTTTTTAAATATTCTCTCAGAATTATGACTAGTGTCTCCATCTTCAAATCCTATCTTGGACAAATGCACCTGGAGCTACTGGTGCTTAGCTTTTGGCTCAAAAGACCATTTGGGGTTTTTTTGTGGTTTTGTTGGGTGTTTTGTTGTTGTTGTTTTAAATCAATGAGTGGTTGACCACAGACTAGTCTGCAATTTCCCAAAGTATTTCACTGTTAGATGGAAAAAGATTTGATAATCGTAACAACTCCAAAGAAAAACATAAAAGGAATGACCATTTATCCAAATTGCCCCTAGATCAATTGCAAAAGACTTCTTTTGCAGACTTCTGTGTGGTTATCAATTAGTCTATCTACATGTATATACACATGCACAGGCACACAGATATCTATCTCTTCTATTATATACTAAACCAGCTTTGTGTTTATTTAGGAGAGATTGGTGGAATGTGAAAGTCACAGCTGGTTCAGAGACTCATCTGAAGAAAATGTATTCTGAAAGGGAACTACACATTAGAATTTGATACTCCTGTCTTTTGAAGAAGCCTAGCTTGAGCAAGTATGGAAAAGGGATTTAAAATGTTTTTAGATCAGCCGAAGCAGCTAAATAAAAGGGCTTTACAAATGTAAGCTGAGAGTTTCCTTTAATTTTACTAAATAACTTCCCTATTCTTTTTCTTTTTTCATTCTTTAACAGCCCTAGAACAACAAAAAAAATCATATTTGGAGAAACTATCTTTACTAAGCATTTTCTCTGAAAGTATATTAATGCATCATTCTGTACTGCATGGCCTTATCCTCTGCAACTTCACCTCCCTGACTTCCTGAAAAGATCCCTCAGGACAAGGATGATGATTAATTTCTATATGGAATTGTTTACAGCAGGATCAGGTATAAACAAAGGTGAAATAATAATAGAACTGGACAGCACTTGCATTGCAATCTGTAACCCAGGCAAGCTAGTAACTGAACATTTTAAACTATCCTTACAGACATGGAGGAGACCACCGCATGCATTGGGAAATAATTCAGCAATTTCAGTAATAATTATGAAGATGAGCATTGAGTGCAGCAACCAAATAGAACAGAAAGATCCATTATCCTTTAAGTTGGAGCTCAGTCAAAAGGAAGTTGAAACCACCACTTCACCATGAGATACTCAGGAGAGACAGTTATTTCTGAGGAAGTGAAGTTACACAAGAGTTCTGATAGATAACAGGAAGCCAATCGGAAAATGAGATGTTAATTCACAGTAAGACACAAGTAACAGCCTCTGTTTGCTGACTCTCCTGCTTTCTTGCCAGATGTAGCAAGAACATGCAATTTGCAAGACAGATAACTTCTTTCTGAATGCACAAAAATCACAAACCAAGGTCACTTTTAATCTAAATCCCATTTCCAAACATAGCAGGGCTTGGGTATGTTGGGAAAGAAGTGCTGAGAAAGAAGTACCCAGTTCCTCTTGAGCAGACAGAGAACTCCTTCATCTCTTCTCATTTGTGATCCTTCAATTCCTCCTACTGAGTAGGCTTGATCTGGAGTATGAAGTATAAGTATGAAGTACTTACTGGGGAAAAAAGAACAACCAACAATACCATAAGGCTTGATAAATAAGAAACTTGCCTCTCCAAAATCTTCATTCACAGAACATTTTAAAGGTTACAATACTGTAGCTGGTATTTAATTTGATTCAGAAAAAAATACTCAAGCAGAAAGCTGTTCTTGCACAAGTCAGAATGTATAAACACTTTGGCAGACACCATAAGGACTAAGCTGTGCTTTCTGAGTTGACTGAACGAAGCACCTTCAAAAATTTCCAGTCCCTTTTAGTACCTTCCATTAGGCATCATCTCATTAATCCAAATACGTGAAATTTGGTCACCCAAAGGAAAGACAAATCCAGAGGGTCTCTCCTGTGGTTTATCTTTGCCATCTTTTGATTTAAGGACTTCTTTGCTTCATTTGAAAGCTTCACTTCTGTAAATAGTCTTAGCTAAAGTTTTTATGAGCCATGGATTGCCAAGTGACATCCTGAGTACTTTTTCCACTAGCAAACCAGGATTCAAGGCTCATTCCTGTTGCTTTCAATGGTTCCATGGTAAAAACATTCCTTGTCCTAACTTGACATAATATGGGAGAACACACAGATTTCTATTAGACTTCTCCAAATTCCATCAAATGTCTTCATCCAGAAACCAGCCTAATGTTCTACTTCCAAATAACCACAGCCAAGTCCTAAATGGAGACTTCAAAGAACAGGCCAATTTGTGAAATGTATCACAACACATTCATCAATAGGTGTAAACCAGAGTTTACCTTTTCTGAGAGAAGTTTGAGCATTCGGGCTGTGCTTTTTAACTAGAAAGGCTTAAGCTGGGAACCTACTGTCTTTTAAGTACACACTGCTCAAGTTGCTTCCACTTCTTGACCAGTTTACAGTGTAGCTACTCTGCAGCCCACTGAGAGAACTTGGCCTACACAGACATTTCCACAAACCACCATTCTTGGCATCAACACTTCTTCAATCTATCCTCTGCCCATAACATAGTAAAGTAACTGGATATTACTTTACTATGTTAAAGACAAATCTCTCTTTTTTTTTTCCCCTGAATATCAACTTCTAGGCTGCCAGCCCAGTCCTGGTGTTTCTAGGCTGCCAGCTGACCATACTAGGGCACTGGGGACTCACACATCAGTAAATATTTTAAGAGCCATGGCTACAACAGATGTTTTCATCATCACTGCTTTTATTGTCAAGATATTTACAGTGACAACAATTTCTGCAAAGAAAAAAAAAATCTGAAGTCTTCTATAGGGAAACCCAAACTATGCATTCTTTGTCCTCCTACTCCTGTAACTGATCAGGTCCTTGAGACTGATGAGCGATGTTGGGCCATGCTCATTATTCACAAAATATCTACTGACATATTTTAACACAGTTCCGTGATATGCAGTGTGATAGAAAAGAATAAAATACCACTCTATATAAGTGGCTAATCTAATCAGGACCTGTTTCTGTACTGGATTATAATTTTTCATACCAATAATCTACATCTGCCTACATAGAAAACTATACAGAACCAGACAGCGAAGGTAAACCTATTTACTTATTGCTGTGGAAGTCATTGATGGCTTCAGTACAATTCAGAAATCCCACTCAGTTACAGGCAGGTATTATTCTGGACATATTTTTAATGCCTACAGATCACAAGTAAACAACTTTTATAATTACAGTGACAGCAATCAACCACTTGAATATTCCCCTTAAAACAGGGCAGCAGTCACACTTGAGCACACATCTTCCAAACCTGACCTGTGGTTTTCATCTGAGCCCTCTGCATCCAGCACACTGGCAAACATGCAGAGCTTCCTGAGCCATCCAGCATCTCAGTGAATGATTGTTTGTTTTGTAAATATTACTGGCCACAGCTCAAAGGAGTTTCTCTATGCTTTTGATCTCCACTACAAACGCAAAGGACTGAGCAGCATGTGGCCAGGAAAAGCTGCATCCAGTGAGAGGCTATGAAAACTTCTGCCTGTAGAGTCAGTAAAAAAGGAAGGTAAGCTCTTTCACAACAACTATTTATACAAAAGTTCTACTTTATATATTCAGAAACTGTAATTTGCACCCATCCACCCTTTCTCAGAAACACAGAAGTTCCACGAGGGCATGTTTCAAAAGAACACATGGTTTGTGCACCTCACCAAGCTCATATGTCACTGCATGCAGAAACTATCAGTATACACACATGCTATCAGTGAGAAGAAATAAGTTACTCCTTAGGCATTATGCCTAGAAAAATGAAAGAAGAGTTTTCCATGAAAACATTCTATAAAAACTTCTAGAAAAACATATAAATATTGTTAGTGAAGTGCAGATTTATAAGTATGCACTTTATTTCGTGCCTTAGGATGATTTCAGATCTTCATTTCTTCCACAGATGCATTTCTTTGCCAGGTTCTGACAAAACTGTTCAGAAACTCAACGATTACACCGCAAAAAAAAGTTTTATGCCTTCATCTATAAAACATACCAAATGGACTGCATTCAGCTGGTCTTTCATTTTCCAGTCTCATTTTCCCTTACAGTGCAATCATGGCTGCATACAGAGTCAGAAGAGTTTCCTGTGAGCATCTACTCTGGTCTAGACCTCAAGAAGCTGGGTTGAAGACTTTCTATACAGATGTTCCATTTGGTCTTAAATACATCTATAACTGGCATACCAGCTTCACAGGTGAGCTGCTCCAAAGTTGCCACCCATGCCGCAAGGAAGCTGTATCTTCCTAAGGCTGAAGTTTTACCACTTCTTCCAGTCACTGCACACTCGTACACATTTGCCCATGCAAGCAAGAAGACTGAACTGCCAAATAACAATTCCAAGCATAAGTACCACTGAAATCTCACATCCTCACCAGATTCCTAAAGCCTTATACAGGAAAGACTTCTATAACATGGACTGGTTTTTGTGGTCTCCCACAGTATCTATATATTCTGCTTAAATCCTGAGAATCAAAATTGAACACAAATTCCAGCAGAATTTTACCAGTCCTGGGTACAGAAATAAACAGCATTCTTCCTTTCTACTTGGAAATCCTGTTAAACCATATCAGGATCCCATCAAGAGGCTCTTGGCCAGAGCTGATTAGAAAGACAACTTCTGCTGAGGAAGTTTCAACTACTTTCCCACCCTGGGATAATCTCTGCATCATGGTTTGAGGCTGTTTCTTATGCTCTATGCACAAACTTGCATTCTTTCCTCTGATTTACATTGCCTTTACTTGGCTATAGTAGAACTACACAGAACAATAGCTTATCTTGAAAAAGCAGCTAAAAACCAGACAAGGAGAGAAACTGAATAATCCATTAAATCATGAACATGTCTCATAAAAGTTGTGTGCAAGTATGTTGTGAGTCAAAAAGGAGAAAACCTTCAGTCTCATTGTCCATCTCGGAAATTGCCTAGGAAACCATCACATTGATGGAATGGATCTGGCACCATTCCACAGAATTAAATGCACAACTGAAAATTAATCTTCAAAACAGTTACTAGTTGCTGCTGGTATTTAGAAGGGAAGTGTCCCTTCATTCTAGTGTCCCAGCATTCTTGTATGCACTATTACTTCAAATAATTTGGACATTTTGGGGAATAGGGACACCCAGTTTACTAACTGGTTTTAGTCATATGCATTTACAGTTGTCTTCGGCAGAGACTGAAACTTTCATTTTAGGGCAACAGATTGTATCTCGAAATGAAAGCACAGTCAAGAGGAATGTAACACATGGACCTACCCTGTTCACCTATGGTCCATCAGGTATTTATCTGTAAAGCCCAAGGGCCAAAGGCCAAACTTTGAGAACTATGTTACATTATCTTTTATTTGTGTCATTTTGCAACATTTGTTGCACAAGCATGAATGTATAAACAGCATGATGCTTCCTTATCAGTGACCTGTCTCCTCCAAGATCTATCCAGAGGCTGGAGCAGGCTCCCCAGCATCATCACTGACTGACTTCACAGATACCGGATTACTCTATCAGTAAGCCTGCTGGGAGAACAGTCTGGACAGGGAGCAAAAGCCTTTGCTTACATACACATTCCTTCTTCACTGACAAGGAAATAACTCAAACTAATAGAAGTATCAAGACAGCTTGCTATAAACACACCCATGCACATATATATATACACACACATGTATCATGCACGTATATATACATATACACACACACAGGGCCTTAAGCCCAGAACCACAGGGATCCTGCTGGTGGAAACTGTTAGTAACAGATGGTCAGAAAATCAGGTCTATCTGCCAGCTTATGGCTGCAACTTCTCCAAGCATTTTGTGCCCAAGTGCTTAAAGTTCGAAAAACTGGGGTCTGTCAACTGTAGTGACTTGGAATTTCTGACTCAATCTTTGGCCATGGAGTGAAATACAGTTTTTACTGTTGGGTCATTTGTTTGGCCTAAGTCAAGAAACTGACTGGCTGTAGGAGAAATGTTGCACCTTTAGGTCACTGGTTTGCATCCAGTACAGGTCAGTAGTAGCTGAATGTCATAACCATCAGAGGGTTGTTTACAGTCTGACGCAAAATGAATTTGCCAACTTACCAGTTTCACTACATACTGCAGGATCTACATCATCGATGACCTTCACAACAACTTTAGACATTCAGCATAGGACTAAATGAGAGCCTGAGCTTCCATGCTGAGTGATGGGATGTGGAATCTCCAGATCAAAGCTGAAACACAGTGATAAGCCAGTAGAACAGTTTGTGTCACCACTGCTTGTGTTCAACAGTCCAAGGACAAGAGGAAAGAGACTATGGTTTGCAGAGAGCTCAGCTTAGTGCCTTACAGTAATACTAAAATCTATTAAAAAGTACAGTCTGGTTTTGGCAAATATTTTCCTAACTACAGATGTAAGTAGAAGGCATAGTTGTTTCTGTCAATACCCTGAAAGCACCAAAATTCTTTTCATCTAACCTATATTAGGTGCTAGGAAAACGTTAATGTTGACCATGAGGTGGGATGTAAAACAGTCTCTTTACACACACCTTGGTTACATCTGGTTAGTTACAGTAAGTTCATCGCTGATGTTACGCCCAGTTACTTTTTCAAGGAATGTCAACATTTGAGGGCTGTAACTTACTGGCAGTTTAATGTTATCCTGGGATTAATATGAGAGGAGAGAAGTGGGCTGTGAGTTACGAGGGGATATGTACTGCAAGAGATTTGGCAGGCCAGAGCTCTCATTAGGCCAAAATTAGGGATGTCCTAGGTCTGTATGTATGCTATTAATCCCTACGTGGGGCTTACCAACAAAAGTAGTTTTTCCATTAAAAAATTCACGGCTCATTTCAAGAGGAAAAGAATTATCCTATCTGCAGAGTTCAGATTTGGGGAAAAAAAACCACCAGAATTTCTCCAAGTTCTCTTCAAAACATTTTAAAATCAGACAGAAGGCTTCAGAAGAGAAAATATTTTTCTACTCCTGCCTTCAAGCAGCACTATTCCATCTCAAAATTTATTAAGTATTTACTAACCTTAGTTGGCAGAAAAGATAATCTTCAAACCATCAGCACATTTAACAGCATCAAAGTAAGTAGATTTATAATTGGGGAATTAGCTATTAGGAGAATTAAGATCCCTATCTTTTGAAAGAATCCCAGTTAATAGATCAAGTATATATTAGAGATTTGGTAAAATGTGCAACCTTGTGTATAAATCGATAAATAGGTATAACAAATGTAGCACAACAAAGAAGAGCATTTAAAAATGACTAATAAAGAAAAGTACAGAACAGACAAAACTGTAGCATCATAAGCTCCAAGAATATTTCCAGCTGGAAGGGACCTCAGGTCTCTCATCCTACCTCCTGTATCTGGGACAGCTATGTCAGACCAGCTTACTCAGGCCTTTACCCATCCAGATTTTGAAAACCACTGATGACACAGACAGTACAACTGCTCTGGGCAGTCTGTAGTGCTCAGAGCGTTGATGGAAAGAAAGAAACAGCCAGTCTGAAAAACACAGAAGGAAACACAAAAGAACCTCAAAGTGATACTAGGACTGCCACAGAAAGTAAAAAAAAAAAGGGTAAGGGAAGAAAGTACAGTTATTTTAACAGTAAGAAACCAAGTACAGGAAAACATTTTTAGTACTTCAATTTATCCAGAAGCCTAATGTGAAGGGTGTGATTCTTTAATCCTTGATTTTGTAAAACAAAACAACAACCCAAAACTAAAACAAAACAGAAAACCTTTATGCCCTTTAAGCCATCTCAGCATAGACTCCAGAACCTGAGGTACCTCAAATCACCATCTGCTTTCAAACAGGTAGGCTGCAGCAATCATGCTGAGCTGTGTTTGACACATTTCTGCCGAAACTTTGAGGATAAACAGTGAGTGACACTATTTTGCATGTTGAACTTCGTAGCTCCATCAGATACGAAGATGATCGTGAGCCCTCCAACTAAACACATCTACTATATGGCTGTTTTAATGTTTCCCATTTCAAGGAATTGGGAAATGGCAGCAAAGCATGGCAGGGCCATTTTTAGGGCTGGTGAATTGAGAGATTTAGATAAACATTTTAAGTTTTATTTCCTGGCCTATTTTCCCTGTTATCACAATTCTGATTGCAGAACCTTCAAGCACAGGACAGCTTTAATGTTGCTGGAAATAGTGAAGAGGAAGAATAATTGCTATCAATTCTGTTGCCCCTATATGTTCAAGCCAGATGAAGACAAAAATGGAAGAACAAAATTACCACCAGTTGGTTTATTAGCTAATAGTAACAAGACACTCAGGGCTATTACAGCTCAGACACTGAAGGCACAAGGCCCTGGCTGGAAGAGTTTATACCAACCACAACCAATCAGGGCATCACAGGATTCTATGAGACTAAGGGGTAAAAAATATTTTCTGTTCAGACCTTCCTACCTTTTCTTCCTGACGTGGCTTGGTATTGCTAAATCTTGATGTCTGGATATAATGTTTGAAAGACCTGTGTGTCGACAAGAGTGTGATTGCCTCAATAATTAAATCAATATGGAATTGTGTCCCTGGAGTTGGAGAGGAGACTGGAAAGGCAGCAGAGGCAGCCAATGAGACAAATAAAAGGCTTTCTTCTGAGGTTAACTTTGAGGGAGTATATGCCATGTAATGTTTTGATGATCACTGTGCTCGCTCCACAACAGACAGCACACTGAGATAACATTAAAATCTACACTTATCCTCTTCTTAAGGTTTAGACAGTAATACCAAAGGTAGCAAGATTATTTTAGCATTCAAAGTAAGTAATCAGGTGATGACAGGAAGCCACATCTGAGCGTCTGAGCTAAGAAAACCCCACAGAGCTTCAAGTGCCCATGACGCAGTCTTTTCCAACTGAGTGTAAATAGGACATGTCACCTCACCCAACACCTTGGACCACAATGTTTTGAAGGTAGCAAAGGAGGAAACCACACTGCAAAGAGGAAGCAACAAATGCAGTTTTAAAAAGCTTGCAGGTTTAAACCAACTCTATCATAACCAGAAACAGCTATTAAATCCTGAAGTAATAACACATCATTAGCAATTAAACTGCTGGAACTGGACAGCAATCTCTCAAACATTTTCAATGGCACCATTGAGTGTAGGAATTGCTCACCTCTATATGCAAGGCACCCACTGGGAAGGTATTGTTTATCAGAGCGATTAGAATATAGCAAACCACTACCACAGGTACCTGTGCAAAATGCAAGACAAACACCACATTTATTTCATACGGAACTAAGAAGCAGGGCCGACTGGGAAGCAGTTTCATTTTTGTTTTATTCTTCACTGGTTTAGCAAAAGTAAAACCTTGCAAAACAACATTTTTTTAGTTTGGAGGGTGCAAGAATGGTGAGAGAGAGAAAAAAAAAGAAACATCCAGACAACAACCCAGATGTTATTTTGTGTAGCATGTCTCTAGTTATAATCAAGAACCTCTGCCTTGTCTCCTTTTTGTGTTCAAGATTATTTTACCAGCAAAAACACATTTCCACAGGACATGCTACTTCTGATAAAACACATTTTTGTTTTCATTCGTATCACAGTTGTCACAACACAGTTGTCACAAAAATTTTCAGTACAATCAAAATAAGTACTTTATCGTGTTGAAATCTGCTGAAAATCCACTGTTTTACAGACACAGAAAGTTGCAATCATTACTTCATTTATTCGTTTAAAATGCTTTTGATTCAAAACTGCACTACACCAAAAGGCAACTGACTTTCTACTACCTTAGAAAGAACCACCAAATCCTGGGCTGAAGCTGTAACAAACTCAAAATTGCCCAATATTGCAAGGGCACATATTACATACCACTCAACTTGCTTTCAATTACTATTCAGCCTGCTGGACACAAATACCTTGTCAGAACAAGCAAGGAAAACAAGGTATCCCTAAGGAAACTCCTCAGCTCATTCAGGTAAGTTTTCCAAGTCCTTTACACTGTCAGAATGGCACTAAGGTGACAGAACCTCCTCTCATCCATAGGATCTTCTCATCCAGGCATTTCATTTCAACAGAAGGCAGGTTCATCTCAGGATACATCTACACTGTGTGTGGTAAATACTAGAAAGATTAGCCTGTCCTGACCTCTCTGCCTCTGTGACTCATCTGCTGCTGGAACGCTCTGGATCCCAACAGCTTATTTCACGCTAGGTCTCATGACCATCACAGCACTGACTAAGAAGCAGATGCACCCTCGGGAAAAGCAGAACTGGGCAGTTTGGGATGGTAAGTCAAGACAAGGACTTGGCCAAAAGCCATTAAGGACTTGACATGTTGATCCCATGCTGTTCAGAGTTACCTCATACTAACCTAGAGGAAAATAATGTCACCAGTCTTTGCTAGTTTGCACGATTCTGGTGCACAGTCAAAAGAACAAACTAAAGGCTCCATGAGGTTTTTGGCATTTAACCTGAACCCACAGTGAACTTTTCCTCTTGTAATTCAGATTCGGTCACTGACAGGCATTATATTAGCTTGAAGGCACTAAAGTTTGTCCTAAACTTCATTCTTACCAAACATTAACAAGAAAAGATTTACAGACTTCTAAAGCTCAAAAAACCCCTGCAGGCCCATCTTCTTAAGTCACTCGTCCTTCAGTGGGTAGCAGTTTTCCGTGGGTAGCATAACTCTCAAACATGATAGGCTTTATTTCAAATCTTAAAACAGAACATCAACATTATCAGTTTGAAGTTAAAACAGAGGGAACAGCAAGGGAAAAGAGAGTTGGATGGTATTTATGAACAATCATTCAGCAGCAGATGCTGATGATGACTGGACTCAGGAATTTGGTACTTGAGGCAAATGTTTACTGCCACAGAGATGTGACTGTAGGCCAAAGGGAGACAAAATGTCATATTTCTTAGCATAAACAACAGTAAATGAAAGACATGGCCGCTCAGGCTTCAGCACAAATGAGCTTGTCAAATCCCATCAGCTAGGATTTGAACTGTTACCCTGCTGAAATGCCTACTGTTTTTTGTGAGCAAGCATTACCTGAGCTCAGTAACCACAAGCCAGGCAACAGGTATTGCAGCTTATTATTAATGCCTTCTACTGATCTTTGGAAGTGGTCTGTATTGCCTGACTCACACAAAAACACACAAGAGAAAACATTTCATAATTTTATTTAAGAAGCAAGTCCCCATTAGCAAGTAAATTGGCACAGCAGTGTGAGACAACCAAAAGAGTCGGTGTTGATCCCCGTGTAACTACCCTGTACGTGCATCATTGTTCTGTTCCAAACTCACCCGCTCTGGTTCCCTGTGAGAATGTCCCTGCTCTGGCTGTAGCTTGATGACCAGCAACTGGCTTAGATTCTTCTGCCTTTGAGCACTACTGGATAGCGTGGAGCTAGCTAGCACTAAAAATACTGGTTTAATTTCTTACAGAAGTTCTCTAGTTGGTGCACATCAAAACCACCCCAAGTAAAGAACAAACATGCAGCAAGCAAAGATCACTGAGCACTTGTTTCAAAATCTCAGTGAAAAGATCACTGCAGATGTAGGCCGGAAGGAATTTGAGGTACAAAATGAATCCTACTGGAGGAGCTGGTTCAACATGGCAGCTTTCATGCTTTCAGTATACTTGAAAAAATATAGGACCTCCCATACAGTATACATTCCCAGAATGTCTTAGAGCCAAAAGCTTCAAACACTTGAAACAGAATTCTGTTTTCAGATTACTTATAATAAATTTTAATTATGCACCATCCTGCATAATTTACAGTTCTTCCTTTGACCCAAATTACTAAATCCAGCCTTCGGTTTCACTAAGCAAAATCAATAAACAAGGAAATTTGACAAGTCAAAAATCTACTATTTAAAAAAAAGAATGAAAATTGAAAGATAAGCAAGGGAAGCAAAAAACTGGATGGAATCAGATCTTTTAAGAACTCAAGAATTTATTTATTTTGTGTGCAAGACATCAAGATTTTTTCCCCATCCCTTCAAAGCTACAGAAGCATAGCTGTTGAAGCCTGAAATTGTAGTTCCATACCCTTTTGCTTTTAAATTAAACAAATGATCTCAGTTTTTGGAGCATTTTTTGACTCCAGGGAAACTACGCCATTAAGAGAGTGCCAGAAACACATCTAATTGACGCGTGTCCCAAGAACAGCTCAAAAGAGGGCAGACATACCACATATAGATTTCAAGGAAATTACTGAAAAGCCACAGAGCTTCAACAGAATGTGATATGTGAAACACAGCATATGAAAGACTCACTATCAAAAGGGTAAATTCAGTTTGGGAGATATTAATCTAATTACCTAAGAGGTACTATGAATTGGATATGCTCTTTTGTGCACCAAATCCAACCTGGACAGATGGAAGAGACTTTATGCTCCATTTTCTGACTTGTAATTAGTGTTTGAGGGACGATCAAGTAACAGACGCAAAGTTTCAAACAATTTTTTCTTTTGTACAGTATATGTACAGTAACTAGTTACATCAGATTTTCTGACCATTTACTTAAGTGGCTTAAACAAGTCCACAATCTGACTTTGCTGTTCTCATTTTCAGTGTAATGCTTTCTATGCACCCGCCTGACAGAAAACCAGTCCAGCAACATCCTTAAACAAAGGACTCCACATAGAGCTCTGAAACTAGACTTGTGCAGACTGAATTCTGGGCTAATTTTATGTAATGCAGATTTTAACCAAATGATAAGCAATTTTGATATTTTTCTGCACCATATCCTCTTCTCCTTGCCATCATTGACAATTTTCAGGATCTATTGGCAAAAATATAAGTAAAAAAAAATCATCTGCTGCAGGCTCCTCCCCTTGTTGGATTTACAGAACAATGCCACTGTCAAACTTCCATGCCTGTAAATTATCAAGTCACTGGCTTTGGACTATCAGTTACCTACTAAAATGTTACTATTTTCCATTATGGTAATGAATGCTTTCAAAAGAACAAATCTGAAATATGTTTTTGGTTTTGTTTATTAACTCCACCTAAAACTAAGGCAGAACAAGGCTTAAAAATCAGATGTCTAATTAGGACAGCAGTAACTTGTCATATTATGTAAAAAAGGCTGTTTGCATGGCTTATTAAAGACCCTAGCCTTTGGAGGCTACACCAGCCATCATACAAGGCTACCTTCTGTTTATTTCTCCATCAGTATCCTACATCTGTGAGACTGTGCTCATATGCACAGGTATGTGAATAACAGAATTAATTTTGCAAACTATAGGGTAAGGCTTAGCCCACCTCCACTAGCACCACCCTATATAGCTTTTAATTACTTTGGACATAACATTTAATTATTTCAGCAGAGAGAGACAGACATCAATCCTTTTGTTAAGGCAAGGAGTATTCAGAGAGAACGGTTTTGGGGAGGGTGGCCTGTGGCAGAAGTTGCAGCTGGTACCCATCCAGCAGCCGTGGCCGAGTCAGCCGCGCCGCGAGGGCGCCGGGGCTCGCTGCCAGCCAACTGACGGGGAAGTAAGACGGAGAGGCGAGTTCACGAAGAAAGACCGCGGCAGCGTGGGAGGACTATGACCTTTTGATCTCCGAGATGTTCCTGATGTACCAAAGTGACATGTCAGCTCTAATAAGCTGCACTCTCAGACTGGTGGCAGGGGCCTACAAATTACTGTGAGATCTGAAGGCATTTGTTGTGGTGATCCTGGCCTGGATGGGGCACATCAGCGCTCCCCCAGCAGGACTATCTGACAGTCTACCCCAACAATTCCCAACCCGGGGGTTGTAACCTCCAGCAGGGTCACAGCCACACAGAGTGGGGTCGCCAGCCTGACAGAGATGTGATTGTTTATGTTAGTCTTTAGGGTCGCAAGCTTGGCTGGGGTGAGTTCGCCACCAAAAACAGAGGCACAAACCCAAACCATTTGGGAACAGCTGGCCTAACAGACTTCGCGCTCAGAAACAACTTCCGGATATTCAGCTAAAACGTGCCCAAACTACTGCCCTGCATATCCATGCGCCAGCCTGAAACAAGAACTCCCCTGCCAGGTATCAGACCGGCTCAAATTACTCCTAAAGAATCATGGCTGCATACTCAGTATTAGCATCTGTTTTGCTTTCTTCGTGACAAATTTTCCATTGTCAACAGTGCAGCTATTCATACTTGAGCCATTGTCTTTTCTACCCTTCCTGGTGCTAGTTAGGCATCAGCTCATGCAGAAATATTCTGTAGGTTGCCTGAGGGACTGGAGCAACAGCAGGACATTTTAGGAGAGCAGAAATTAGTAAAAACATAGCCTTCCTTTAGTTAAGCTCTGGGCATTTCCTCTTTCTACCATTTCTTCACCCATCTTCCTGTACTGCACTGTGACCACTTGGGATGCTCTAAATGCTTCTTTTGCTCTGAATGTTTTTTTTTTTATTCTTTAGTGTAACTGATATTATGAGAAGACTAGTAGAGTCCAGACTAGATTAATTTTGTCCATGTGAAGCATGTAAAATCGGCTCATGCTCAAGCTCTCTATTTTAATTAAATTAAGAAATAATGCACCAACTGTATACTGTATTTTATTGTTGTGTCATGTTTGGGTTTCAGTGTAACATTTTAGGAGCAGACTGTCACTGGGAAGAAGTTCATTCACATGCCAGAGCACCCAGCTTCAACCTCCAAAAAAGGCTAACAGGTTATAAACTTCCATCATTAAAGACAATAAATCATTATAGCAATAATAAAGCAGGAAATAGACACAAATTAAGCAGAAACACCAATGTGCTCCTTTTACGATTAAGGGGAATCATCAATCATAGAGACTGCCTGAGATTAACAAGGAGCCACTTTTTTCAAACATCCTGCAGTAAACCCAGAGGAAACCCAGCTGGAACTGCAACTAGAATATAGGCATGAGACTCTAAAATTATCCTCTGTCCCCTCACCCTCGCCTTCCCTTTTGGTATAACATTTGTACCTCGGGTCACTTTTAACTGGTTCAGGTTCTGCAGGTGAGCCATATGTTTCACGTAATGCCACAAGCCAAAGGTAATTCCCATAGTGATGTTTTCCCGTGTACCAAAATCCTTCTGGTCCCTTCCAGCTCCATCAGAAGAAAGATCCAGTGATGGTACTATAAAGCTCCAGAAAAAAGGGGACTGAATGCTACTGATTGATGAATACTTTTTCCTCAGCCTCTGTACAGATTTAAGGATAGCCCACAGGGAGTTAAAACAGAATTTAATTGGTCATTGTGCACAGCGACAAGCGGTGTTTAGCTCTTTCTTACCCTTGAATTCATTTTTTCACAATGTAATTTGAAAGATAAGTTCCACCAACACTGAGGTGCAATGTGTAGGGCTGCAGAAGGAACTCAAGCCAAGCCAGGCCTTATGTTTCTGATTTAAACCACTGATTTGCAGCACCACAGTAAAAAGTTCCATATTCACCCACACTGAAATATGAGTTAATCTTACTTTTAAACATTTTTAGGGCATAAGGAAATGGCCAACTGCAAATTGTTACAATACTTTACAGCTATATGCCACCAACTGAAACTCAGTGACTGACCCATGCATGCTCCCAAGCTTACTGCAGTTAGAGGAACATGGGAGTAAGCTGGTGTGTGCAGAAGGATTCATGGAAACCCATCCTATTTTGCACTGGAAGGTGTAGCACGTACTCAGTTGCACTTCTTCTCAGTGGAGGTAAGGTACTTAGCAGCTGAGAGGCAACAACTTCTAACCACTAAACTGTGACTGTAATCACTTCTGTTATTGTGCTTCTTATTATATAGACAAATGATTCCCAGCAAATGTACCTGAAGGGTTTTTGGATAACAAATCGTTGATTAAAGATTGTAAGTCACATCACGTCTTCAGAAAGAAACCACAACAAAGCAGTAAAACTTCGTATGCTCTCATCACGGTAATTAGGATATAAGGAATGGAGATTCTCTTAAACTGATATACAGAGGTCTTTGAATGCTCCTGCTGACAGTTTTCACCCTTTCTGTAGTCTAGATCAAGTGATTATGCATATGTCATTCAACTTGGAACTTCCACAGACACTACAGTCTCTGCAACACCGTTTTATTGGGAGATTTATCTTTTGATTAAAAAGCCGTTAAAATTTGGCTGGATGTTATTATGTCACTACTTCCCACTTAGTGAAATATAGCATCAAAATTAGTACAGGCGAACATGACAACTGTTATTGTGAAATCTAACTGCTCCACACACCACCACAACCCTGCCTCATGCAGAAACAATCACAGTATCATTTCCCCAGTGGTGAATATCGTTTGTTCCAGGCCCTGTAATTATGGGGCACTTCCTTGTGCTGTTCTCTACAACCATAAGGGCTTTTTTCCTTCCACTGAAGCACAGGAGTGGAGACTCCACTACCGTTAAGAGTGCAGAGTTAAAAGAAATGTGAATAGAGAGCAAACACAAGAATGAAATCCTATTTTGAGAAGGCTTGTTTTTCCCTACAACATGTATTAATGACTTGTATCAAGGTTGCTCCTTTTTTTGGTGCCCTCCGTTTACCAGTCCTGAAGTAGATGTATTATGCTGCCTTCCAGCAGGTTAAGGAAGATGAGCTCCTTCTCCCTTTTCAGAGTATGTAAGGCTAACAATCTTTTTCATGAAAGCTGGAGAAGTAACTCAAAGACAGAACAGACTGAAGGAATAAAAGGCTTCCCACAGAACTGTTAGCTGGTGAAGAGGATTACAGGGTCTCTGCTGGACCAGATTCTTAAAATGCAGCTGAGACATGAAGTCCAGCAGCAAAATAAAGAATTAAAAAGAAACAACTCCAGCTGTTCCATTACTGAGCCCACATGAACCAGAACCAGTGGCTTAAGCAACTCTATCAACTCCAACACTGAAGTCAGAGATGCTCAAGGCTCAGACCTGGAGGCAAAATCCTGTGGCTCACTGAGTTCTCCTGTCCCATCATGGAAGGGTTTCTGATGTTGGGCCTGAGTGCTGACCAAACCATTAGGTGAGGATAGTAATTCCTATCAAGGCAAACACAGAGGCAAATCTCACTACGCTTCCCTATAGCATCATGACTGTAGAAAAGTCATGTAGCAAAAGCTATACTGTAGCAACTCCCTATCTCCATCAGCCATAAACCAAGAAGAGAACTGCATTAGAGAATCACAGAATCACAGAATGGGTAAGGCTGGAAGGGTCCACAGTGGATCATCTGGTCCAACCTCCCTGCTCAAGCAGGGTCACACTAGAGCACATGGCACAGCATTGCATCCAGATGCTTCTTGAATATCTCCAGTGAGGGAGACTCCACAACCTCTCTGGGCAATGTTTCAGTGCATGCTCACTCACACAGTAAAGAAGTTCTTCCTCATACTCAGGTGGAACTTTCTGTGAATCAGTTTCTGCCCACTGCCTCTTGTCCTGTTACTTGGCACCACCAAGAAGAGCCTGACTCCATCTTCTTGGTACCCTCCCTTCAGATATTTATATACACTGATACAGCCCTCTGTTTACCTTTACAGGAATGTCCTTTAATTTTTAGGGTTCATACCTGCACACTAGTCTCAGTTGGGAAATTTGCTCTTCAGTATGCATAGACATGGCTTAATCGTCAGAATTCACCTTCCAAACAATCTGGAAATACCATTAGTGTTATTTGTACTCATTGCCTTTCTGCATATTTAAAATTCACTGAGTTTCACAGGTTCCATATAAGGGGTCACAATCAAAAGACCTTTCTTGCACCACACCAGAAGGTTCTTGAGTTTCAACATGCTAGCAACCTCCATACAGATAATGGTATAATAATGAAGGGGGCTTAGTAACTATTCCCAAATACTTGGGTCTCAGAAAATCAGTGTGAATTCATATTAAAATGATACGATACTCATTTATGAACTGTCCTATTCAAAAATTTATTATACTAAACTAACAGTGCTTCTATGATCCAATACAAACGAGCTCCTCTTTCAATCAAAATTGTGTAAACCAGACTGCAATCAGTTTACAGAGCATTCAGCTAAAATACTAAAGGCCTAAAACATGCCAAACTGTTATGATACTTTCCAATGCATTTGAATTCCTATCATTCTGGAGAACTTCACAAGGACATGAAGTATTCTGCATTAGCTTTGGGAACTACAAGGAGGAAGTGTTTTAGAAACTTGTTTTACAGCTGCTTGATTCATAAGCTCACGGTTCCTGCAATACAGGTATGTTTATGTTTCACAGAATATTCTTTTTTATTTTAATTCAGTCACCTGTGGGTCCAGCCCTAAGCATTAAGTGTACACATAAATCAATAAATAAACAAACCTAAACCAACCAACAGCCTCTGATCTCTGGGGGCTCCTCAGTTCACTTGATAATTCCTTCAGTGTTTTCACTCAATTTGGCACCAGCACTGAAAAAAGGAGATTTGAAGGGAGAGAAGTAATAAACTATAGAGCTTATCTTACTGAGGTGAAAAGAAGGTCAATCCATTATTTTCCCCATAGGAATATCTTGAAATATTAAGAAAAAAAAGCTGCAGAGTAAAAATAAAACCCTAGATTTTTTAAAAAAGGTAAACCGAGGCTGGAAGAATAAAACAATTTAACCACAATATGTCAAGGGATCAAGGGCAAAGCAAAGAAGAGAAGCTGAAGATTCCAGCTTCAAATCTTCTGCTCCTAAACTAAAGTAGGAAAATCCTGTGGGTGGGAGATATTACGGTAGCTTAGTGCTCTCCAGTCTCCACAACACAAAAGCCTACTTCTGCTCAACAGCTTAAAAGAATTCAAGATCAGAGCAACAAAGATGAAAAGGTCAGACTAAACTCATTGCTCACACTGTGCACTAAAAATATACAATGCTATGACAAACCACTTGATGAACACAAATGGCAGAAGACTGAACACTGCCCTCCCCAGATCTAGCGCAAGTTTAGAAACAATTTTAAACGCAAAATAATTCTGACCTTTTCAAACAAATATTTGAAAGTACTAGCTGAGACTGAAGAAGCCCAAGACAGCATTCCTTCTTTTTGCTTGACACTTTGTGCAGGCTGGTAGGAGGATACTGTTCTTGTTCATACCAACACACCCCTGAATTTTTTCCAAGAAAGATGGAGTTTGGCTTTGATGTCTGTGAGAGGAAGCTAGAGCTTGCAGCTGGCAAATACATTAATAGCATAGGCACTGGTGGACTAGAAGGGACCTCAAGTAGGTCATCTTGTCCTATCTTCTTGCAGCACACAAATGAAACACAAATTTCCCTGTCCACCTAGTGTTAAAATACACAGGCTTAGATTTACTTTCTAAAGACTTTTTATATTAGGTAAAATTTGGTAACGTGAACTTCACAAAAATAGCAAAAATAGTACAGTCACAGCCACAGATAACTTGTTTAAAAAAATCCACTAACAGTCATACAAAATATTTCTACCATTCATGAAGCCTAATGCAGCTGGAACTTTTTTTTTTAATAAGATATTATTTTAATTGGGTAAGAGCTATTTTTTGTATTTAAATGGTAAAGCATTAGTTCTTATGGTATTCCCGGGCTTGTCTGACCACCCGGGCAATGTAAAATAACTTTAGGCTTCTCCAAGTTGTCTTTGACTGGAAGAACTAAACAGAGGCTATTCCACAAAGCAAGGATGGAAGTGAAACAGCAATGCCCACCATCATCCTCCAGACTACCCCCTCTGATGACAAGGTTTGAGAGATGACTATGTAAGAATGGTAAGGTTACAAGTAAAAACTGAGTTTGGTTCCTAGGGAAGAAGTGACAGCCTTACATGTCTGAGAATGTTAGGGCTGGAGAAAAATATTATTAGTCCTTAACTCCTTCAGTCAATAATCTGACAAGTATGTAAAAGCCAAATGAATGCAAGGACTCAGACTATAAGTAGAGAAACTTTGGTATTTTATTCATCACTTTAATTTGTGGCACATTATGCTTTTTTTTTTTTTCTATCTGGAAGCAGAAGTATGCACAGATCTGGGAATTTAGCTGGACATAACCATATCCTACAATAAATACCAACAAACAGTTCATGAATTCTTACATTGCTACATAACTGGTGGGACTTTACAGCCAGCACTGCTTTTATAAATCCATTAATGTTCTCATAAAAATCTAACGTATTTTTAGGACACAAGTTGTCATGCACTAGATTACAACTTTACAGAAGACAAGCTCTGAGCCTGAAACAGCTTGACAATGTCCTTTCAGCTTGTTCATCAGATTAAGTTTCTGTCACACATCAGATGAACAGCTTCCTTGGTTTCTTGCCTAATCTAACACATAACCCAAGCAATTCCCTTCCCAAGCGCAATTAGAAGCAAAAACAAAGGACACTGTAACATTCCACTTCTTTCTAATAGCACATTCAGTTTGAAATTTTCATTTCTGCCTCTATCTAAGAAAGATTACCCTTTTAGCAAACCGGTTATAGTGAAGGGACTCTGATTTCAGATAGGATTAAAACACCATATTAGACATATACAAACCAAGCAGTCTGAGTTGCTTACAGGACTAATAATGTGTTATGGGTCCTTTCACATCTAGGTCACTGGTTCAAATTCAGCTTCAGTTGGTGATGAGTGACAAGGAACAATGAGGTAAGAACCCAGTCACAAAACTAGCCTCTTATCCCTGACTCTGCAACATATACTCTTTGTGCACTTGGGCTACACACCTAACTACTCTTTCCTGTAAATTCTACAGCTGTAAAAGAGTAGTAAGTATTATTACTATCATACAAACTCTAGAAGACTAATTAATTTAAGATTCGGAAAGTACAAAATATTATCAGAAGTTTATTTTTGCTTTCAGGCTGTTCAAGAGCTAACATCAAATACATTGTGGGGAAACTTTCTCAGGACGGGTCAACACCGCGATGTTAAAAGAACCCACCAAAGCACACTGGCCACACCTGTATCTTTTGATAGGAAGATAAACATGGAAATCAAATGCTGAATGAGCCTGAAATTCCACATTTACTCACAGATAGACAGCAGGGGTTAAAAATGATGAAAAATGGAAATCCAGAAGCAGCCATTTTATAATAAGAAAGACATAGGGAGAAAAGCATATAGTGTGGAGACACACTGTGTTCTTCCATTACACAACACAGTAAGTAAATGCCATATCAATGTTAGTCAAGGAGGAAAGAGAGAGAAGAAAAGGAGTTTATCAGCCCTACATCCCTTGATAAAATTTGAATTGCTGAAGGAGCCTGAACTGCTGATGTCTGTACTGTTCTTGTCCTGTGGCAAAACAAACATTTCCATTTTCAACAAGTGTGATGCTGGCACATTCTACTACTTCAGATCCTTAATTAAAAACAAGGAATGAGAGCAATAAAGGAATAAAACACATAGCACCAGAATATTTTAACCCACTCTTACATTAAAAGGTGAAAAGCAGTGGTGGTAGTTTAGGCACAATATGATAGCTTCATTAATAACCTGTAACTACACAGCACCGAGAACCTTTCATATGTGCTGGGAAATTTAGAAACATTTCAACTATTCCATGTGTTTTTCCAAAGTATCTTCAAATATTTTAACCACAGGACAAAAATATGTTTTACTGAAAACATATTTTGTTATTACTCCCACTTCAGAGTCAGCTGCCTTTCTTTTCAGAGGAAGCTCATACATAGCAATTCTAAAAGACAAAGAGAAGCACAAGTACTGTGATCAAGAGTATTTAATAAGACAACCCATAACAACTCTGTGTCAAGAAGGAAATCATAAAGCTGAAAAATTATGCCTTCCTCTTCCAAATCTAGTTACCAAATTTCAACTCTTTCTGCCAGTGGTAGGGAACAATATTCAAGCAATGTACTTCAGCAATACTTTGACAATGGGTGGAGCCAATAAAAGCCACAAGCATAATTCCAAAATTATTTAATGGGCCATGCTTTGCCAGACTCCTATTGACAAAATTACGAAGCAAACACATCAATCAGTTTTAAGGCATTGCACTGAAGTTACTTGCTACTCCCTGACATTCTATTTAAATCTATCTTCAACCTCTTTCTCTTGTCCACTGAAATGAGTTGCAGAAATAATGTCAGTTTTAACCACTGCTTAGTTGTTTTTGCCACCAAGCTGTACTTGTGTTAAGTCAGACAAGCTTGAGAAGACTGTGTGTGATCAACCAGAACACGGAGAAGCTGACCAGAACCACCAGAAAGTGCAGAAAGCAGACAAGGAGGGGAAATACCCATGTTATACAAAGTGGAAAGTCTACACACAATTATCATGCCTTTGCAAGAGAAATGAGCATTGCTTTGCATCATACATTTGGGTCTGTGCATGAACTGAACACTAAATAACAAAGTTTTCTGCATCTGTCTCTCACGAGGGTACTTTGACTATTCTTTGCAAGTGGGGAAAACCAAAATTATTCTATTACTTCATAAACCTTGATTCAGAATTCTTTTCTTCTTAGCACACTAAGTCCTCGCTATTACTCAAAAAAGTGCTTTTATCTAATTCTGCACAAAAACCAGAAGCGTGAAGATGTAAAGGAATATATGGCATGACAAAAATCCCCATATTACATTCACACAACAGAGAGATGTAGTCTGAGGCACTGTACTTGAAAACCAGACACGTGTAGTTCAAGGAACAGGAGTGAGGATTAGCTTTCCTTCCTTTGTGACCAGTTGTTTCTCTTTGGAATCACTGATAACCGCTAGATAAGATGAAATTTGCAGACTAGCCTGGGTATTTACTCTTGCAGCAGCTTTAGAAGACTGAGAAAATAATGCTTTAAATGCACGTGAGTGACAGTACAATGCTGAGAAACTGACACGGCTCAAAAATTCATTCCCAGCCTTTAGAAAGTGTCTGATCCTTTTAGCTACTCCACATACTTTCTTTTTATTCATAAATGGATTTTCAGAGAAACTGGAAAATAATTTTGTTTCAAGACTGTGCTAGGTTAGACTTGATAATTCGACTCTCTCAGCCCCCTGTATTTCAACAGAAGACTGCAAGTTACAGTGTGGATTTGTGTCAGTGTAGAGTTTCAGTTCTGACAGAAGGGATTTCTTACCTTCAGACAGGGACAAATCATCAGCTGGAGACACCAGGTCTGCCTGGATCCCAGGGCCACTGCTCAGCGATGTGGTAATCTGATTCGTCAAGATAACCTGCAAACAGACAAGGAGAGGGGGAAGGGAAATGAATTTTTATAGCTACTGGAAGGCAGAGAGAAGCCCAGGACTGGAATCCTCCAGGCATAGCATCGAGATGACCCTCTATTCTGATCTTCAGCAAATTCGACACTCAGAACATTTTGAACTACCCGCAGAAACTGAAAGAGTCAATTGCAAGAAGTGGAGTAAAAGGGATATCGTTAAAAAGATGAAATACTAAACAACAGTATGTTGATACATACAAGCACCTTAAATGAAACTACTCTTCAGAACAATAACAGGATGCACTTTTTGGGACTGGGCATTTATGATCACTGCAGTGAATATGGACATGGTAGATAACAGCCTTGTCTGGTCATACACCTCAGCTAAGGTACAACTGGCAATACTGCTAACAGCAAACACACAAGAAACACATTACACCCCTCTGCTGCTTCCCCCAGAGCTGCTGTGTGCACCTATAAGCACCCAAAAGCAGACAGCAAAGGGTCAGGTACACACAACTCCTCGCTGCCACCGATGGCTGACTTGTTCATAAGATTACAAAGATAATTCAATTTATTAACAAAGGAAAAAAAAGTCACTCTTCCCTTTTTTTCTTGCTAGGATATTTATCTTCCATTTTAAGGAGCGAGCTCATCCTTGTGATAGGATGGGCATCTGTGGACGCTGAAAGCTTGGTGGCAGAGAAATTTCTCAGTATCAGCTAGTTCCGTGAGAAAGTAGGAACACTCACGGACACAGGCAGATACTGAGAAATTTCTCTGCCACCAAGCTTTCAGCGTCCACAGGCATCAAAACTGGTTCAAGGCAAATGAAAGGAGTAGGCCACCAAGACTTAGTAGGGATAAGGAATAGGAGTGAGATCCTTCCTTCTTGAAACCATTCTCACTTTGTTTTCATTGTGTCACAAAAGCCACAGATTCACGTGTCCATAGTATCCAGCACTAGAAAATGTGCTGAAACAGAACACACTAACAAACTTATACTCACACGTACTGGTGAGGTATGAAGTTTTCCTTGGCATACTTTGCAATGATCACATTATTAACAAGTATCAAGCTCTGTAAGTGATTCAGTCACCCCAGACTCGTGCCAAGATAATCTCTGTACTGTGCCATCACGTATTTTATTATTTATGCACCACATTTTAAAGAAACGTTACCATGCTTAAGGAACGTTTTTAATAGAAAAAAATACCTAAACACACCATATTTCATATTGCTTTTCTTCAAAGGAAATTAACTTTGAAGGCTTCAAAAAAAATCAAAAGAAAAATGAGCAACAAGGATAATGCAATTGCTTTTTTTTTTAATCTTCCAGATTCCTCCTTAACCAGGAACTCCACAGCGCTGTTAGCTGTAGGACTGAAAATCTTCTTCACCTTTTATGTTTAACTCAAGCTATGCCTCTGAACCTAGATTTCAATTTCTGATGTATCCTTCGGTAACTATTCAATACTAATATCCTAGATTCACTGCTGTACTGTTTAAAAAATCAGTTTAAAAAAGCAGAGTCCTACCCAAGTAAATGTTCCTTTCTGACTTGGTCTGAGGATAGGAATTAAGCATATTCTTAGTTCCATGACTTCACTGATGGTTACACGGTTGCTTAAATACATATCTAAATATTATCTTGAATAAGCACACTTCCTCTGAGATGAAGCCAGCCATATGCATATACAGAATGCTCATTTTGGAATTAATTGAAAATTATTCTTCATTTCTACAAGCCTGCAGAACCAACATAGGTGCAGTTCTCTCATAAGATGAGTTCAGCCACAAGACGAGGCTGTTAGCTAAGCACTAAATTTGGCATCAAATTCCCTGTCACACTTCTGCAGCCTCACTTATTGCAAAATTCTTTCATCAGGTATAGGTATTCCTATTATCATATATATATATACACACGCACACATATATGTATTTTCATGTATCTTTGTGCAGCTTCCATAATACAGTTTGAACCTCACTCAGAGTGTGCATAGTACTCTGAACTCTCACTAGCTCAAACAAGCTGTGGGTCACTAACAAAAGAAAAGAGCTGGTCCTTTGCTACAGTCATGAAGAAAAAAGGCACACAGATTCAGCAAACTCCTCTGAATAGATACATCTAGCTTCAAAACTTCAACCATATGCCATTACTGGAAAGTGCCAAGTTTTATTTTTCCATGAGCAAAATTTTGGTCGTGAATACTTTGGCAGTGAAAAGTGCCATTTAAACAAGACCCTACATTTTCAGCAGTCACCAGTCCTACAGGCATTCAACTTGAAGCCCTGAATACTGGTATCACATGACTCCAGTGGCACATTTAAAGAATTTATTTCTTTTTTCTCCGAAGTCTCCTTCACTAACCTGAAAGACATGCTTACACTCTATTCTGCTACCCTTTGAAATGGTTCGATATATTCAAAGAGTTGCAAACAGGTGTTTGAGGAAATGGTTAAACCCATGTGTAATATGGAGAGAACACACAGGCAGACAAAGGAGATCTGGTGTGAAACAGCTCTGTGACTTTCTGGTGAGGAATCACATTTGTGCATGGACAGCATCATACATACACTGCTTCATACATGTGTGCACAGAATATAATGATGCTAATTTTTGATGTTATTTACGCTGTATCTTACAAACCACCAACAAGAAGGTTCAAGTTGATCTGATAGGTGCCACACTTGAAAGAAACCACCTCGCACTGCTAAACAGTGCTTGGAAAAAAGGTGGGCTGTCAGTCCAGGCAGATTTACTAGAGAGTGCCTTGTACTGAACTAACAATAGCACATCTTAAACTTTTCATTGCAGATCTGCCATTAATTTAACCTGTTTAGTACAGGAGACCCACCAAGCCCTCAGGCTAACCAGGTAAGGAAAAATTGCCTCTGTTGGGGTTCCTTTGGACAGATACCGGACATCATTACCAGCCAAGCACAGCTTCCTCTCAACAGGTTCAAAGCCAGTCATATGTTTATTAACCTCTAGCAGAACGCTCAACAGTAAGAATATTGCTACATGGTATTATGACGTTATCATACTGAAATATATAGTATTTTAAAATATATTGTATTTTAAAAACACTCCGTATTTTAAGAGGAGCACTTATTTCCAACATCAACTAATGGAACAAAGTATTTTCACTGCCACTAAGAGTCACAAAAAACCATCACACCTCTCCATACACAACATGTGCAACAGGGAGGGAAGCTGTGCTATTGCTTTTTTGTTTCTACTTCATGATGAACAAAGGGTGTAGGGCTTCTTCAGTCAGCAACTGTGCCTGAATGGAAAACACTCTCCACTGCTAAAAGAGGAGAAAAAAGCTGAAAGGGTCAGCTAGACAGCTCAGTAACACTAAAAACATGCCTCATGCAGTCTCCCATGGAGTTCAACGAACCACTGCCTTTAAGCTTTCAGCCTATTCATTTGCCATTGGTTAAGGGAGCTATTTAACAAGTGAAAATTTACAGTTCCTCAGTCCTCCAATTCTGACAGAATTACCAACTCTTTAAATTCACTCAGATTCAGAGTTCAAAATCCTTTCTGGGAAAAAGTCTACTACTTAAAATACCACACAAATAACGGACCACACAATTTCCGAATCTTCTAATTTTTACTGCAGCATAGCAACCTCAGATTGTAAAATAACCCCATCTAACCATTAGAAGTGTTATGACAGTAAGAAGAATTAGAAAACCCAGAGATAAATGCAAGAAGACAGTGGGAACACTTTTTCAACTTCCTAGTTTTAGATATGTTAAAAAAACCCCACAACTTACTCCCCTGATCACTTTCTCACTTTTTATAGGTGCCAATACCTGGAAAAAAATGGACACAAGGATTTCTCAAGGAAAAGGTTCTAGACAGGTCATTGCTACTTCTAAAGTTTAATACAGAAGTCAACAACAGCGTTAATATCCTGTTAAAATCTTTACATGTGGTTGTGAAAACAGAGTCAACTTCCACTGATGTGATTTCAGCAGATGCTAGTTTTTTGGAAGCACATCAGAAAAGTAAAAAAACCCTTATTTATTGTGCCTAAACTCACAACACCCCAATTTATTGGGAATAGCAAAGTTCCTGCATATGCAGAAAACCCATGCAGGTCCTGGGAGAGAGTTGGCCTAAGAACTTTACACAGAAGAAAAAGCAAACTATTTTTTGTTTGGTTATTTATACAGTACAATTTTTCAAGTACTCCTCCTGCCCTTTCTAGACCACACTGAAACTACTAAATCTGACTTTGTCATCCTTGTAAATCCAGTTGAGTAAATAAGCCATTTTCTGTAAACTTGTGGTCTCAGCCTCCTTGTTAGTTTATTGCAAAATTAAAGGGAGCTCAGCACAGAACTATCAATCAGTAACCAGCAAAGGTATAAAGTCTTCTGGAATGTACCAAAAGGCAAAAAAACCACACTGTTTCATGAAATGGCTGTCTGTTAAAAGAACGAAGCAGAAATCCCCATTTCGCATGCAACACCATTTAGGAAAACTCGTATTAAAGGCTTCCTGTTGAGCTGCTAGAGCAAGCACAAAGACACTTGCAATAATCCCAGATTACTCCACCCTTATTAGTCCATGTATTTTGTGGTTTTCACTGTGCTCAAGAAACGTCACTAGAGAGCACCAGGTACAAGTGACAAGTCAGTGGGGCTGGGATGATGACTGCATGCTGGAGGAGAAGGAAAGGACGTTTTACTGATCTCCAGCCAATGTTAGTTCCGATCCCTGAGAAGGCACCTCTCTCCCTTTCCCTGAAGAACAGAGCTTTTAATGAGGCATGCAAGTAATGGCTTAAAACAATAAAGGACAGTGCACCAAGCAATACCACAAAGCCAGATGAGGCAGGCAGCAACCCTGAAAACAGAAAAAGGGAGCAGTGAGAAAAATGGGGTGAAACATCATGTTTCAAACAGCTGTGAGAACCGCAGCCTTCTCCCTGAAAACTTGTTACAGATCCTCAAGACTGGCATCAGCCTGCTCAAGGAAGAATCCAAAATTACCACCATCTGTCACAGTAAAAGGGTATTTGTGATCTTCATCTAAGCTACACACTGAACTGGCTTTTTCTTCAACTTCTGTTTCTTCAGGGAGATTTTCTTCAGCATTACTAGCCATTTGCCACAAAAGCTGTCAAAAATTGTGGAAGACCTCAGCAGAACTTGTACCAAATATTCACAAGGAGGAAAACATGCTTAAAACTGAGCATTTTTGGTGAAACCATGGAGTTACAAACAGAAAAAGGAAAGGTCTGAATGCAATGCCAAGAGCTCCTAACCAAAATACAAGTTTTCAAGAGAGAATGTCAAGTGCCCACAGCTACAGCAGCTCTTGAAGCCAGTTACTGCAGCACGGCTCCACAGGGCCTCACCTCGCAGGAGAATGGCTTTTAGTGAGAAAAGCCTTGGCACAATCGAGACAGCTCTGGGCTCCAGGACCAAATTAAACATATTTATATCACAACTATTATAATGATAGGAGATTAAATATATATGCATATCTTCATTCTTAGAAAATGCAAACTACTTTGGCTCACACAAACCAAATACAAAAGAAAAAACCCAACAGTTTATCATCTCAAATCCAAGCAAATCACCACACCTACCCAATACTTATCCCACTAGGTGTCCTGTATTCCTAAGATGAGCAGCCACCCACCCCAGCAGCTCAGATTTCTGTGGGGAAGAATGCAAATAATGTCAAATACTCTACAAAGCCCAGACACCACAAGTAAAAAGCCTTATAATACATTAAATTCCCATGTTCAAAGTCAAACACCACTTCTGGTGTTTAATCAAGGCCTAACTAAGATACTCTTAACATGTATTACTAAAATGGTTGTAGCACAAAGCTGCTTCACCGCAGGCATGAGCAATACACAAATGCCCACATTTAACAACTGCTGCTAACCCAAATCAGCTGAAAGACAAAGTACCCACTCCAGCCATCTTGCCTATAATGTGACAGAGGAACAGGCTGGCAACAGTGATACGCAGGCTAGAGGGAAGCAGATGGATATTTTCAGACATAGCATAGCAGCTACCCTGACTGAAGGCAAAGCCAAGAGCTGTTAGAATTCACATCTCAACCAATGTTGCCAGAATTTGGCATAATTCCCTGAATAACAGATATATACACATAAACCACTGGAAGCCTATTGAGAAACAGTTCCTAATCCCATACGCAATGTATACTCCTACAAGTGCTGGCCTTGCCTCAGAGGAATTTCAACTGCACCTATTTTCATGAGAATTCAGAAAAAAAAGAGCAATTAAACACCACAGAAACAAGAAAGCACAATTCTCTGGAAGGCTCACTAACACCTTTTCAAAGATTAGAGATCTGTTGATCAGGACACATTTTTGGAACCTTATTAGAGCTCCTAGGAGAGAGAGAACTTCCAGCTCTCGTTTTGCCAAGGTATCTCTACCCAAACTTCTCCTCTTTCACCCCTCAGTGAGACAACTCATAGCAGCAGAGGTGATTTTATAGTTATTGGATTTCATGGGGTATGAATAGGACTCGGAAGAAACCAAGGTATCTTTCAGAGACTAGCCACTGTATTTACATCGAACTTACTCTGCTTTGCATAGGAAAAGTACAGAGTTATGCAATTCTATTCCATAAGCTTTTTGAAGAAGTAAAGTGTCTATTCACATCTCTGCCAACTGCTTAAAAAGCATCACAATGAATTAAAACTTCCACCAGAAGAAAAAAAAGAAACAAAACAAAAGCATGCTGTTCTCAGGCAGCTACATGCCTTCAGGTTGAAATAGCTACCACCCAGCAATAGCCTGAGGTCTTTAGCCTTCCCTACTCTGTGAACAAGGAACGCAGCCAACACAAACGTAACCTTCAAAATCCACACCGCAGCACCCTGGTGCTGTGCTGCCCGGGAGAAGGGTTTGTGTGCCTGCAAGGCCTTCACATCCAGCAGCCTGCACAGACCTGTTTGCAGGGACGTGCATCCCCCGAGAGGGATGGCCACCTGCCTTCATATCCTGCCAGTCGCCCAGAGCTCCCTGCTAAGCTTCCAGCACATCTTCCTCTCCTCCACCCTCCCCTCCAGCCTCTGCTTGGCGATGGCTTTCTGGATTGAGCTTTCTCGTGTGTGTAGCTAGTGATGTACCACAGTAAGAGACTGGTCTGACACTGGCCAAGGCAACAGAAAGTGCTTCACAGGAAATCACTGTAATCCACAGGCAACTTTTACAGCCAAAACCTGCTGCACTCTAAAAGCAGGGAGCACCACTGCTTAAAAGGGAGCTTCCTGATGAATGACAAATTGTTTTGTAGCAGAATAAATAAAATAAAATTATGAGCTCACAGTTCACTCTTAAGACTGTGCACTGTTCTCTGCAACAGCGCTTTTGGTTGGTTTAATTTGTTTTGTTTTGATGGATGGGGACGAAACTGGATTGCCTGGACCAGCAAAGTAGTACAGAACGTCAGTTGTGCACTGGCATACTCCAGATTGAGAGGAGAAACATCTCCTACACTTTCATAAGACTGCAAGGAAGTAAAAATTTATGCTCACTTTTTTGTCAATGAAAAACCTAGTTAAGTTTATTGGCACTAGTTAGTTTTCATTAGCAGATCAAAACAGACTGAAGGCTCTTTCCTTTCACTTGCTGTGTTCAAACCTTCTGCCATGCATCTACCCTGCTTCATCCAGCACTTCACATTTCCTAGACCTACGCAAATTCTTTGACATTAAATCTCACTACTTTCTGATGGAATAAATGTATTGTTACCCCTATTGTAGAGACAGATGCTCAGACACAAAGCAAACTGACTAAAGGTACCACAAATATTTACTACCACTCCTAAACCCTGATTTAAAGAACAGAGTTGGAAGTTGAAAAGGCTCATACTCCCCCAAGCACTCTAGGACACCTCAGGACTATCTAGTACATACCCAGCAAATTACATATTTATAATTCTTTCCATATTTGGGGTTTATTTTATTTGGGTTTTTTATACCTGTCTATACTTAGCTTTTTCCTAACAGCTCAATAGGAATATGAAGTAATTGGAGAAGTGTCTATTATTCATTACAAAACTAATGAAAGACTTGTAACAAGATCTACTTAGGGCTCAGGGCCTATTTCAAGTTGATAATTAGTGTACCAGCATTTTTATTTGATTTTGATGTTTTGACAAGCCCATCAGAAAGACCATTTATACTAAAATACACATGCAGCTCTAGAGAGATATAGCATATAAAGCACGACTTCATGTCATTAATTCCATTAATTCCTCAGATCCTTTCCAATTAATTCCTTCAAGCCTTCAAGGCAGTGGGTCACAGGAGACTCACTGAATCTTGGATACAAACTGAAACAGCTCAATGGGCTACTGTAATTTACAGTTTTGCTGAACAGTTTTTAAAACACTTTCCCTAGCTCCACCTTATCCCACATCATGACCTTATGCCAACATTCTTAAAAGGACAGTCAATGTTAGTTTAGACTGCTCCTTGGTATCTTGTGGAAGCAGCAGAAAGCACTTCCAGGATGTGCTAGAATATTTGTTCCCCTTGTCCATTCATTTAACCTTTACATGTAATTACCAGCATCACGTGGCTCACTGTTTTTATACACAACATACTTTATCAGCACCACAGAAACAGAGCAAATCTTTTCTAGCTTATGGTTACATTAGAGAACACAGAATGCTTCACATCACACCTGTCAGAAAAGTTTTCTTACTGTGTTATGGCCTTTCACTGAACACATTTCAAGACACAGGATTTTTATACTTGTCTATAATGGCTATGTTTAGATAATCATGTATTTTTATTTCAGTGTACGTAACAGTCAGTAGGTTTGAAGTACAGAGTAACAGGGAATTTGGTCTGTAGAGTATTAAGATAGTAACTAATACTGCACAGAAGCCTGACAATTTGTATATCAATATTTTATTGACAATTTTTACAAAACAAACTAGACACTGACAGCATTATTTTGTGCAACTATGGCTGATTTAGTGAATGTTGTCTTCCTGCTGATTTCAAAGTTCGGTTATCAACCTCTATAGCTGTAATGGCTGTAAAAAAGTAGAAGTCATGCAGGAAACAAAATACCCAGATGCTGAAACAGCCTCTCAAGTTGCCATGATTTTCCCTTACTTCTGACTCAGGGCTCAGAAAGGTATGAAAGAACAGGTGAGAATGAATTAGATGTATTACAAGCTGTAGATATCTACTAACATTTCATTTTAGACATTTTTATACACTGAATTGCATTTACACCTTTAGAGTCTAACCTACAATTTAGCCAACAATCTTTCTCTGCCAGAAATATTTATAGAATTACAAAACCATCAGTAGCCTCAGCCTCCCTTAAAACGCAACAATACAAAACACACCAGTCTGAACGCTGGGTAGTACTCTTCTGCTGTGCCAGTGACCGTTTTCATAATCAACATCTTTTAGCCCAATTGGAGTGAAAGTCAAAGTTTTACCACCTAGCTTTTTGAGCTTTGTAACATATCAACATACCTCTAAAATGCAGTGCAATATTTTTATGCAGAAGAAGATTACTTGGGTATATTTGTCAGTCTACTAAACCTGCAGAGTTAGACATTTAAGAGCTTTAATATTCGACATTCTTCCTCTTATAATGTTCAACACATTATCTAAACTAAGATATTCTGAAGAAAATCTTCCTAAAAAAAGAAATAAATGCAACCTATACGAAAGGCACAGTGGTGGACTGTGTTACAAAGATTTATTAGCACTCTTTGAAGACTGCTATAGCATTTTAGGAAGCCTTGTTACACAGTAGTAAGATTATCCTAAGTGCTTCTTCCACAAAAGCACATTAAAATAAAAAGTCTACTAGTTATAGATAAATAGTTCATAATGAGACAGGAAAAAAACATGCCCAAACATGTATGTGTATGATTGTTTTCCAAACGTGTCAGATCTGGTATCACCCAGAGGAAAGGAGAGGGGTCATAAATCATCCAAGTTTCTTCTCGTCAATATTTGGAAGGGAAAAAAAAAAATGTGGCTTAAAACATTCTGGAATTTCAGCAGCGTTGTCTTTGCCTCTGTAACCTATTTTTTCTAAATCCTTTCACTAGGAAATATGGTTAGACTGTATTTCTCCAATAAAATCGGCCTTTATGTCACATTTTAAATTTTCTATTAAGCTACCCAGCTTACTTGAATTGTAGTGTATTTTTCTTGGAAGCATGAATAATCAGAAACCTCTTTGAAAGTTAGGACCCAGGATGGAAAATGAACTCTGAAAAATGCAAGGAATCATTTTTGTGCTAAGACTGCAGCATGACACACACTCCCTTTGGCTTGGTAATCACTGAGAATAGGTCCACTGGTTCCAATGGAATTTACACTGGGTCTACCGCTATCACTGTTCTGTATTGTTGGCACCTCACTTTTTATGTAAATATTTGTAAACACTTAATAAAACAAAACCAAATATCTTTATTCAGCTATTTGGGTACTCTAGAATATTTACAGCTGTTACTAGAACAACAGAAATTTTGAGAGTCGATATCAGGTGAATAAAAACAGCCTGTGGCACCTTCAGTGATCTTAAACTCTCAGAAAACCTTGGGAATGGTACAAGATTTCAGCTTTTTCACAATTAGAAAGCATCTGCTCTTTAGGAATTGAACTTAAGTAAGTAATTTTTGCACCTCATTCAAACAACTTAAGTGCAACAAAGATTTGCTGTCCATCCTACAAATTACACATAGAGGCATCAGAGAAAAGCAGCTGGTGTCTTCTGGACAGCCAACTGAAATTTTGCGGCAGCTCTAGATTAATTGTTCACTGCAGCTAGGAAATTTTTAATATCGTTTCCTAGACTTGCTATTAAAATTCACAGCATCATGCATTTTCCTTGCACTCCATTGAAACTGCTCCATCTAAAGTCTTTCTTAAAAAAAACCACATCAGAGTTTCCATTGTGGAGTTCTGAAAAAAATTGCAAGGATAGTAATGTTAAAAATTTATTACATTAATTTAATATAGAGAAGAACTTAAGAGGAGCAAATTATGCTTTAGTCAACAGATTCTGTTGTCCCAGTAGGTTTTCTGCAGCCCCATGACTGGAACAGCTTCTTCCAGTGAGGAGCGAAATACTTGGGCAAACACATAGGAAACCTGGCCTAGATTAGAAATGCATTTCTGGGTAAGACTGAAGTGTATGAGCAAACATTGTGGGAAATCAGGAGCAAAAAGACCAGTAAGATGTTTCAGGTCAGGCAGGAAGTGCATCTTCAGATGCACTACGTGTGGGTCAGGAGGTAGCAGCTACAGATGCTGGGGCACTGGGACTGGCACTGACTGGGACTGGGGCTGACAGTGGAATAGTAGCCCAGCAGACTTTCTCAGGAAAGGATAGGATGTACTTGTAGAGTTTCTAAAACAAAGATTAAAACAATTCAATGCAAGATGCTTGAACTTCAAAGAAAGGTGCAGTAGCAGAGCAGAGTGTTGACAGATTAAAGCTAACTGCTCAATTATATCTGAATCTCAGTGAAAATTCTTTCATGTTTAGCTGGATGCTAACTTGCAAAATACCTTGTGTGGTGTGGAGATGTCCAGCTTCTGGAGACAGAAGGGCAGTCATGGCATACACCCATTTAGTTACACTGTCTGATTCCTGCGATCATCAAAATGTATCGACTAGAAAAGCGTTTTCAGTAGTAGTGCTATCAATTCAATAAAATTATTTTTTCAATGGGTACTCCTTGGGTCTAATTAAAGATAACTATGGCTTGTTTTAAAATAAATTTCTCCTCAGAAAGTTCCTTATTGTTTTTCTATTTAAAACAATCCCTATCTGCTGTTACCAAGCCTTAAAATTCCATGCACGAAAGGAACATCATGTACTGGGTAGATTATATTCCAGCTGCCTCTTAGATTTATCTCCTCCTCCAGAACATTGGATACCCACTTCATTGTAGAAACTAGCCCGACAAGGCAAGTCCTCATTTTGAAATTTATTAATATTACTCAGTTTTTATTCCAGACTACATAAGATTTATTGCAAGTCTAGTTTTATTGATCCTAAAGGAGTTACACCAAAGTGAAACATGACCAGGGACTTTTCTCTGTCCAGCTTCATCCTTTTGTCCATAAATACATTCACAGAGAAACAACCAGCTCAGACTTTTTCTCTTCTTAATAACTCTTCACCTCGATTAATATTCAAGGGAGAACAGGAGAGAGCAGAAGTCCAATCGCATGTTTTCTAATCCTGGTTCTGAGGCTAAGTAGCTGCAACTGCTTACAGATACAATAAATTCTTTGTGCCCTGTTTTCAGAGCAGGCCTAATGCCTTCCCCATAAGAGTATTGTGGGATTTGGTATTTTGCTTTCCTAGTGCTTTGAACTCACTGCATGAAGTGTGATTAAGATCACAGTGCACAAACCACCCTGTGTTACCAGAGTCTTCCAATGTATAGCTGGGCAACATCTAAATACAATTTAGCAGTAATAGTTGACCTCTGTAGGTTCTATGTATGGGCTTGTTGGTCTTGTAACAAAGCTCTTAAAACTTCCCTCCAGAAAACCCACTGGCTTTTTTCTTTCCTTTCAGCATTTTTTTGGGGGAGGGCAGAGTGTGGGGGGAGTTGATGTGGTTTTTTTAGATCCTTTGCCTTTGCTTAATTTGGGAGTGAGTGAAAGCATCACTGGTTTGCGCAGCAAGTTTGGGAAGGGTAAATCTGAAAAATTCCTCGTGGCTCAACTTCTGGTATGTTGTACAACATTCTGTAAAGTATTAGCACTGTATTTAAAACAGACGGAAAGTAACAAATAGATGCCAGCTTATTATTTAAATGTTAGCTGCGAACTCTGTTCTTGGAAACAACTTTTGGTCTCTCTTGAGCTCACTGAGGGTGTTTTAAAGAGCTGTTTAATAGAGCAGGGAGTACTGAATAGATCCAGAACAGCAAAGACAACAAAATAACAGCAATGCAGAATAGCTTCAAATTAGCCCTGTACTAATTTATTTTCTGAACTGGATAACTCAGATCATTCCTGTGCCAGTAAAAGGCAAATAAACAGTTATTCTTCAGGGTGTTACAAGATCAACAAGTACAGACTTTGGACTACTTTTAAAACACGAGGCTCAAGAAGGAGCTGTATATATCAGTATAAGCAGCATGAAAAAATGTTCTGCTCCTCTCTGCAAAAGCACAGGGTAAAACACACACACACACACAGAAAGATCAGGTCAGTGCTGAAATAAAAAACTCCATCTCAGATGTAAAAGCTGACTTTTTAACAGGTTGGAGAAAACACCAGTGATTACCTAGATTCCAGTCCAAACTCCATCTCAACAGCCAAGAAAGAATTGTTGCTGAGGAAACTGCAGCCTGCAATGGCTCACCAAGAGCTGTGTCCACATTGAAGTTTTAGACAGAAAGGGGAAGAGGCACAGATAATTAAAAGAGAAAGCATGATTTACGGAAAATGAAGACAAACTTCCTCCAGGACTGAACACTGCCTGGAATACCAGCAGCAAATATAAATGGGAGGAACAGAACTGGCACATCTAGAACACGGAGAGGCACAGAGTCCTGAAAACTGCTGCTTTGGAGGCAAAATGCCTGCTTCAAGTTTCACACATCAAGGAATGAGGCCATAAATAGAAAAGCCATTCTCACCAAGCAAGAAGCCATCCACTCTCAGCAGTACAGACTGAGAACTGTACCTGCAATGACCATCACAAGAAACACTCACCACTCATTTTGTCACAGTTTCTATCCTGATTACAAATAGCAAGAGCCAGCCTCAAGAATGAATGCAGACTCACTGCAAACCAACACATCTAAATGCTTCTCAATTTGATAAAAGGCTGGATATAACCTTTATGGTTCAGGCCTACTCACCAATACCTAACTGGGTCACAGTAGCCCAAATTCCACAGATAGTACTAAACTACAAGCTTTTGTGAAACATATTTCTGAAATTCTGTGGGGATAGCGTACAATTTAGGCAATTAAAAGATAATCTAGACACAGATAGCTGCCAACACCACCTTGCCTATGTGCATCATTATTTTGGGGGGACCAGAAAACCAGGAAGATGTTTTAGGCAATTGAACAAGGCCAAACAACGTCCATTCTTCATTTTCCTTAAAACTTGTAGTACTTTGAGGATATAAAGGAAGAGTTAATAATGCATTACATAGGACTGTATTCTTATTTGCATTCTGGTTTGTGTCATAAGCAGATTCTCTCCATTCTTGGAGATTAAAATTTTCTCCTAAGCTCCTATAACATTGAAATAACTACTGTAACAGGAGTGCATGAAACACCTCTGATAACCATTACTGTGAGATTCACAGTGAAATCTTGAGACCTTGTAACACAAAGTAGGAAAATGTTAACTAATAGGTCTGCTTGCACTACAAATCTAGTTTACCAAGAAGTCTAGCCATGACACAGTTCAATTTTGAAGCCTATGACCATAATTTTATCACATACACACATAAACACAATATGTACATGCTCTTTGCCCCAGATCTGGATCATGTCAGAGGCTTGTCCAGGCACGATCATTCCCTTTCCAATTCCTCTGCCCCAGGTCAAACCAGAACTCAAAAATCCCTTGCCTTGCAGTGTAACATTGTAGGCTGAAGAAGGGCAATGCCACTCAGCTCTGCGCTAGCACAACTCCTTCCATCTTCCCACTCAAAACAGGGACATGGCATTCCAACACAGGCAGAAGAATGCAGCAGAGTTATGTTTGTCTAGCAATGGAAGTATTTTGCTAAACCTGCCATGCTGCCTTCCTGTACATCTGCTTTCTTTGCCTGCATTTAAAACTGGCTGTGCAAAATATGGAAAAGTATAAACTGAGGCAGAAACATCAGACTGAATAAGTACTCAACAGAATGAACACTGTAATACGCCCTATATATTCACACAAGCAGTTACTCAAATCATATCTATATATGTGAGCCACACAACAAACACAGACATATGTGACAATGCTTCTCAAAGCAAAAAACCCAAACACAATAAAAAAGTGCCCTTGTATTATATTTTTCAGAAGAGGCTCTCAAAACACTACAAACAGTCAGATCCTGAATCTCAAAAAAAGACAGGGGTGATACCATGCATTTTACAGACCAGAAAATGAAGAAAAGAGTCTGGGAGACTTTGTAAGCATTAAAGGGCATCAGTATCTAAGAGGTCTTTATAAACGGCAATAAAAAGGCAGCAAATCTGAAGAACTGAAGAATAGTTTCAGGGAACAATAACTGCAGGTTTTTACAAAATGCCCACTGATCTACAATACCTGAATTTTATGAAGTACAAAGCACAGGTTTGCCATTACCTTCTCTTTTCTAGGAAGAAAATAGGAAACTACACAAGTGTCTGTTAGAAAGTGAAAAAATATGCTGAAGGAAGGCGTTTTAGCAGATGGCTTTAAAATTCATATTTTCAGAGCAAAAAGTTCAGAGCCAGACTGCCCTAAACTGTTCATACCGTTGTATAACAGCATCATATTTGGGACTATGTGGTTGTGCAGGAAAGGAGTATAACACATTCATTTACCAAAAAGACCAGGCAGAACATAGTATACTCTTATTTAAATCTTCAAAAATAACTTTTCGAATAGTGTTTTCACATGACAGGGAGAATGATGGGTCTGACTAAAAAATTACTTCTACAGTTTTTTGATTTGGTTTATCCACCACTCAAAGATAATGATAGTTTACCTGGAACTTTTGTAGCTGAGTGCTCTCTGAAATAATTCTCTATTCAAGGCCATATGATAATCCTCAGCGTCAAATAGCTTTAAAAAGCAACTGCAAACTGGCAAAAAACCAACCAGCTTTATACGTACACTGTTACAGTTTACATCAGTGTTTCACAAAGGGCAGATTTTGATTCACCTTTTTTTTGTTCATTATTATTGCAACCAAATGAACATTGAGAGATAATTCATATAACCAAATGGGTAAAAAAGAGAGTATTAATACCACGGAAATACCTTATAGATACCTTGATATTATGGTAGTGCAGGGCTATCTTAACACTTTCAGTTCCCAAGAGAAACAGTGGACATGGGGCTGAATAGAGAGGAAGCAATACTATCTGAGGCCATCGATAGGCCAACAAATCATCCTTAATAGACAAAAAGTAAGAGTATGTGCTATGCAGTATGTAAAAGCAAATCTGACATGTCTAGGACATTGAACATGCACTATGATGTCTGGCATACACAGCGGCTATTTATTTATTTGTTTAATTTATTTGTAAGTTAGCAGCTCAGACATCCTGCATGTCTCAATTTTTCTCTTTTCCTTGAAATTAAGAGGTTTTAAGTCAGAAAAAAAAAAGACACGTTGGGGAAGACTCAGATAAATCACATCCTTGCAGAAATTTTGCACATCTCCACTCCCAACTGTATTCTAGTTGCCTGACACTGGACACTGGAGATAGTGGAACAAGCTGATATGCAAAACTAGAAAGCTTTTCTAATTCTCACAAGTATTTGTGTGCTGTTGGATCAAACCAAGTTTAAGCCAAACACTGCCAGGAAAACCATTGATCAGGAAATGGTTATAAATGTTCCAAGAGCTATATCCCAAAAGGGATGTATTTGCCTTCCTTTCCTTCTCCTTCTCCCAGCTGAACATCATAGTTTTGCATGCATACATTCCTGCAACTGTCTTTTGGGCCCTTAGGGACTTTGTTTCCCATCAACCATTCTTTTGACTTCACCTGTTTTCAGAAATATTATTGAAACAAAGACAAAACACTTTGGAACACATAACCAGGTTTGGAAGCATTCTTTTAACTACAATTGGTAAGTCAGTAAAGCATTTGCTTTACTGCATCTCTCCAAACCAGACAAAACCTACCTCCTTTCAGAAACATCAAGACAGTCTTTCTGTTTTGAAAGAGAAGGTCGTGAAGTTCACTAAAAGCAGCAGAAGCCTGTAAGGGTAGTGTCTTACAAACTCTTCCAAAATTTTTTCTCAGTTCATTTGAGATAGTATAAAATGTTGGGTCCAGAAAGAGTTAATAGTATAGTATTCACACATATTTTGAGGAAACAAAACATCAGAAGCAAGAGAGAAAAGAACCAAGGAATCATCTGAACAAGTATTCCTACTCAAGGCAGCATTTAAGCATGTACTCGATTTTAAGTATATACTTAAAACACTAATTAAAATATGTTTAAGTGCTTTCCTGAGTTGATATCAAAGAATTCAATCAGACTTTGATGCAAAAATTCAGCAGTATTTGTAGCATTCTATTTAATACTGGAATGCAAAAAAGTTATTCAAAGACAAACTGCCGTATGAGGCAGAGGCTGCGTGTTCTTGCAAGTGTAAGTTGCAGCCAGCCTGGCTACTACACTCTGGAATTGGAGACATAAGGATTAGTACTCCAAAGGAAAAAAGCATTATAACAGAACTGGAAGATGGACAGAGATCACAGGAACAAGGCGTTTTCAAGAAAGTTTTACCAAGTCAATATTTGAAAGATGCACTTTTTAAAAATACATATACATTTACCATACCGCTATTAAGAGCTTAAAGGAAATGGTGTCAAATTAGAGGATGTAGCAACAGAACAGGATTTAGGCAAACTATATATGCTGAAAAAAAAGAGGCTATGGAACAAAAAGCAGTATCTGGCCACAGAGGAGGAACTAGGTTTCGAGTAGATCACAGTATTATTATACTGAAAGAATAGCAGAGAAGGTACTATATTATTGAATCTTCATTAAGACAAACCCAAGTCACAAAAATCTAATGAGGTTAGAGTTGTATTTCTCTTCCATACTTCAGGAGAAGGACAATGAACATAAAAGTTGGGACTAATAAAACCAATACTCCTACTAACAATAAAGGCAATCAAGTCTATTAAGATGATTGCTTTTAATTGCTTCATTTACAAACTGTAATCAGTGGTCAGCACTGAGCATTTCAGACATACCTGGCATTACCAGGAAATATCACAAATGATCTGACACTAGTACCCCCAAAATTGAAAACTTCAGATGCTAGCCTAGCAATGATAAATTCAGAAAAGAGAGATGAAGTTAAAAGCATTTCAGCTCAAAAGTAATTTTTAAAACCTCCAGTTTTTACAGGACTACCTCTCAGAAAACACAGACAGCCCTAATAATAGATAGAGTGAAAGATTTAAACATTACTTTTGATACACAACTAGACCTTAGAAAATGAACATTCAGACTAATACAGCTGATTGAGAGGAAAATAAACTCTAGCAGTCAATACATAAGAATAAAATCTAGGGAGATGTGATGAATTGAAAAAGCAAATAAATGAAGACATAAAACAAAACAAATTCCTGGAAGTATGTCTAAAGCAAGTAAACAGAGAATCTACTGGCAAGAAAAAAGAGAAAGGTGATAAGGCCCACTTACAGAAGCAATACGATTGTGTTAAATAAGTTCTCAACAAAAAAATCTTACACAAATACTTATCCTGATCCCACAGCTATTTTCAAGTAACAGAGACAAGGCATTTCCAAGAACTAGGGGATCAAAAAAGATACTAAAGTTAAAGAGAAATGCATCAACAGGGTAGCCTGAAAAAAAATTTGTGGCAAAGCTCACATGCAAGTGGATGAACTCCTTAAAATTCCACTGTAAAACAGCAGCATCATAACACACACAAACACACCCAAGTTCTTCTTCTCACTCCATACAGGCATCATATTTTTGCCCATCTGTACACTTATGCTCCATAGCATTACTTTTTTCACAACACAAAATAAAATTCTCTCATAAGCACGGGCATAAAGTCCCCATCTGCATCTCCCTTGTTCTCTGGCCTTCCTGGATCTCCACAAACACACCATCTGATGTACCACAAGTGCAACATGAGGTCATTTCGGCTGAGACACCTGGGAGTTGTTTTCCTTCTCCTTCAGAATGTTGATTTGTATAATGTATTATTACATGAGAACATCTCACATTTCAATACATGCACTGTATAACAAAGATAATTTATGTAAGTTTGTGATATCTCTGAGATTTTGCCATCTGCATGTAGGCCATTTTCAGCCATTGAAGATAATATCAAATGCAATCTGAATGAATTTTTTTTCATAAAACCATTTTAGATATGTTTTTAAAATAAGAAAACATACTATTGGCACAACTACTGCTCCTGTGTTCCCTTGGGGACATCTTTATAGGCACCCATTATGGGAAAAAAACCCACAGCTCTAATTTCTATGACTTCTACTATCTTTTCTACACAGAACAATCACTATATGAGACTGTATTTTCACATATGTTCACATATCTTTTAAATGGAGTAAGATGAGACTGAAATGAGAAGCTACCCTGCCCTCTCCTGTATCTCAATTCCACCCCTGAACTGCTGCCCATTCCATCCAGGGAGATGTTTCTGTGGAGTTAAATTGAACAGGCCTAAACTTATGCAGCTGCCCAGCCTGGATGGAGAGAGAATGGGATGACTCCTTTCAGCCACCATGCTGTGTTACTGTGTGCACAGAACGTTTGTAGAATTACAGGGTAGGAATCTGCCCTAAAGTAAGAGGTCACGTCAGGACCACAAATAAGAGAATAATATCCCACTGCTACTATGATTTCAGACCTTCAAAGGAGAACAAAAATCATAATTGCCCTTATGTTAGGCTCATTTCCATTGCTACAATGTGGGAAAATGCCATTTCATTACATCCTTGTTTCTGGTCCTGGTAGTTCTCAAAGATTTAGACCAGCCAGCTATGACTGAAGAACTGGCTATAGCCCAATGTATACCTCAAACTATCATCCTGTTTGAGAAAGGTGAAGGAAGCCGTTACCTAATAGGCTGTCTATTTGTCCTATTTATTTTAAATGGTATTGTCTGGAGGTGTTCAGAATTTTGAACGCTGTAACTTTTTCCCAGGGAGATGCAGATGAGAAAGCCAAGGAGCTGCTAAACAGACCATGAGACATTAAATGCAATTCACAGCTGCACCCTCCCCGTTCTCCAACCCACAAGATGCATCTTTCACACAGTCTGTAGGCTTTGATTGTTGAACAACGCTGGTCAAGATTTACTAGTAATTTCCCAGGGAGCTTATTTCTTCTAAGATGACAGCAGAACTGCTCATCAGAACAATGCATTTCATGGCAATATGTTCACATAGTTGCCTTTCTCTAAAAGGAAAGGATTATATCTATGTAATATTTACATGGATACACTTCTGCTGAAAATAGCATTTGCTACACTTCAGCTGGTGACTAACACACTCCCTGTTCTGCAACAGCAAGGCACTACTTACAATCTCTTCAGAAACTTTCTTAATAAGCATTTAACTATTCTATAGAAATAAAAAGCAAACAATCAGATTAAAAACTGAAGCAAACCTTGTAGCACACAATTCCATGTGTTTGGGAATTGCCTGTTACATTCTGTTAAGACAGCTATTTAGAATAGCAATTGGTCACATCTCACATAGAGGCATCTGTTTTTCTCTCTAAGTTCATTGAAAAAAAGTTGAGCATGCCAAGAAACCAACTTCTAGTGAAGTTATTCTGCCACCTGCTGTTGCATTTATGGACATACTAGATATTTTAATCCAAATCTTTTCAATTAAAAAAAAAAACAACTAGTAAAAAAGGGAGATACTTCCTCACTGGACAAAAACTGATTATTAATTATAAACCGTTAATATATTAGATTGTTTTCCTCTTGTTGCTTTCTCAAGTATGTGACCCAAAATATGCTTATCACCAAGACAGAGGGTGTCAGGGGCTAGGAGAGCCTGGTACAAGGTAAAAGCTCATGGTTAAAAAAAAAAAAAAAAAGAGAGAGAGAAAAAAAACATAAGGAAGGAAAGAATTACAAAACCTCGTAAACCAAAGTATTTTCATGAGTGCCATAAAATTCATACAGGAATAATTGTCTAAAAGACTTCTAGTCTGAAAACTGCAATCCTAAACACTGCTGGATTACTATATCAAATCAAAGAACAGGTTAAATGAAATACTGAAATTCACCAGCTTACACTCACTGTCTGAGTGGGGGAGAAATTAGAGGAAGTGGTATTGAGAAGGTAACTCCTCTTACACCTTCAGTTCTATCAGTAATACAGCTGATGATGGTGTAGCAAACTTGACCAAGTCCTGTTCCAATAAGCAGGGACAAGAAGGTGGCCGTCCCAGCCAGCAGCACCCACCACTTACTTTCGGGATATCAACAAGTGCCACCCCCTCACGTCTGGCCATGCACAACAGAACTAGAGTGGCTACATCATATGCTGTCCTCATGTTGCCCATTGCTTTGCACATGCTTAAATACTTGTCTGCAGTGCAGGCAGGTAGCAGTAGTACAGGAAGAATTTGGGGAAAGGACTGAAAAAAGATGGGACACCCAAAAGAACTGCAGAGGGAAGTCCAGGAAAGCAGAGTTACTTTCTGAAAGATGATCCACTCACTTGAAAAATGTCTTTGGATTTTTAATTATTGTAATTAATGAAAGATAAAACTCTGTATGCAACCCAAACTGCAGGACAAAAAAAAAAAAAAAATCCTTGATCAGAGAAGGAAACTCTGACTCCACAAAAAAATATCCACACAACATGTCCCTACTGTGTCCTACAAAGGGTTCCTCATAGTAACGGGAGAAGAGAGCTGCCTCTCATCGAAATAGATCGGACTGAACTTGCTCAGCTCATGAGACCGGAGGGGGATCACAAGACAGCAGGGTTAACCACTCTTTGTATTAAACATATCTCTTCATTTAGAGCAAGACTAAAAGCTTGCTCTGCTTTGGCAGCTGCCCACTGCCATTTACAATGAATATTCAGCTATTCCTTCAGGCTCTTCATCCCTTTGATATCCTATTGCCTGGTACACATTAGACAGGAATACAACCCCTGTTTGCAAGCAGTACCTGCATGGCAGCTTCACACTCTTTCAAATGAAGCCTCCCAGCAATTTTTGTTTTGCCCCTAGTCAAGTACAGGAATTAGTTCTCCAGACAACAGCTCTGCATTCCACCACTGGTTCTTCTCAGGGAAGTGCTCCAGCAACCTCTGAATGAAAAGAGCATCTCACCTGCTGCAGGGACCCCCACACAGCTGTGCTCCCTCCACTGTGGTGGGAAAGGGGGCAAGGACTTGTTGGCCAAGTCAGATGAGCTCAGCAGTGGTTTAGTCTCTTGCTTACCTGATTTCTAGTAGATTTGTCTCATTGCTCAGCCCAGTGAGCAGAGTTGCAACATTAATTACTGTTTTTCATTTCCAAGTGAAATTCTATTTCTAATTTGCATATCATGGGAAGGGGACTTTAACCAGATCTTGAGGTATTTCTATAAATCAACTTTCACCTCTGTGTCAAATAATTTATATATGCTAACCATTATTAGCTCTATTTTTTGAAGCAGAATGGCAAAAGTGACTAAGAGATAAGCAACAAAAACCTGTAGCAGATCTAGTTCCTAATACAGATCCTGGCCTGTCTTTCCCTTGTAATGAATACTAAATAAACCTGCAAAATAGCACATCCATGCATAAAAGTCAAGTTTTTTTAAAAAGTGTTTTTACTAGCTCTGGTTTCAGAGTTCTGTTTTCTGTACTGAAATGGAAGGTCATCCTGTATAAACTCAACTCAGTATTTTTTTCTGCTCCTGAATTTTGTTATCCTTTGCTGAACGTGTATATGCAGTTGTTACATTAAGGATTTATGCAGATGTTTTACCTGTTACAGTAAGCTAATTCCCTTGTTTGTGCCATAGATGGAAGCCAACTAGCATTTCTTCCAGCTTGTCTTGTTGCATTCTAACATGATGAATTCCTTTTTTTCCCCCCATAAGGTATTTTCCCATAGGAATTTCCATAAGGAATGTTATTCCTTGCATCGCCCTGTTCATATAATTCTTGTCCCTTTCAACAAGGCAGATAATTAAGTACTTTTCCCCAGAAGCCAGATTATCTATTGATAAAACAAGATGTACTACCAAGGCCACAACCTATGATTTGATTAATTTGTTCTCTGACCTCTTTTTAGTCACACTTGGGACTTAGTTTTGTAAGGAAACAAACCTGGATGGTGCACAAAAAGAGAGGTCAAGCAGATGACATCTTGAGCTGTATCATGACTGGACTGTGCACCCCCCCCTCACCCCCCCCCAGCAATTTAAAATGGCAATTTTCTTGCATTTGATAGTGCAGAAGTTACACATGACAGACTCTTATCAGAGCAAAGGCATTTTTGACACAGCCCTCATTCAACTGCATGTTAATAAATGACCACCAGAAGAAAGACAAAAGAAAATCCAATCCAACTGTCCATTACTCAGTCAAATAAAATAATCCATAACACAGCCACAGCAGGAAGAAAATCATGATTCCCTCACCTTCCCCTTGATTTAGCTTCAAAGTCCAGAAGAAATGCTTCTCTTAAGATCTCCTTACCCATTGGTTTATTAATTCTTTTATATATACACTAAGAGATCCTAATGAAGATGGAGCAGCAGAAGTGCTGCTATCCAGTGCATTAAAAACTATCCAAAGTCCACACAGAATCTACTGTATAATTTCTCATACACTGAAAAATTGCATTATGCTGTATCAACTACCATACACTGTCAAGAAATTATTTATACCGCCGCTGAAATTCATGCATTGCTGTGACTAAGAATGAGTCATTAAACTACAATACAGTGCAATACATACGAAGGAAAAGCAAAAGTCCTTCTGTCAAGTCAAATCTGAAGATTGTTTTAGAGAAGAAAACAGAGATGCTCTTTCAGGATTTAACTGGAACACCTAGCTCTTTATGCAAAAAAGGCTGGGTGCTTTGGTGAGCACAAGATCTTGAAACCATGGGTTTGCATCTCATCGATCACGTACCCTTTCCAGCAGTAATCTTTTACTCCAGGACATGGGCTCAGACCTGACTCAGAGGGAAGAACACCTCTAACCAAAAACTGCCAGCAACAGCCCCCAAGTACAAGTTTGTTACCCACACACCCACCCTTCACAGTGGAGCAGTCACCCATCCAATTACTGTCCAGACTCAACCTGGCTACATTTGCAAATTGTGACAAAAATCACAGCCTCAGGCGGCGTAGCCTGTACATTACGCACCTTGCATTAAAGAAAGTGTAAATGCACTAACCTATTAATAAATACATCTTGCAGGGCCTGAAAAACGTGAAAACAAACAAACATTTCATAATATATATAAAAGGCTTTTCAATTAACATCCTATTTCGAATACGTGGCTGATCCACAGTAGCCCCTGGCAACAGTCTGCCAACATCTCAGCCCAGCATGCTTAGATACTTCTGGCAGTGCTTCCATTCCTCTACACATCAACAACAAGCCAATTTATTATCCAGCTTACCTGATACATAGTGCAATGCAGCCAGGACCTCAAGCTATTTCCTTGAGATTTAATAAGTCAAGACATGAAAATTATTAACCAAAATGAAGAGGTTTAAAAGCTGCAAGAAAATTGCCCTAAGTAAAGTCTCAGTAAAGCAAGAATTGCACCATTTGGAAAGCTGGGGCTTTCCACAGACTGATAATACTGGGGTGTTTTGCTGTTTCTCTCTCAACATTGTGGTAAGAGCAGTAGATAGATAGACAATGGCTAATTATCTCTGATGCTACATTCAGCCCGAGAGATCTACAGGGCACAGCTATATGACCTTTTGTAGCAAACACAATCGTGCTGTGCCTGTGGTCCAAGTAGAATGGAAAACATGTTAGTGCAATGCCAAGACCAAGCTAACACACAGCACACCTTGTCAGGCTTCAAAGCAAACCCACACCTACCTGCAACCCTAGATAGTGGCATGGTTTGGAGGAAAATGGCAGGTAAACGCTGTGAATGAGACACATTTACATTTGCTGCAATAAAGAGGTACCTGGCACCAGACTCTATTGCCCAGCTAAAAAGAAAATAGAAGCAGCTAGGGAAGGTGCTGGTACCTGACTCCTGTGCCTACTGGAGCCTCAAGGTAATTAAAGCACAGACTTAGCCAGTATCAGAAAAAAAAGGATGCTAGTCTTCATTCTAGTGCTCATCCATGCAAATCACATGGCAGTATTATAAGTATGAACACTTGCAGAGAGATGTGGCACTCAAATTATGACAGATTTTATACTTAGTTTCTGTGTCTTAAACTGCAAAGGTGCTATGGAGCATTGCATTATTTAAAGGGAAGAGAAAGAGACAAAGTTAACAGTTTTGGGGGCCGGCACTCAGCTACTCTTCTGTGAAAACATGGATGAAACAAAGCAACACACTTAGGCACAAGTAAATAAAACTCAAAAGAATTTGCTTACCCTCAAAAAAACATTCTCTTTGCTACAATAAAAAGCTTGCAGTGCTCAGAACTCTTACTAAAATTCCTCTCATTTTATCTTTTGCATATTTATCTCTTTTATATATACTTACTAATGTTAAAAAACATTTTTATATGTATAGACACATATATACTTTATATATAGAATTTCTTCCACTTTTAGATGAAATGTATTGTTTCCAAATGATGCCACTGTTATAGTCTTAGAAAACAAGAGCTTCACCACAGAGATTAATTACAGCAGGGACAGGGCAAAATAATCTCTTTCCATGCTACCTTATCACAGAGCTGCTAAACTACCTCTGGCCAAATTCCTCCTCTGTAAACATTAAATCCTCAAGTGCTGAATAAATGATGGTGTTTGTAACTTTTGCCAAAGATGTGCAACAAATTTCACACACATGAAAGAACAAGTAGATGACTATAATTTCTGGGCACCTATCACCTGGCAATAACCAGACGAGTATAGTTTACTATGTCTTGGCTGAGTGAACAATCACTGATAAGACTCTTAATTTAAACTTGGGAAAAGGAAATGTTTTTCTTGCCCACTCTTTGTTTCCTCCTTGCGTCTTTCAAATTAGCTAGAGTTACAGTAGTCCTGTTTACCTAGCAAATCTCCTTACAATTACATTTCAAATGACCAAGGATCATCATCTTAAAGAAATCCAAAACAGTACCTCCTAAAGACATTACAGGATCACCCTTCACAGCCTCACAAAAGGTGGAGAAACTCAGACCCAAAAGTAGATTGGGAATATTAGTATATATTTTGGAGTATGGAACCTACCATACATAACACTGGACAAAGTGATCACTCCTGAAGAAAGCGATACTCAGTGTTCGTGACTTTATCAAGTCACTTACTAACAGGAAAAAATCAGTGGTGATGATTTTACTTAAACTGGGCCTTAAATCTTACTCTTTAACAGCTGACCCTGATGAAAGAATCTGCTTAGAGACTTCAAGAAAGGCTGAATTTATAATGTAGGAACTTTGGCAGTTTTCATCACCTCAAATTACGCAGTGATTTTGATCAGTGCAGAGGACCTAGAAGGATGAATTCTGCCCTGGTTTATCAGCTCCGACTTCCCACACAAACTCCTCACACAGAATCAACAGTGAGAAATTTCTCTTCTTCCAAGACGACCTTAAATTCAGCAAAGCACAGTCCCATCTCCTCTCCCTGTTAATGCTCGGATCCAAGTACACACATCCATGCCTTATATCCTGTATTTGGGAGAGCAGGGTGATATGAGTCCCTGAAGTCCCTTTCAAACTTTTCTCTATGAACACACACAGGACACATAGGAGAAGTTGCAAGGTGTCCTGTGTACCTTGCAACTTCTGTTCAGTTTCATGCAATCCTTCCAGACACAAATGAAAGCCAGCTTTAGACCAGGATAGATGATCTTAGCAAAGGCAACGCTTACAAGAAGCAGCGGCTAGCCAACAGTCTGATGTCACTTTTTACCAGAGGTTCCTTCCCCCAAAGCAAAGTAGAGGATTGCTTCCAAGCTTGGCTGGGTTCAACACCAATTATGGGTTTATTAACTGCAACAGTACTCTCAACTAATTAAAGCCAACTTTCACTGTAACTATTCCTATCAGGCAAAGATATTTCAAATATTATCTGCATTTTAAACAGCTCCAGAGGACATCACTCAAGTTCCTTCTATTTAGAAATGATGATGAGACTAGCACAGCAACTATAATTACCAAATGGCCTTTTTGTAAGGCAAGTGAGACTAGGAAAAACTCACCACATGAATATGCCACACACTCCAACTCCTCCTTGGGGGAGCATTTGCTTTCAAGTTCATAACACTCTACATGATCACTAGGACACAGACATCCCCGCAGTGTTAGAAACTGTGAAGCTGCCACACAGCTAAGGAAAAAGGACATACTATTCTTTACAGAGGGCCTCCAGACAAAAGTCTCAGGTCAGCGTGAGCTTATCACAGGTACTGCTCTTTCCTTCCATTCTTCCAACAAATTAAAATCCTTCATTTACAACAGTTAAGACAACAGTAATAGTAGAAGAAATTATTCCCTGAAATAATTGCAAAATTTCCCTTCTTTTCATCTATTTTTGGCAAGCATCAGGAGATTAGAAAGACATACTCAACTCTCCTCTAAGAAATGTGAACTGCAAAAATTAGGGCGACTGAAATGTGTAAGGTTTACAATGTACCAGCTATGTGTCAACTCTGCTTCTCTATATTTTCTAGATGCAAAGCAAAAATACTAAGATCTTGCCAGAGAGCATGATTTAAAAAGACCTAAAGCATGGACTTAAACCATATGTTAAGAGTGACTGAATTCAAAATATGAGTCTTCCTGGATAAGCATTATTGTCTACTGAAATGATCTTATCCAGCAAGATTTCAGCCCTACTTTAGGCATTTTGTTCAGCTTGGACAGAAGCAGAGTGGACAGCGGTGCTTTGATGAATTTGTATACATTTGTAGTCAATTCGCATTCGTATATTATCCCTAACAAAATGACATATGTGTGGCGAATTCTCAAAATGCATTACTCAAACCCATCTTTTTCAATAGAGTTTTTATACAGCAACAGAGATACATCCTTTCACTCGAGGCCTGCAAAGGTTTTGGTGGGGGGGATTTTTATTTGCTAGAACTCAGCTTGGGACAACATTATAATGTAATATTATAATGCAGTGTTCCTTTAGGAAAGAGATGATTAACCAAAACTAACACCATATTTATGCAAACTCAGATAAGGACAATGAAACCTCACACCTCAGATTATAAACAGCTGCCACAGTTGTCATGGGAGTATTTGTCTACTCACCCCTTGACTGCAAGGACAGGGTGAGTAAGGCAGGAGAGGAGGTGGTGCCTTATTCTGAGCTAAACAGAATAAATAAGACAGACAGATCTGCTGCATTAAGTCTTATGTTCCTTAGTCTTTGCCATCTGGCAAGTGATCCATGGCTCATGTGAAATGAGTGGGTGGTCATGGTCTGGTTTGTACTAGACATTTCTTGGGATCACAGAAAAAGAAAACAAAACACTGCAATTGGCACCAACCACTGCTCTTGTTAGCAGCTTTCAGCAGGCGAAGGACCAAACAAAACTGGAGACTAAACCTCACCCTCCTACAAAATTGGTCACAATTTCAAAAGTCGATAAAAGCAAGTTTGTATAAGAGAGAGGGAAAGTTTGCAATGCCTCTGGGTCTGTCATTCTGTTACAGGTAAAGAAAGCAGAAATTTCAGCTCTTGGGACAATCAGTGACTTTACCATCCCTACTCTGATAATTAACCCTTCTGTGAATATCAGCTGTGGAGCCTCAAAGGGCACATGAAATTTATAGCACTGATTTCTTTTTCTGGGTAGATACGATCCTAAAATCTTAAACTGCCATTATATAGAGTTATTAGCTGAAAAAAAGATTTCATCTTAGCATAACAGGCTCATGAGAGGGGTGAGTGAACAACTACATGCAGGATCCAAGCTAGGACACTGCTGCCAGCCTTAAATCAGTTGTAACAAGAGCTGTGAAAAGTGAAAGGGTTTTATAAAAAACTTTATTAATAGATGAACAACAATGCTTAACAGCAGGTTTTCTACATCGAGGAATTATGTTTCAAAGGTTACACTGCTGAAAAAAAGCCAAACACTACAGCATTTACATTGTTTCACATTTAATACAATGCAGTCTTTTCATGCACAAATACCTTTAAAGGAAGCCATACGGTGAAGGCAGACTTGCTTTTCCCTAACGACCTGGAATGTTTTCATTCTGAACTCTAAGTTAAAAAGGGGTTCAGGACTGGATATCATAATCATAGAATATCCTGAGCTGGAAGGAACCCACAAGGACCATCAAAGCCCAATTCTTGGTACTACACAGGACACCCCTACAATCACACCCTGTGCCTGAGAGCATTGTCCAAACACTTCCTGAACTCTGTCTGGCTGGTGCTGTGACCATGTCCCCGGGGAGCCTGTTCCAGTGCCCAGTGTTCCAGGGTGAAGAACCTTTTCCTAAACCTCTCCTGACACAGCTTCAGGCCATTCCCTCAGGTCCTGTCACTGGTCACCAGAGTGAAGAGATCAGTGCCTTCCCTCACGCTTCCCCTCATGAGGATGCTGAAGACCACAATGAGGTCTCCCCTCAGTCTCCTCCAGGCAGAACAGACCAAGTGACCTCAGCAGCTCCTCATGTGGCTTCCACTCCAGACCCTTCACCATCCTCATGACCCTCCTTTGGACACTCTCTAATAGCTTAATGCCTTTTTTTATATTGTGCTGCCCAAAACTGCCCCCAGCACTCCAGGTGTTGCCACCCAGTGCAGAGCAGAGCAGGACAATCCCCTCCCTTGCCCGGCTGGCGATGCTGTGCCTGATGCCCCCCCGGACACGGGTGGCCCTCCTGGCTGCCAGGGCACTGCTGGCTCATATTTAATTTGTCACCAGCCAGGACCCCCCAGATTCCTTTTTTCAGTGCCACCATATATTCCTTTTATTTCAAAGAACACTCATTTAGCATATAGTCATATAGTGAAATGGCACCATTAGGTATTTTTAATTCAATATACCAACTCACTGAGCAATTTTAAATCATATTCCAGCTGTGGCTGAACAACAAAAGCAAACCTAACTCCTGTTTGCACAAATAGCATCAAAGCAATTACACAAAGGCAACCTGGACTGTACTCTGTTTAAGGGAATGTATATTAAAATAACATTTATTTATTTAAGAACTTGCTTGGTATCCTTTAATTTTGCAATAAAGAATTTAGACACATAATTTTGTGAGTTCTCAATGGCTTTCCTTTCACAAACCAAAACTTACACAGGAACACTAAGTATCCAGACAAAAATACTACTCTAAATAAATCTATATGAGATTAATAAAAGAAAGAAAACTCATCAGGAAATCAGCCTGTTAAGGTCACATGCTTCAAAAGCAGCAGTTTTTCCTGTGAAGCTATTAATTCTAAAGGAGAGGTGAAAAATATATTGCTAATGTCCTGAGAGATAATATATTTGTCTGAATTCAATAGAGAAAAAGTAGCATTCACATCTGCACTGGGGCTTTTTTTCTGCTTGCAAAAATAATTTCTAGTTTCTCCAAATCTCACTGGGCAAGATTAGAAGATTTAATGACTGATCAGTCAGCCATGAGCCTAAACATTTTAAAAAGCAACTTATAAAGGAATACTACACAACTCAGTTTGTTATGACATACAGCTTTTCTGAAGTCATCAGACTTAGCCGCTATACAATTTTTAACCACTGGACAAAGCAACACAGATATGATAAAATTTGGCAAAGCTTTGAAGAAGAAGAAAAAAAAAAAAACCTACCAAAACAACCCAGAAAACGCCACTAAAAACAAAACCCCAGCAAGACCAAGCTGTTGAATCTCTGCCAAGATACACATCCAGCAGTGCTCTGTGAAAGAAGGGTAGAGGAAGGTCACTGAACTGTTCTCTGCTGTCTGCCCTGTTCTGTGGGGCTTGTATATCCCTTAAAGCATATGTGCATAAATTAAGGATGGGTATTTCTTGGTTTTAACAAACCACACATGTTATCTGTGGTTGTTACGAACAGGGTAAGTCCAGGGTAATCATTTTCACCAGCTGGAAAGAGAGAGCACTTTCAAAAACTATTTTAGTATCTGATGTTGCTCATGTAGTAGTTAAGGGAACTGCTTTGGATTAAAACACACAGCATGCCAAGAGCTGTTATACTGATATCTTAATTTCTGAAAGTCTTTCATTCCAAAAAAGAAAACTATACAACCTAGTTACATAAGCTTCCTGTAGGTTGGATTTCTACTAACATTTTACATGAGTGTAGTGTGATGCTGATGTCAAACAGAAGATCAACAGCACTATTCTCTTGAAGGCAGAGAAAACACAAGCACCTTGTGACGAGAGAAAATGGCACTGATTTTTCCAATAAAACTGTTCAATAAAAGACATTATGGAATTACAACCTAAAAAAGTGTGCAAAATAAATAGACATTTTATATTTTTTAACACCTGGATGTTATAAGATGACTCTTGAGCGTAAACATTAGTTCTAAACCATCACTGAAGTATAACAACACCTGAGGTCAGGAGAAAGCTGCTTTTCAAGAGCATACATGTTTCCCAACTGCTTATCATAAAATAAGTCATACTTTTTATAGCAAAGACAATATAAGTAAAGAAAATTCAGCAACTCTAACGAGTAACAATGTGTGTAAAAAAATCCCCTAAAATAAATACTTTAACCACAGCAACTAGTCTGGGCCTTGGCTTCACTCTTCTTCACAAAAACTGCCTTTAAACCATGCAGTATTCTCTAAAACTATATTTTATATAAGATCTATTGTCCCATCATACTTTCCACCAAGTACTTCTGTGGAGACTGCTCTTCTAAACAGTGTCCCAGCCCCATTCACTCTCTCCTGGATTATTTGGCAAATTCACAACCAGCTATCCAGCAATGCCAGCACTTCAGAATGACTGTAGCACAAAGGAAGCTGCCTTCAAACAGACAGCACACCCAGCCCCTGTTGGTTCTGAAAAGGATAGTGACAACTTGTTAGGAAAAAGTTCTAAAAGAAATAAAAAAGTTTTAATGACTGAAAAGATTGATGAAAGATTTAAAGAAGTAACTGCAGAGCTTCTTTAAATAACAAAGCCTAGGAGGAGGGACAAGAGACAGTAAGGGTCTAAAAAACCAAGATTATCAACAGAGAAATTATTTATTCTTCTACAATGAACTGTACTTTTGAGATTTATCTTATCATTTATATTTACCTCAGAAAAAACTGCCCAAAAGCATCTGAGTAAAGTTCGCCAGCTGGCTTTTATTGAAAAAAAAAGACAACAAACCAACAAATGCCTCATGGTAACAGAGAATCAAGGTGAAGAAAAGCACTGACGAAAAATAAACATGGAGAGAGACTAGCAGATATTTAGGGCACTGGACAACTCATATCTGCTATGGAAGGACAGAGGATTAAGTCAACCCTGCCAGAATTTGAGTCTGTGGTTCTAGAGAAACAGGATTTAAAATGTAATGCATACAGTGCTATACTGGGCATGCGGACATACTCTTCTCAACAGCTTCTCAAAGCTAACCATATCACATTATGTAAATGCTTGACTGGAATTTTGGAAACCAATAGGGAGAAGAAATATTTAGTAGCAGTTGAAATGTTTTTCTTGTCACTTTTTAATCACACTTTCTGTGAGGCACTAAAAAAAAATTGATAGTTGCTTCTAGATCTTACATCTTTCTATTTTGAAAAGGAAAATCTTCTTAAGATCTAGTTCACATAAATTATAACATCCTTTATACTTAAGATATTAAGGCTGTAGCTCAATACCAACCCTCAGGCAGGCCTATCTGTCTCCTAGGAAGTGTCTGGTATTAAATATAAGGCATTTTCCTAGTACAGCTACGGAGACTGTTAAAATCAACTGCTATCATAACTGCCAAACCCTCAAAATCAGTCGAACAACTAGGCAAAATTTGGAAAAGATCACCTGTATAGCAATACTTCAGTATGGATATGAATCCATAGCTGTCTTGTAACACAATATAGGATTAGATTACAATTTTTACATAACTGCTTGTGTAACACACAAATGTAGCAAGAACATTGTGTTAAATCAAACACTGTGCCCAAACCTAACACAAAACCAGAATGAGACAATGTGGTTTGTAGCTTGGTCAGGCTGCTGCTAACCCCCTATGGATCTGAGTGAAGTAATCCCGATCCAGCAGCAGGTACTGATCCCTGTGCACAGCCCAGAAGGCAGATGTCTGTCCCAGAAGCTGATTACAAGCATCTGCCTATATTAGGTGGATTCAAACTTACAACCCCTACTTCAAAAGGAAAACGTTCTCTTAGTCAAAATACAACTTAAGATGTAATCCAGACTCTCTTTGCCCTTCTGTTCATCTCTGGCCTCTACTCCTCTTGAACATGCACCAGCTTATATATAGATGTTAATTACAAAAATGTCCATTTGCACAGAATATCAGTCTGAGCAGGATCTAGGGCTGTTACTTCAAAACAGCGCTCTAATGATTACAACCAGACTCTTCACTTTTCTCTCTCATGTCCACTTATGTCTGCAATAGATCTTGCTCCTGCCACACTGACCCTTACAGCAGCCCAGCATCCAGATCTGTAGACCACCAATATCATATCACAATTCATGTTATCTTAGTGCCCATAAACTCTATTCACAAATCAAGACTGTGATGCACACCCTACACTGTACAACCCCAAATGAACAGACTGACAACACACTCCACCCACCTATCCTACTCTAAAAGACCTGTAGTGAACTTTTATGCAGAGAGCTCCAATGCAATTCTGCCTACTGCATGCTGTGGATAAGGAATTAGCTCCTCTTCACAGCTAGATGAGAGAAATGGTTTATCTAATCCAGCACCCTGTCCCTGATAGTGGCATCAGGAGAGCACGTGATACTTTAGAAGGTGGCTGAGCTACTCCTCCTAAACTTCCTTACCAGCTACAGTCATTAACCTAGGAATGCTGGAGGGCATCTCTAGCTATTCCCTTTAGAATCTGTTTATGGCGTGTGTTTCTGAATATGCTTTACCTCATTTGCACCAATTGATTTCTGGATAGCATTTTCTTTAAGTTTTTTTCATTTTCAATAATGGAAAGAAAAATCTTATTTTAAAGTTCTTCTGACACTTGCTTCTGGAATTAGTATTAACACACTTTTCAGTCACAAGTAACACAAGTCTTTCTCTATTTGTTGACTCCTCATTTTGCAGATTTCCAAACTACTCTTGGGTAAGACATATTTTGTCCTATTCTCTAGCTTAACACAGTTTCTACACTGCATGTAGAAACTTTATTTGTAATAGGATCAAGAAGCTACCAAACATTAGGTTTATGGCATTTCTTGAGTGACTGATGTTTAGAGATGGATGCCAGGATGAATATAGCAAAGCCAGAAAAACTAATATGGGATAAGTTAGCCCTAAAGCTTAGTTGCTACATTTAAGTGTACTGTAGCTTTGGTACTTGCTCAATTCAATAAAATCAGAAGTGGATCTACATTACAGTGTCACTATTTCCAAAGGAAAAACAAAACCTCAAAACACTGTGTAGACACGCAGGCTTTAATACACAGTGCACTATTTCTACATCAGCAATCCAGACTTTTGATATCACACTCTGTAGCAGTAATAAGGTGTCTGTAGTCCCATCAGCCATCCTGTGAAGCCATGTCTCAAATGCATGTTTGACATGCCCAGCTAGTACATGTTCAGTTTTACACATCTGCTCTTTCAAGCCACGCCCACTATTCATCAGCCTTAGGTAGACACATTATGTTAAAGAAGAACTACATAAATGCAACCCATCTTAAGTAATCAGCCATCTATTCCTATGTAAAAAAATTACCACCTCCTTGTAGATAAGGACCAAAATATGTGTAGGGTAAACCTCAAATTCACCTCAGCTAAGCAGTTCAGTAAACTGCATAGGCTTGGGATCCGCCCCTTTCCAGGATTCCTTTAGAGTTATGGGGAAAGAGATGCAAGGGAACATTATTTCTCGGAGGAAACAGAGATATCAGGGGCTACTGTGTCTGAAATAATACGTGCAGTTTGAAATAAAAAAAGATGTGCCGCACAGACCCAATATAACATCCTGATTCATTCACTCTCTCCCCCTTGGTCTTGACAAACACATCAGAGACTACAACAAAAAGGTACTTGTTAATGTTTACACTGCTCAAAGCCTCAATAGCATTGCTCATTTTCTTAGGCTAACCCACAGTAAATATCAGTTTCAGGGACAAGGAAAGTGCCACTAAATAAATAATTAAAAACAGCTAGAAGATTATTACTGCTTTGTCACTCCAACCCAGAAGCTTGAAACTTGAGTAAATTCAATTTACTCGCTTTAATGAATTCCTTCTGCCATGCAGCTAATTTAACACATTTCCTCCTGCTCTGATTATTAAAAAGGAAAAGCAGCTAGTATAAACATCAAAGAGTGGCATTATTGCATTGTGTGACACCAGGGTGTTTTCCAAAGCTCCAGGTAAAAAATGACCAATGAACTTTCTAATCCCTTGGCAGGATGGGCATACAAAACAACATAATGCACTCGCTACCCAAAAGGATTCCTTACATGTGATGAGGTTTGGGAAGCTGGGACTCAGTGACACAGCACTACGACAACAACAGGAGAGAAGTACCACACATCCAGACCGCCCTTCATAGGAGCACAGCTCTGCTCCTGCTACAGTGATGAAAACATCACCTCATAATATTTTTTCCTTTATTTTCTAGCCCTTTGAAGCCCTACCTGCACAGGCCCATGTATCATAAATTCACTCAACTCAATCTTAATTCATGCTACTTCTAAAAATAATGATGCTTCACCTTTATTTTTGGTATAGTATAGACTGCAGTGAGGCTTGCAGCCTCCCAAAAACAACAAATACCAGCAAGTTCTGCCACAAAAATAGTTGTGAACTGTTCTACTACTCATTTTACTCGTCCACTTCCTCCCAGGTCAAAACTGATAACATGTAGCAATCAGTAATATGAACTGGATCAGTAATATGGTCCTGGATTACACAAGATTAACAAAAGTAGAAACACTTTTTTGAACTCTTATTCTTACAGACTACCCCCCCCACCCCCCAACACAAAC
>VZTG01001067.1:674564-794268 GCA_013397845.1 Melanocharis versteri
AAAATACAATACTACATTGAGACTTAAAATCTCAGCTATTGTCTTGGAAATGTTTTCCTAGGCCAGCACCGCAGAGAACTCCAGTGGTCAACAGTTCAGACCTTGAATTCCTTTCCTTCCAGAATACTTAATTCAATGCTATCAAGCAAAAGAAAGTAGCTTTAACTGCAGGATAAACTTCCTAGGAGATTTAACTGGATTAAATCAATTTCTACCTCAAAGTTTCATTATTTGAATCTGCCATTTCTAAGGCTGAATGAAGAAAAATGCAAGCGAAGAAAAAACCTTTCTAGCTCCAGAGCAGAACAAAACCAATGGCTCCAAAGGCCTCACTGCAAACACCACATGTACACCCAGACCTGTGGAGCAGGCCCCTCAGCAAGCTCTCAGCCCGAGGATCCCAAAGCACAAACATCCCCATATTCCAGGTACCACGCTGAGTTTATCACAGTCGTGCCCATCTGCACCCACACACCTGACCACTGTCATGCATCTGACCCAAGTCCACTTGAAACCCTTTGTGAGACGAGGTCAGGCTCCCAGTTCCTGTAGCTCCCAGGTGCCCTCTCAGCCACACTTGCTGCAGGAGGATGTCCCAGAAACTCAAGCTGGAGAGGAGCAGGTTACAAATCTGCGGCTAAAAGAAAGTACCAGCCGTAAGCCTGTGGTGTATATTTCAAAATGACTGTGCGGTACCATGCGCACTCGTGTACTGAGGGGGCTTTGCCCAGCTGATGGCTGACCTCAGCAGAGGCCACTCCAGTTGTAATTCACCTTCTGTGCACAGGACGTGTTGTACGGCTGGAAAACCAGGGATGTTGCAAGTGTGGGAAAGCCCCGTGCCACTGGCTTGTGTGAAAGCCAGTCTACAGTCCACAGCCGAAAAACAACATTATCTAGTCAACAGCACACAGTGTTCATCTATTGCTCCAGCGTTCTCAGGGTTGCACAGCCAAAGGCTGGAGTTACACAATCAAGATAACTTTTCTATTCCACCCTACTGTCAGATGCTTGCAACTTTTCATCTGGGAAAAAAAAAATTCAGTATTTTCTTAGCTACACCCTTGGAAGTCTCACTCTGCACTCAACAAGAGAAACTAAACAAGGAAATGTCAATCGCCATTTTCACTGGCATGAGAATGAGGGTTTCAGTCATACTGTAGGCCACATCCAACAAAATGGACAAAATGAAGGCGAATTAGAATAACTATCATTTACAACTTCACCAGCTGCACACAGAGAGGCCTACAGGAAAAACCAGCCTGTTTTTCTACCGATAAAGCACTGTCTTCTCTGCACTATGTTTTCCAGTATACCAACCTGGTTGTTTTTAAAAGTTCCAAATACAGGAACTTCTGCCAGCTCCAAGGAAAATTTACCACATCCTTTCACTAGTACTTGGATCTTCAGCCAGTTACAGTCACACATACTGAACTGAGCCAGTAAGTCTTATGCTACATATGCTTCATCCAATACAACTTATTTCTAGACCTAATGCCATAAATCCATTTGAAAAGTGTTAAGTTAGAAGAAAATATTCAAGGAAAATTATTTCCATATATAAACATCTTTCTAAGGATCTCAGAGTCAGACTTCGTTAACTTCAAATAAAAATGGAAATCAGGAGATATTAAGGAAGCCATATGTCTTGTTTCAGAAAGTAGGAAACCTGAGATAGACTGACCATTGCTATTATTTAAGACTACACAGAACACATAGGGCAAAGCCAGGAACAAGGTCAAGCCGGCACAGTATCCTTACCTACCAATTACCCTGTGGATTTTCAAACTCAAAGGTGGCAAAGTTTCAAGAGGCCATGACCATCCTTTCTTTATGCTATATCAAGTGGGAAGGGGAGGAAAGGGAAAGGCAACACCATATGGAAAAATATGAAAGAACCATTCAATTAAGCTGTATCTGGAGGAAGTGGTAAATAGCATGAAAATATTTCCCATGAAGATCAAGTGAATCATCAACAATCTAAGCAAAATTTTTTCTATAAAAAAATTGGTACTGGTTTTATGCTTGGAAATGCTTCCCAGAACAAAGAGATTTTGTCACTGGTCTTTTTTTCCCTTTTTAGTGAAAGCTTCTTGCAGAGGAAAAGCAAAAGAAGACATGAAAGTATACACAGAAGTGAAACATCTGCCCTTCTTTTTGTTCTCACCAGTTTAGAAAAATATAAGAAGAAAAAGGCAGCTTTTTCTTTTAGAAGTCCCAATGTGAAAGACTCTTGAATCAACACAACTTGCAGCTGTGCAGAATGAACTGGATTTTAAGGACTCTACCAATAAAAAAATTGTGAATCACTTTTGAAGTCAGAGTTGAGACAATATTCTGCTTTTGTCCACACTTAAACAGTCCTAGTGCTTTCAAGAAAAAAGGAAGTTTTACTTCTTTCCTCTAAGGTTTGCTGACTTTGCCCCTCTCTGTGAGGGCTGATGTTTAACTAGGCTGATCCTCCTTCCCACCCAGTAATCATGGATGCAGTGGAAATCAGAACATCTCTTCAAGCACAAACCTTAATTTCAAAGTTCTCAGTCTTTACCACAAGTCTCTCAGTTGCAGTAAAGCCACAAGCGTTTTACCAGATCTAGCTACAGTGAAAACAACTCAATGGATATAAATATCATCACACATTTGCAGACACTGGGCAGAACCCACAAATCTTTCTTTCTGGGCAGCAGCCAGTGGGAGTTTCAGAGCCTGTAAGGTTTTGCAAAAGGAAACAATTTAGCCTCCTATAACAAATGTGCTGTCCCTGAAGAATAGTGTCATGGAAATGAGAGCACATAGAAACAGGATCTTAAAAAATAATATGCTACAGTCCTAACCAGCTTTCCAAACAATCCCTTAAACGTAATTTTATACTGGGAAGTTATATTAAATGTAGAGAATTATTCCTCTCTTCACATCGTTAAGTAAAGTAGGTGTGCTTCTCAGAATCCAAAAGCTACTTCTAGGAAAAGATGGCTTGTCCCCTCTTGAGCCTAGCTGTATCTTAAAACTACTGTTTCTACTGGAAAACCAAATGGATAAGTGGCAAGAGAAGGTTCCATTGCTATTTTTTTCTTAATGATTCCTGCCCAACACACCCAATTTACAAATCCATGTGTCAGGTGGCCTTTCTTAATACTATCAGGCTGTAAATTTTACATGGAGTCACATCTCTGACATCACACCAGTAATGAAACAGTTTTTTGCTTGAAAATGAAACATTAACTCATGAAATAGTCTGAATTTATGTTTTTTTAAAGGTGTCCTTGTCCCCCTGAACCAATCTACACAAACACTTATTTCTGTAAGTAGAACAAGCACATCTGATTTCCAAAATGATAAATAAACTAAAATCAGTTTTAGTCAATTTTCTGGCCAAATCAACATTTTAAGCACATCCCCTCCCAGGAAAAGAAAAGGGGGTAGGGGGGAAAGAAGAAAGGAATCAATACTGTTAGTTGAGTTGAATCATTCTAATGAAGTTCCTATCCCCGTTGCAGTCATATGTATCAGCTAAAATTTTACTTATCTATTTCCCACATTGTCATTGGCTGAAGAGGCTCACCCTGGCACATGCATTCACTGAACAAGCCGAAGGGGTGTTACAAACAACAAAGAACAAACTGAAGTACCACCCGCCTCATGTATTTCCATATAGAACAGTTAGTACTGGACAAGCAGAGACATCAAATCCATTTACTGGCTGGTCATGCTTATCCATCACTAACATTTACAGGCACAAGTTCGTGCACCGTGTGATTCTTCCACAACACCAACGGACCCAATTCCACAGTCCTGAGGAGTATTTTGCATGCCAAATACTTATATTACACAGACACTTATGGAGAGTACCCACAGTTAGTTTTAACGCTTGAATAAGGCACTACAAAAGGGGCAGAATCAGACTCTAAATAAGCTAAAAATTAACAGAAGAAACAATTCATCTCCTGGGAACATCTGTTTAATTGTGCAGGTTTGAAGCAAGGCTGAGACCAATCCTCTAGATAAAGCTGGACTTTGCTGTTTTCTACTTCAACTTCTATCTTATGAAACAACTTCAAATAACTTAAGTAATAAATATTGTTTTAACTTTCCCCTCTGTAACACAAACACCTGCTTTTGGTCCTGTTCACACTTCCATTCATGCATGAAGTGTATGTACAAAGAGGGTTATTGTGTCATTGAGTAAATGAGCACTGAAATCAAACCAAAACTAGTAACCCCCAATATTATTTTTCTGTTCCCTGCACAAAGGCAATGAGTTCTTTCTAGCTAACCCTACACATACATCTTAGTACTGAATTGTAAAATAATAGTTATTTGCAAATCATTACTTCTGAAAACTCTACCAGCTAAAGGCAAGAAACACCGAACACATGGACTGCATTAAAGAGATCTGCTATTTGCAAAGCCAAACAGACAGAATTTCATTTGTTGGCCTGCTCCACCTCTGCTCCCAGTGCTCTCTTATTTAACAGGCTAAATGTACAGGACAACATTCTGAAATGTTAATGACAATTAATACCTTCCAAAAAGCACAAGCCAGATCTTTTATTTATAAACATAAAGTTTTTATCTTTACTATCTCCAACACAGAAGGCTATGTTTGATTTGGTTATGGGAGACTCAATGAAAACTTCTTATAATCTGCATTACAGCACTTCAATGCAGATCTCCTTCCCAGAAATACACAGTCTACACTGCAAATGTACACTGCTAATAGTAAAAATACACTGCTAATAGACTGTCACAGAGAGCATTCATTAGGCACTTCTGCACCAGCACTGTACCACAGCCTCTTGCCTGGCTAACACTGTGGTCTCTTTGTGCCCTGCTAAGCTAAAAAGTATGTTTATACAGTGATAACTTCTATCCTGATGTGATCCCACTTCTCTCTATTGTTCCTTACTGCCCATTTATTGTGGAAGTGACAGGGACATAAGAGCCACAGTACAGTTACAGCTCTTGTGGCAATTTGTTCCACAATTTCAAGCTTAGGAATGTATGTGCTGGTTTCAGCTGGAATAGAGTTTATTTTCTTCACAGTGGCTAGTACAGGACTATGTTTTGTTTATGTGCTGAACACAGGGTTGATGATACAGAGATGTTTTTGTTATTGCTGAGCAGGGCTTACACAGACCCAAGGCCTTTTCTGCTTTTTGTACAGCCACACTGGTGAGGAAGCTGGGGGTGCATGGGAGGCTGGGAGGGGACATGGCCAGGGCAGGTGACCCCAGCTGACCAAAGGGACATTCCAGACCATATGACATCATGCTCAGTATATAAAGTTGGGGGAAGAAGGAAGAAGGGGGGACATTTGGAGTGATGGTGTTCGTCTTCCCCAGTCATCATTGTGTGATGGGGCCCTGCTCTCCTGGGGATGGCTGAACACCTGCCTGCCCATGGGAAGCACTGAATTCATTCCTTGTTTTGCTTTGCTGGTGTGCACGACTTTTGCTTTCCCTATTAAACTGTCATTATCTCAACCCATGGGTTTTCTGGCTTTTACCCTTCTGATTCTCTCCCTGATCCTGCTGGTGGGGGAGTGAGCAGGTGGCTGCGTGGGGCTTGGCTGCGGGCTGGGGTTAAACCACAACAGTGTCTTACACAGAAGTATGTAGAAAGAGTATCTCCTAGACATCAGCTAATACAAATAGTATTACTCCCAAATAGATTACGTCTGAAAAAAACCCCCCACCTCACATACAGAACAGAGTAAGTCACATGAAACAGGTGTTGGTAACAGCATTCAGTAGCCTACTGACATTAACACCATTTAATGCTCAGATATCACAAGGATAGAAAAAGTATAAGTATAAAGCAGGAGAGCATAAAGTAAGCTGTTCCACATGACAGAAGCAACTTGTGGATGCAGCTCCAATGGCAACTGCTACTGTATTTGATCTCCATTATTTTCTAAATGGAAGGCTTCATGTCGATTCTTTTAAACTACAAGCATGATAAAACTATATTTTTATTGCCATACTTAACACAGTACAGAGCTACTCAGCTAATATACTCATGATACACTACAATGTACTCTTTCACTAGACCTTAACATTGTTTGTTAGACTGTATCTTAGAGGTCCTGAATATGTTTTGTATTGAGGTCATTAAGTGAGTGACAATATAAGTAAGGAAAAGTAGAGGACACCCTCATTACAAGAAAACATAAGCTCAGGAAACCTAGATAAAGAAAAAAAATCCATTCAAGAAACTGTTACTCCCTTTCAGAAACAATGAAACTTAGGCAAGAGTATCACAAACCTGTAGAAGAAAACGAAGAGCTGGAAGCAACAAAGGAGGTACCAATGAATTTCTTCTTTACTGGCAAAACAGAAAGCAAAACTAGTAAAACCAAAATATACACTCTTTGCAAATTCGAAACAGCCTAACTAGGATTACTGTAACTAACAAGTACCAGAAGAAACCAGCTCTCCTTTCTGCTTTTAACAGAAAATAAGTTCTCCTTCATACCCTAATGGGTAACAGTAAGGGAAGGTGTTAATAGCTTTTTCACCAGTAAGTTTTGTAATTGCGCAACTTATGGTTTTGGTTCTAAATGCAAGAAACATCAGTCAGGAAAACTTCTTTCCTTCCAAAATCTCTTCTCCGACATATTACTGCCAGAAACTCTGCAGGTTTTCTCAGACTGCATCATGTTCACATTAATTTGAGTAAGTATAAAAAGCACTGCTCTCAGACATTTCTTGAAGGATCACTTTAATAACTTCCTTTAATTCAAATACATTGTTTGTGGTTTTTCCCATAACTGCTGCCTAACCCTCTCAACATTGTATGCAATACCTTTTTCCTTTTTTCTTTTTTTTTGTCTGCCTACCACCATAAAAACAGTTTCAGGATTAAAACCACAATCAAGCTCTGTCTACGTGCCACAGGAGAAAAGCAACATGGCCACCTGATCAAGATTAGAAAGATTACACACATGAAAGTAGTTAGAGTGGTTAATCTGCTACTACACCTACACTAACTGGGTGTAGCTGTGCCCTTTCTAACAATGTCAAGGTTGTACTCATTTAGCCACGACACGTGAAAAGACAAACAGTTTCTGGGACTGAAACCTACCTCAGTCTACTTAGACCATGTGAGCTCTCAACAATGATCCAGAGCAGGAGAAGGCTGAGGTCACTCCGCAGCCAGACGTGACGACTTAGGACTAAAATATTTTAACTCCCTGTGAGTTGGGTTGCTTTTGTTTCGAAGCAGTGCCTCTGGCAAGCAGAAAGCAGCAATTCATTTAGTGTAATAGAAAATAATTTGATTTCTAACCTTAACAGACCTTTTTCTTCAAGAGATGGTTACTCAGAACAAATGCACATCACAGCTGATTCAATTGGACCTGGAACAGTAATAACAGCAATACTTTCAAAAAAGCTCAACTTCTGGAGGCTTAAGGTATTTTTACTTACTATTTCAATTAAAGGACACCATTTGCCATTTACTTATTCACAGATGTCTCTAAAAATTGATCTGCATAAAAGCAATTTTGGGTTCTAAGAGACATGCGAGACACTGAACTGCAAGAGAAGCTCCTACATTGACCATCCCACCATGTGCTTATCTAAACTAGATGTAGAAAGCTGATGTGGGAGTGGAAAGCAATAGAAAAAGCAATACAGTTTGCAATTAGTATCAAATCAATGTTTCCACTTCATGTATTCTATGAATACCAACAAGACACTGCACATTAATGTATACAAATGAAGTATTAAGCACAGGCATTCAGTGACACACACTGACTCCAGAATCAGATACACACAAAATATTAATAATTATTACATAGAAAATATTAGAAAATGGCAATACTGAAAGATTATGAGCAGTTCACAAAATTCTGATGCACAGCTTTATCCCATTTTAACACTACTAATTTTTATTAAAATCTTTATTCAGAGATACAAACAGGTTTTTTTATTTAAAAAATGAAGCTTTTCTGAGTATTGTATTTCTTCTATATTGTTTCTTTTCTTCTAGTACTGCTAGCAAATATTACATGCACTGCTGAGCAGCTGTGTTTTGTATTTCAGCAATCCTGAGAGAAAAAAATTAAGTGCTCTCCAAGTGTGCTTTGGTTTCCTCATGATGTAATGGCTTACAGACTAACCGTTAATAATTTTCAGAGTAATATGTTGAGTCAATCTTTACTATTTTAAACAAACATAAATCCATAGAAACGGTCATGAAACAAAGCTGAAGCCAATGCACTGCATATTTACAGTCACAAACAACACAGGAGAATTTGGGGCAGAAATTAGAATGCTACAAACACATGAAATTCTGAGAAAATGTAGCAGGCAATGTCACTCACTGAGACGTGGATAGAAGACAATTAACACCCATGCTCATGGGAAATGTTACTTTTGCCAAGTGCAGAACCTGGACACAGAATAATTACAGCACTTTAGGAAACATGATTTTTTAATTAAAAAAGCAATTGAAAATAATTACTTTTCAGATGTGAAAGAAGAGTTTTTTGTGAAAGTCTGGTTTTCCACCCTAACAAGTGAAATACTGAATTTCTGTTAGCTGTATTTTAATTTCTGATCTGATCTGCTGGAGCAAACCAGAGGTAGCCCATGAAGATGATAAGAGAGCTGGGAGCACCTCTCCTATGAAGACAGGCTGAGAGAGTTGGAGTCGTTCAGCTTGGAGAAGGCTCCAGGGAGACCTTGTAGCACCTTCCACTACCTAAACGGGGCTACAAGAAAGCTGGAAAGAGACTTTTTATGAGAGCATATGGTGACAGGACAAGGGGGAATGGCTTTAAACTGAGAGAGGGTAAGTTTAAATCGGATATAAGGAAGAAATTTTTTACTGTGAGGATGGTGAGACACTGGAACAGGTTGCCAGAGAAGCTGTGGATGCCCCATCCCTGGAAGTGTTCAAGGCCAGATTGGATGGGGCTCTGAGCAGCCTGGACTAGTGGAAGGCGTCCCTGCCCATGGCAGGGGCGTTGGAACGAGATGATCTTTAAGGTCCCTTCCAACCCAGACTATTCTATGATCTGCAAAGTTCACTGCTCCTTTTCCAGTGTCCAGTACGCCCAAAGTCTGATGTCAAATGAACATTCGCATCAAATGGGGACATAAAACACAAGAGCCTGAGCTGCACATTACAGATTAGGATGTGGCTTGTTTAACACTTTGCAGTTCCTCTGTGTGTCCACGTCATCATGCTAAAGCATTCTTTAACAGAAAGCTTATGGTAGACTTAAGTAAAACTGGGTGTAAAGCATTTTGGCTGCCAGAAAATTTTTTATATATTATAGGCAGTAAATGGCAAAAATACAGTCAAATATACCAGTTTTACATGTATGCTTTTAATACTTCCAAGTTCTATCACATGCTTCCAGCAATTTAGGACCTTCTCATTTATCAAAGACTCCCAGAGGCTCAGGCAGTGCTTCCACAGATGTTTCCCTGTACAGCACTGACAACCTGAGCAGCTCACTTCAGTACTGTTTCTGCAGCACCACATGTCAAGCTGGGACAGTGGTCAGAATTTAAATTAACCCCATTTCTAACTCTTTTCTCCTTTCTATACAGTCTTTTGAGATTCATTTATGTTTCTTGACCCAGCTCACAGGTGGCCTCTGAAAGAGTTGCACCAACCAAACTGAACCCACAAGGGGAGACGTGCATCACAGAAGGAGGACACCAGTAAGCACTGGGCGAAGACACCACAGAGATTGCCACAGTCATTTTGGCATTTATGGATGGGAATGATCGCTGTCAGGGCAGTTACATAAGGCTTCTGTTTCAGCAGCAAAGCAGGCTTAAAAATATCACCAGCCTTACTTACCTTTGGCTACTCGTTATTGTCTCATGCCATGTTTTTTCAGAAGGTTATTTTTAGCCTTGATTATTTCAGTAAACTATTTTACTGCATGACATCACAAACCCTCAGGCTGGCACTGAAGGGGCTGTGAAGCAGAGCACAGGGAAGGGTGCTAATATCCAGCTTTTTAATTAGCTCCACAACAAATACCAGAACTACCTCTAGTTACTAACCTTGAAGATTACTGCTACAAGTCATCCAAATTCTCTGACAGTATCTGAAAAATGCCAGCAATAATGAAATTAAAATAGTATTATGCAAGATACCAAAAAGATACCATCTGGAAGAATATGCATTTCAAAACAGGATAGGACTTCTGGACTGCAGTTTCACTAAGTCCACTAAATTCACACAGGATAATGAAATCTCAAAATAGCATTTTTGATAGCAGCATCAACTCAATTTCAACTTTCAGGGCTCTCTAAATGCTGGAGATCTTTTTCCCATGATCCCTACTCAAATGTTTCCACTTGCTCCTATTAACTTCTCTGCTCACTGAAGCCTACAGTAAGCCATTTCAGCATGCTAACCCTACAGAAAATTAACCACTTGTTTTGCTGCGTGTACTTTCTTATGCTTGTGCATTCAATGGCTCAGCAGAAAACCAGATAAGCACTGAAGCCAGTGCAAAGGGGAGAAGATGAGAAAACGGCCCAGGAATTTTTTTTTTTCTAGGTACAGTGAACACAGAAACCACAGAAAGGTATGTCAGAGGAGCAGAGCACTGGGGGAAAGGACTACAACATCATCTCACTTTGCTCCCTGGAACTGCAGCCTAAGTACATCCGAGTTCTCTTGAAACATTTTTATGGGAAATTTTAGAGAAGAAATTCACTGCTGTACATGCAGCAGTAGATAAGAACTTGACTGTAAAGTCAAGTCAATTTGGAGTGCTTCCACACAGACCCAAATCCTGCTTCCGATATAGTCTCCGAGGCAAAACAGGCACAAAAAGCATTCTTGTGTACACAAGAGACATATATAAATATTCCACTTTAAAATATTTTTTTAAATCACAAAGATCAAGCCTCACTCCCGTATGATTAAGTATCCCTCAATAGCTGTGAATTGCTTCTTTTTATTAGTTGTTGAGCATTGCTTTGTTAAGCAGGCACCAGTGTATTACAAAGCACTGTGCGTATATAAAAAAGACAAAGCAAGAGGCCCTAGTTTAAAAAGTCACCTTGGAGAAGACACCCTTTTTAATAAGGATTAAAATAATTGCGAGAATTCGTGCATTCAAGATGATGGCTTTCACCATTTTCTGTCAGGGAGCACAATGCTTAAACAGCCAGGCTTGTTGTTCTTGGGGTTATTTGCCCTGACATGTCAGTTTTGGCAAGGGGAGATACCAGTTACCTTTTTGCAGGGCTCAGCATACATTACACAAAGAGCAGAGCAATTTACCCAGTCCTCCTCACTCTGCTGAGGGCAAGAAGGTTATCAGTCTGGAAGATGGGATTAGGGGTTTCTCAAGCAGGCTCTTAGCAAGAAACACTACACAAAACCTGTTTATTATGTTTCTAAGCCACTAGAATTACCACTGAGCTCCACCCATCCCCAACATGTTTGTACAGGTGAAAAAAGAAAAGAAAAGAAAAGAAAAGAAAAGAAAAGAAAAGAAAAGAAAAGAAAAGAAAAGAAAAGAAAAGAAAAGAAAAGAAAAGAAAAGAAATCTCTGCATCCATGCCTTATTATTTAATTCTGCACTTGCTCCAATTAAGAAAAACCTGATAAAATGCCAAAAAGAATTTCCTTAGAAGTGAGCAAACAAGGGACAATAAATGCGTGACAAAGAGGTACAAACAAGCTATGGGAGTTAATTATTGCCAAGGCTAAGTGGCTAATTTCTCTTTCACAATACTGGTCTGGCTGCCTGTGAACGCACCCAGGTGAGCTTGAAGGTTCAAACCACTGCTGAAAGGAAATGACACAATAGGAAAAGAATCCACGAGGCATCCAGGAGGTCTAAAATCTCCCAAGCCCTTTGTCTTAGCCTGAGGCCAGCTCTACACAAGGGTAGGTATACTTGTAATTCTGCTCACCATCTCTCCTTCTCACTCACCTTTCTGAGAGCAGGTAGCTACAAATAGGAAGGTTTGATGTTCAAAGCGAACCCAACTTTTGAAGTGCCAGGCATTTTTTAGAAGAGGCTGAGAGTGAAGCAGGAAAGGCAGGAGGAAAGACGAGGTTTCTTATATCTGATTCTGAAATAATGACCTGCAGGAAAAAAGCCCCCAGGAGCATTAACCGATAGCAGTGCAGGAAGTGACCATCTTAGACACTCCCACTTGGTCTCTACCAAAGGATTCAACTTCATTCCAAAAGAGAACAAAAGGGTGTTTCAGAGCCCTCCTTGGGCCTGGAGAAACAGATCAGCTCACCTGTGTACAAGGAAGTTGCTAATTATATAGCATAGTCTTAGAGCTGTCAAATTTGCAAGACGGGGCAGCACTTAGGTCAGCAGAGCAGCTGGGGGCTCCCATGGTCTCTGATGAGACAGAATCCCTCTCTAGGTCAAATGCATCCTACAGACTTAGGCTCACTATCTTCCTAACATTTTCTCAATGACTCTATGTAGCACTGATTCCCAAACCATGGTCTGGAATTGGGCAGCATTTGGCAAACAGCATCAGGAACCACCATGAAGAGCAAATACCAAATTTGTTTCTTTTGGACGGCCTGTAAGAAAGTCTGAGAGCTCATAGAGTTCTTGTGGTGGAAACCACTGCTTTTGCTATTGTTTAATACACATTAAAACAAACTATCATGGGAAGTGGTCAACTTGCAGCACACAATGTCTGTGGTTAATCTTTGAACATTAGCTGTAAGGCTGTCTTAAAAGCTGCCTGGCTACAAAGCAGACTTCTTTCCTTTACATGCTTTATTGCAATGATATTGCCTATACTGACTACTAACAACATTGCAGCTGGAGGAGCCAGTCCTCATATGTAGACCAAATATTCTCTAACTTACTCCTTCCCAGTTGATCAGGAATCATGTCTGCAATCTTAAGCACTGTCTGGAACAACACAGCAAACCTTCAGCAGATACTTCCAGTGAGCATAAATGCAAGGGTGGAACACACAATTGTACATTTATAAACTAGTGTCTACCTACTGAAAGGTACTGGAGAAAGAAGTCTATAGCTCAAACCAAAAGCCTGTATCCTTCAGCAGTAACAAATAATCCAAACAGGGAATGGGAAAGAGACTCTAGTGCTTGAGGGACATCCATTACTTCCGCCTGTATTTTCATAGAAGCAGCTCTGTGTTTGACAGGAAGTGTTTTAGTTTGGCTGTAGTCTTTTAAGTTGGCTTCAGCCGATTAGGCCACACCATGGCCGAAAGAAGCAGCCCCTCACTGCCTCTGCCATTTGCATTACTGTGTCCTCCTCTGTGTCAGTAGCTGACCAGGGATGGTGTTGACAAATAACAGTATGAAAAGAGATTTGCAGCAAATGGCAGACCAAAAAATCCTCTCCAGTAAAACACTTCAAATCCAGAGAGCTGTAGGATCTCTACTTAACCTGATGACCACAGACTGGCACACAAGCCAGAAGTGACGCCTCTAACCCATAATCACACTGCAGAAAAAGCATTCATGGTGCATATACTCAACTGGGCAGACTAGACCATCCCAAGACCACTACTGAAAATCTCAAATCCACAAGCAAGGAATCATCATGGATAAATGGGTGCCAGAAACGTCAATATTAATATCAAACTTATATCCAAGTTACTAAATTGATCTCCTGAAGCATGTTTTGGACCAGTATTGCAAGAGGAAGGTATTTAACAAAGCAGAAGTAAACTGAGGCTCACTGGCAGAGCAAAGAACCCAGGACTGAAACATGGAGAGTTTTACACATGTAAACTCTGATATGCTGTCACAATTCAGCCAGAAAAATGTTTCATGTTAACATCAAATTCCTGTACAAAATGCTTTGTACTGGCCACTTGTCACTGCTGCACTGTGTATCTTGTTTTTGTTTAGTCAGCCTAAGTACATTTGAGCAAGTACATCAAATAAAAGACTGCTCAAGTGGGTGTGACACCTCAAAAATAATTTCTAAAAATTTTTTGCAATTATTACAATTATAGCTTCTTTTACTGTGTGCTTGTTGAAAAGCCTAGTGTAAAGATTGATTTAGAAAAGCATACAGCACTGACTGATAATAAATTTGGTCCACATCAGTCTATTTATAGCTTAATGTTTGGATGACGCAGGAAGTTTGGCATTGGACTAGATGATCTCAAGAAGTCCTTTCCAGCCTAAATAATTCTGTGTGAAGAGCTTGAAAACGAATGTTTAATGTGAATTCCTCTGCTGCTAGGTAGCAATGTTCCATTCAGTCCCCAGCAAACAACCTAGGAAAAGGAAACTAAACTTGAAGCATATTTGCTTGGAGTTTTAAAAAGAAGCAAAACCCTTGAGAAACTAAAACCTGCTACCTTGCATCACCTAAATTCCAGATTTCAAATGGCATACCAGAAGGCAGGACTGATACTCAAGAAGACAAACAAATACAGATGCATACCAAAATCTGACCTGTAAAGCAGTGACAACTCTTGGCTTTCCTGACTGATATTTCCTCATGACCCTTGGCGCCACAGAAACAGGATAACCCAGGCCACTGACCACCTAATCTGTGATCTTGCTCCTAGCAATGACCAGCAGCTGAACCTTCACTGGTAGGACAGAAAGTTCACAGTAACCTATGGCCTCTTATGTAGCATTGTATGCACAGACACTGAGTTTGGCAGTCTAATGCTCAGTACTTTGCAACCTGCAGGGTGATGAGAGTTGTCACGCAGTTACCTTTATTCCTTTCTTAGGACTCATAGTCAAATGAAGAAATAAGCCACTTCCTCTTTTCCCCTCTCTTCCCCAGCACAACACAATATCCTCATTTAAACTAGTCTGCTACAGTTAGTCAATGTAAATCAAGCATTTTAAGCAGCAGTTTCCTACAAAAATTCCTTATTTAAAAGATCTTACACAGTTTTGGTAAAAAGCTTTCAGAAGACACTGGTACACGTCTTAAGCACTGTCCTCTCTGCTTGAGATTGAGGCAAAATTCCCTATCACCAGGATACAGATCAGTGACATTTCTATGTGTGTTTCCAGAACTGCCCGATAGTCTTCAGATAAAATCTCACTAGATATTTAAGCCAGATAAGAACACTTGTTCATGCATTCTAAACTCAGAAAACAGTATTTGGAAAATTTACAGGGTTGGAAGTCTAAAGCAATCTCCTATCAGTTACTCAGGTTTATGAGGCACTGAAGCAGTGCTTCTGCCTGTAGTCACGTTCACAGCTGTCATTAGCAATACGCTGGCTGCTAGTAAGCAGAACATAAATAGACCCTGGAACAGAGCAAAATGACACATCTACTCAGAACTATTGTGCAGAGAAGTTAATTCAAGTGACAAAACAAGTATGCATTTCAGTCTTACCTAGTTTGTCAGAGGTTTGCAAGAGCAAACCAACATATGACAAAAGACGAGAGTCTTTTATTCAAACTGCCAAAGGGGTGTAAACCCAGGCTTCAGACAGGGCACACTGACCTTTGTCTGACCTAACATAAATTTCAGAGAGCATTCTAGTGATAACCACCAAAGACTTCAAAGGAGTATATGGATGGCACCTCTGTGAGTCAGAAAAACTCAGAACAGAGTGAAGTATTCTCTTTATTCGCAGAGTGCTTTTCAGCAGCCCCCTAACACAACACGCACACACGCTCCCACTCAGGGTTGCTGGGGCAAAATATACACAGCAACACCAGCGAGAGTGTCAGCTTCCTTCACACTCTGGACTACAGAAGAGTTACCTGCATGATAATTGTTGACTTCTATTTAGCATTGTACACTGTGTTGTTAGAAGAAGACAATATAATGCCTGATTTGAAGAGTACGTGAGATGATTTGGATATTATGTTCTGGGAAGTAGTGGAAATGTTCTCTTTTGCTATGCTTTTGACATATTCATTGAATGATGTGGACGGCTACTGAAGCCATGGTTTCTTTGAGCTTTATACTTTTATTTTAGAATTACGTGTAGAATCTTGTGAACTACAATATCCCCAAAATTCTTAGTTAAAAATAACCAAGTCATACTTAAACCACTGATGTATACAAGTATTGTAACTACTGAATACCTGCATTTAAGTGAAATCCACCATTAAAAAATGCACATGACCTTATTTTCTGTATCTTCTGGCACTACCACTTTCTAAACAATTACAAAATATTATTTCAGAGAATAATTAGGAAATATATTTTCAGTTAATATTTAGGAAGCAGAACACAATTCTTCTGCATAAAGAGGAGTAGGAGGGAAAATTCAGGACAAGCCATGTCAGTCCTAGTTTCAAATACGTTGTCTGGCTGGGAAGTAACTGAAAACATCAAATTGAAGAACTCCATGTTTTAATCACTGTTCTCCCATGATTTACAGAATCTACTAATTCATTTTATAAAAGTATGACTGCAAAAAAATAAGGTCAATACAATTTGCTAGTGCCTAGGCAGCAAGACCACAGAGCAAAAAGCAATAACCAGCAGAATTAAAACAGAAATCTTTTGTTTAGTAAGTATGTCAAACACTAAGTAGGGGGGGGGAAAGTAAGTATTTCTGAAAGGAGTGGTAAAAAATTATGCAGGAACTATAGAGAATAAAAATGGTAAACATTTATTAAAAACTATTAACAAAGTATGGTCATAAAGAAACACCTGTAAGAAACTGGAACATGGTTTCATTAAGAAAATAAATAATTAACTTATAAATCATCATGCCAGTTCTCATTTAATGTTGAACCTTTGATGCTTGGCACTTTTCTTGGTATGTGGATCCTGTTTGAATCATAACTCATAACACAGTTTTTACCCTAAAAGCACAAGTAAAATCTGGAAAATACTAATATCTAAAAACCTACAAAAAGGTGGCAATATAAAAAAACTGAGAATAGAATAGTTTTTCAATTGTTTTTAAGCAACTACTATTTTTAAGGCTTCTGCCTCCGTTTCTAAATGCTTAAGGCTTGCAATCTTTTGCTATTTAAAAGTATAGCAAAGATCTGAGATGATTTACAGTAAAGGGTAATGTAAATGTACTGCCAAGAAAAATCCCTCAACCATTAAGTTCATTACTTGGCTTATTTAATACTGGGGAAAGGAAATGGCAGTCACAGACAGTGCTGTACCATCTGTACCATCTGTACCATCCTTCCAAGGACCAATCTAGTGGACAACTGTAATTTATGCATAGGTATCTCCCTTTTTAGAAAAAAGAAACTGAAAATGACCTCAACACCTAAGCCAAAGAATAAAATGTATACAGTATCTAATGGTCAACTTGGTCACAAAAAGTGTACTAGGAGCTATACTGGTGCTCTCGAAAAACAATGCATTGCTGTATGTGAGGCTGCTCAGACTTCTCCCCATTTTACTGTCTGCTTACAAAGGAAACTGAAGCTTTATATGGCAAGGTGGCAGTGGTGGGGCTTTCACAGGTGTGGTGTAGGTATTTCTACCAAAAGAGGCAAAAAAACCCAGAAAACATACAAATCACATAAAGGAATGAATTACCCTTGGACGACAAACATCTAAATTATCTTGGAAGTCACGAGTAACCCCATGAAAGCAAAACAGAATGCACAGCGTGAAGCTGAGAATGGACTTTTAAAAAACAAACTAAATTGAAAAAATATTTGAACAGTTCTACATTTCTACAAAACTCTACAAGAAAAAAAAAATCAGTTCACTCATTTAATTAGATGGAAAATATACCTCGGAAAAACCCTATGTTTTGCAAATGATGAAAATTACAGTGCTATTTCCCTTGTAACTAACATACCATCACTGATTTCTGATGTGAAAGACCGTAAAACTGTTAGGTGGTGGAAAGAACAGTAAATTCTGGTTATTTCAGGATTTAAACAGAACTATTTCTGGTTTTATTAGGCATATCAAAATCATGGCTAAACCTCAGCAGTATGCTTGTGCTTTTAGGAAAAATGTCGTTAAATCAGAAAAAGTTTATATTTCTTGGCACACAGGCACCATCCTAACAAGTCTCTTTAAAAGCGAGTATCTCAGTGGAGGTAGTATTTACTGTTTACTGTACTTCTGGTTGTTAGGGGTTACCAAAAAGGTCCTGTTTTTCCATGACATCAGCTGCATTCCAACAGAAATGTGTGCCCAGGAGTTTTAGTAATGACTGTAGCCTCCAACAGTTGAAACCTTGGCCAAAATCCTCTACACCTGCAGACCAGCTGAGTAAAATGAAAAAAAACCACGAAGAATTTAACTGGAATTTTTCTGACTTAGCTCCTAGTAAAGAGAAATTATTATTTTTGTTCCTCAAATCTGTTTTTCAAAGTTATTCGGACCAAATTTTGAGTATCTGCTAGTTGTTGCTGCTCGTTCAATTAATTTCTTGGCTCAAGGCCTCAACTCAGTCTGTCAGAAGTGTAACACATTACACACCAAATTTAACAAGTCAAAGGGATTTCAAAACAGGGTGCTCAAATTTTCCAAAATTAGTATGTCTTACCTGCCTTACATATCTCTCACCTGTTTCTTTTTCTAAAATGCTGCTGATAATATGCCAGTGCCATTGAGATACCATGAAAAGCCTGCTGTGAAACATACAGATCCTCTAGTCTTGGATAAAATCCCATGAAGACAGGAAAATCTCAACAGCAGGCAATACACTGTACGAAACCAAGTACAGAGCTATACCCTGAACACTGAGGAAAAGCCAGAACACCATAGCAGTGGTAGATGTCATCCTCTCTGTGGACAACATTGAAGTGTGTAAATGGCAACCATGGCCACATTTAACAAAGTGTGTCTACCAACAGCAAAGCAGTTTAGGGCTCTTTCAAGTTCTACTTATGTTACAGATCTAACAATTAGCTGTCTCACAAGTGGGCAGCCCCCAGTCTCTACTCAAAGGAGCCTACCCCTGCAGCTCACCCAGCTACCAAAACCTTGCTGTGTAAACCCAATACAGCCACGCAAACCTCTTACACAACCAGCAGTATCCAAGTGGGTTTATTGAACCTGAGGCCCAAAATAAAAAACATCATAATGATACGAGACTGAAGACTACAAAATAGAACTAAGGATTCAGACTCACATTTTCATGAATATCATCTTATCACATTACTAAGGCAGGCAATTCCTAGTGCAAGGAATAGAGCCAGTATTAGAATAAAAGGTGTGGGAGTGTTCACAGTATAACATATACCAGTTCCTGACACTACACACATGGCTTTTTCAAGTTATTAAGCATCACCACATAAGAGAAAACTGTTTTACAAGATAACTTAAAAAATCATTATTTTGTCATCAATAGGGAACGAATTTGAAATCAATCAGCTCAGCTTTGTTCATAATTTAGATCAGTTTCCTTTACTGAATTTTCTTTGCTGATAGAAGCCTACTACAATTAGTAACATGAAAAGCACAACAAAAGAATCTAAAAGGCCTATACTGTATTCTCTATAGAGCCTAATATTAATTTTGAGGGGAAAAAAGCCCTATTGACAAAATTATTTATAACAGACACATGTAGGCTAAAGAATTGTGCCAACAATTGCTATGTACTTAATATAAACCAGTGCTCTCGTCAGAAACGATTCTCTCACTGAAAACACATTCACCTGTTGTTATGTTTCTCTGATTTTGGTTTTCAGTCAACATATGCTTTAAACAAAGACTGTTCTTTCCATCTTTTTTCCCTTAAGTGTTAATATGGGTGAAGGACAGAGTAAGCATATTTTGTTATCAAAATATTTGAGTTTATGCAATTTCTACCTGTGTGACCAGGAGATGGTAGTTCTACAAAATTACACTTCCTGTAAGGTAAGCAGAAAGGGGGGTATTTGGCCATCATGACTGTCACGAACACAAGGTCTGAGAGCTACTGTATGGAAAACTGGCAAATGTTTGTGTACAAATCTGTAACATCTTTGCTATTTCCAAAAGTCCATTTAGCCTTTGCCAATGTCTTTCAATTTGCAGGGGTTTGAAGAGTCATCAACTTCCCTTTTGATCTGACTTCCTGTTTGCTTTTGGACTGTCTTCTCTGCAAGGTGTCTTCACCTTTTAATAATGCTATGGTCTCTAATTCTTAGTAAGATAACTCTGCACTAGCTTTGCCCAGCTCAGTCAAAACAGCAACTAAGCCACAGGCCCTACATGTGTATTATGGACTCTTGCAGCATTTTTCTGAAAGGACAGTACAGTGACCACATCTAAGACCCAAGAGAGCTGATACTATTGCAGCCAGCAAACAAGAGTTCAAACAGGACTGTAACTGCATCTCTCAGAAGTTTAAAGGAATGTAGTGAGTGCAGAATAAATCCTGACTCACAGACATGGGCTTGCAATACCTCCAACATAACTCGCAGAACAGACCAGTTGTGCAGAAGAAGGGAGCAGGACACCAAGACAGCCCAGACTCCAGTTTGTGCTACAGAATAGCCAGAAACTTTCTGAAAAATCCTCACCAAAGTCTGCTTCTAATTCACAGGCCTTGCTGCATGATATGGACTACTACGAAGATAAAGGAACAATATCTGCATCCATCAGCCAATTTTTTAAAAAGCAAAAATGTCAGAGATGTGAGAACTACCAAATCAATGTCTTAAGAGCAGGCTTGACAAACTCCTCTCTCTCAGTAAAGTACTTAACATGAATTGCATAGTCCAAATACTTGGGGGAACATCTTAACCTTTAAATATTGAAGTACATATGTTGAAATACTCATCTTCTAAGTACTACCATCATTACTCTTACAATCTTCTATCACATGATTAAGACTTTAATGTTTTGGAGGTTTTTTTATAACTTCTTTCTATTACAAAAACTATTTTTAAGTCCACAAAGAGAGAAATGCACTGAAGAGCACTGTTTTAGCTGCATGTCATATGTTCTTAACAGAACTTACCCTATGAAATCAGGTAGACTTCTTTTAAAACAGAAGTCCAGTCTTTACTAGTGAAAATTGCAATCACCTTCATTTTATATTATTGCATATACTTGTGTCTGCAGAACCTTAGGTGGAGCTGCACTTATTTCCTAAAGGAAGTATGCTCACTCCAACCAAAATACTACGAATGTGGAAACTGTAAATGGTTCCAGTTTTGCCAGTTAGCACATCAGAAAGAAGAACAATTACACTTAAGAGCTACCATTTTGCCCTTGTACTTAAGGTCTGCCAGACCTGTGTTAATAGAAAGCAAGTTGTACTCTAGTAGTTCAGAAAGACAAATCTTAAGGGGCCAGACTTTGTCTTCACCTTGACTACTTTAACAATGAAGGATAAAAGCTGCTTTACCTATATAAACAGGGGGCTTGGAGGTGTCAGCAATCCATTGCCTTTTGGCCAGTTCTGCCCTTGCACTCCCTTGTACTGCTCAAACTAAATTTAACTGATCTCTGCAGGGCAGGTGCCTCTGAGGGAACTAAAAATCACAAACCACCCTCCACAAAGGTGTGCTCCAGGTTCCCAGACCACTACACACAGATCTTTGCACCTCAGCCATCAGGGATGATGAAAGCTATTTGTGGCCACGAATTGCCAGCAAATTTAGATTTGTGATGCTGAAGGAAATAGTACTGATGCTTAAACATAAAGCCTTTTGAAAGACAATGTGTAGGAGACAAATGAAAAACCAGTATCAATGTGTACAAAGACTTCCATGAAAGTCTGGCAGGAACAAAAGTGTTGTCACCGTTCGTGTTAAATTCCAGGGATATTTGACCTCAGCTTATCTCAAAGTCTTGTGAAGCTTTAACTGTACAGTGGATATTTGACTGTTAGACATCCCATAGGCTCATGCAATGCTGCTCTGCTCACTAAAATGGCAGCTTTATTGCCTCCAGCAACTGGCTGCATAGCACATTTTAAAAAAAGACACACAAAGCTTTTGCCACAAATCTGCAGGCCAATGACCTAAAAATCCGGCAAGACCAATGCAGCTAGCTCCCAGGCTGGCCTCTTCCTGCACTCACCTGGCTCAGGCTTGATGCACAGGAAAAGGCAGAGAAGAATCGGTTTATATACACATAAAGCAGGGATGCAGAATAACACATCAGTCACAAGATGAGGCAGATATGGACTACTAAGAGAAAAATTAAGATCTGAGGCCTTTTGAACAAGTCATTCTACAGTCTGGAAAGGATACAATTTAACAAAACTCAGAGGAACTCCTGAGCATTGCTGGATGATATCTTATGGTCAGTCATACATTTAGAAAGTATACTTATACAGTGAACTGTGATGTTATTACTGCTTTATATGTCAGGTAAGTAAAACTTTTCCGGCAGAAAACGACAGATAATATACATGAAGAGCTGTATATTTATTACTAAGTTTAAAGAAGCCAATTTGAGTTTGCACAGACAGTTATCATTACTTTTTTAATTAAACGGGGAAAAATTCTGGGGTGTAACAACCTTCCAATATTCAGATCTTAGTGCTTAGGACTCTTAGACCCTATCACAGTACACAAAGAAACTACTGTATGAGCCATAAAGTGTTATTAGTCACTTCCTTATGTTTTTTCACACCTCAGTATGTAAGCTCCATCAGCTCTGCCTCACCTCTGAAATGCAACTGTACCTGAGAAAGCAATTCTTTAAGGAATCTAATGTAAACATTATAAAATGAAGGAACTCTTACTCTTCCGTTGTTCCTCATACTACCAATTTATGTAGATGGATAAAAGATGTACATTTCCTGGAAGCACAAATCTTTAGGTCAGGAAAACAAACATGACCATGATCATCTGCTGAGAGTCTAGCAGCAATGAGATTCTTATTCACTATTTCCTTCAGAAACATATCCTCCACACAGTATCCAAGACAATATTAGTGAGACACTTACATTGTAATATTTCTTCAGTGAGAATTTTGATTAGCTGGTCATCTTCTCTGTTTTATGTTCAGAAACCAACAGTTCAGTCTGTATCTGCTTTGTTTTGCTTACAGTGGGTATTTAGAGAGTCACAAATTGGTTTTAAACTGGGACTAGAACTAGTTTGCATGTACTTCAGCCCTTCCACCACATGATTTATTCACCATATACACTCACTAAGGAATTCTACCCTTTGTCTGAAACAGAGGAGAGTGACAGGAAGAGAAAAGAAAAATACTGTCTGAATACCTAAATCCCTACCTACTGCATTATTCATTACTGGTTTTGGTGCCTCAGCTACCAGAATGCTGAAACCAAAAATACTGCACCTGACAAAAAAACATTAACCACTGCAGTACCTTTTAAACATTATTGTACACACACAGACAGAGCTCCATTCTGTTGCCTAGATAATGGAAAACAGCACTTATGTCTAAGCTTCAAGAAGAGTGAATTGATGACATCAGATAAATGAAAAGATCTGTCACCTAACCAAAAATTTCCACAAAGGTTGTCCATTCTTTTAGAAATAGTGATAAATAACCAGGCAGGAAAACAAAGAAAATAATCTTTGGTTCACAGAGACCACTTCAATTAGACCACTGACAGCAGTTTATTCATCACTATGGACAGCAATTTTTCCTCTATGGATCATGAGCAAAAGCCATATACTTTACACGCAGTTCTTTGATAAAATTACCTGTATTCACAGCCCACCCTCAGCACAACTTAAACAATCTGGATAACAGAGTAGATTTTAATACTGGTTATCACTATCTTGTTGCACTAATTGATAATGAAATAAGACACACATGAACGAAAATGTAGTCATTTACCAATATTTGAGTATTTCTGATTTCAGATTTGAATTCTCCTTCAAATGTCCAAGCCTGTTCACTTAAAAGGGAGTTTTAGATCACCCTTTCCCCCTTAGTCTGAGGAAACTCAAATTTGAATCAGATTCCAGATCCAATTTGGACAAATTCAACCTTGTAGATGAACTAACACTCAAAAAATGTGACTTCACCTTTTCGATCTTCTCCCTTTTTCTCCTTTCCTCTCCAGGTTACAGACTAATTGGCTCCAAGCCAACAACATTTTTTGGGGATTGGGCTAAGTATGCAGAAATTCAGAAGAACTTCCCAGATCACAATAAATCCATGCACTATTTCTTTTGTAGCCGTACAGAATAAATGTCGATTCATTTTAAATTTAATATTTATAGACATCCTTCATCATACATTACTGGTCTCAGGATCAGAAAGAAAATAAGCACACTAATGTGAGAGGGAAAAGTAGAGGGGACTTAAGCCAAACTAAAGCTGAGCTAGTGCCTCTCCATGCAGTTACAACAGAAGCTGTCAAGACCAGCTGAATAAATAACTAACAGACAGAAATTCTGAATAGCAGCAGCTTATTTTAAAGTATAACACATTCATTTCAATCCCCATGGAAAAAGTAATCACCAATTGGCTTGAAACAGCACCAAGACCAGTTCAGCAGAACCATTTCCTTCAACAAACACACAGCTTGCTCTCAAGCACAGGAGGATAGAATGGCACACAGTTCATTTGCTTTTGCTCTGCTCCCTCCACCTTCAAATATTTGTGTTTGGGGTAATGTTGACCAGTGGGACATATGTTCCTGTGCCTCAAATTCTGTGGAGGTGAAACTACGTTCTTATCTTGCTCTACTTCCCTAAAGAGAAATTAATTATACAGAGGGTAAAAGTAAGAATAGCAACTTTTGTTTCTGCCATGCCTTTCATGTCCAATGATCTGAAAACACACAGTACATCTGGAATTGAACACAGCAGTGTTTCTGCAGCTCACAGTAACAGCATACAACAGACTGGGTAAAAAGTAAATGAATATAGCTGTGTGCAACTTCTAACTCCATCCTACAGTTATGGTAATTCAAAGTTCAGCCTCTGGCTGTTTTTCCCCATTCATTGCTGCGATCCTGACTTACTTCTGACCTAGATGTTAGGAAAATCCCATTCTTAAACTCCGCCAGAAGTCATAAATCTCAGAGTTGGAGAAATACAAATTTTGCAGTGGTTTAGAATGATACTAAACAAAGCAGAAATGGGTCACAAGAATAAGTAAAACAAAGTAGAATTAAGGAAAATCAGGCAAGAAAAGAGTGGAAAAATGTGAAAAGAGTGGAAAAGAGTGAAAAGAATGGTCCTAGCAAAACATGAGTTACTGATGTACTGAGTATAACTTTAAAGTGAACATGCACAGAAGTAGGAAAGGAACATATCAAATAGTAACTGAATTCCAAATATCAAATTACTGAGATGGAAGATCACACACTCAGCTATGAGAAGGGCCTAAAAAATCTCACCACAACCTGTCACATCCATGTATTCTGTAGTATAAACAACCATATCAGTTGACAAGAAAAAACTGTTATGTTCTGCTATTAAAAGCAAAATTATAATATAATACTCTCAAGGGCAAGCTTGTGGAAAAGAGCACATGAAGCCTAGACATGGCCAGCAGGTAACTACTTATCATATCTATTTTTCCCTGATACTTGAAAGAAAAGAAACAAAGAAAACACTTTTTGAAGGTTCCCTGGCAGACAAAATACTTGCAAATCACTTTCTGAAACACAAGTCATTGCACTGTGGCAGTCAAACTGGACAACAATACGGGTCCTTTCAGGAGTTATACATTACTCTAAGTACTGGTCTGAACTATATTTTATGGTAGCACATCTTTCAGAAATACATGCTTCGGGTTGGAAATAAATTCCTTTAGGAATGAAAGATCTCATATGGGAAGAAACATCTGAAGGCAACCAAGAGCTACATCACATTCAAGAGCAGAAGATTCTCCAGACAGCAGATCAGCTATGCAGCCCTAGATTTCAGATCAAGAATTACAAAGATTAACTCTTTTCTAGCTATTTGGCTTCCCAGACTCATCTGAGTCTTGTGGAGACATCACATCAGCACATCTGTAATGCTAGGGAGGAGCCAGGTCAAGACTGTCAAGGATTTCAATACTGAATTGAGTCTGAGCTGTGCTACAAGGTGCAGGGACAGTTTTAGATTTGAGATGAAACAGAACGTGACAGACATAAAAGCTTCCAGTCTGGAGAGAGCAGTTAAATTCAAATGGGAAGATACCACAGGAGCACAGAAAGGACAGTGGAAAGGGTAGAGCCTTGAAGGATATGAGTACATAACAAAAGAAGCTAGAACAAGCCCCACAGAAAAAAAGGAAAAACCCCCAAAACTTCATGAAGATGGGCCAATAACAGTAACACTTAATCCAGGTATCATTTAAATATATTGAAGGAAGTATATTTTTAAGTCAACACAAAGACTGAATTCTTAAAATTCCTCAAATTGTAACTTCCTTGTATTATAAGTTCTAAAACAATTTCTTTCCACCAGCTAAGAAATGACCACTGTGTTTTCCATTGCATCCTTCCTTCCAAGTGAAACAAATTTTGCAAGCTCATATCACAGTTGGCTATCATTTCAGCATGAGAAAGGATAGTTGGCAAGGAGGAGAAAAATTTTAAAAATATTAAAAGAGGAAAACCAGTAACAGGCTGCTATTATTGCCAAGCCAGTGCTAGGCACAGAAGTGTGGAAAATAATTTGGATTCTTTAAATGCAATTTTATTTTAATTTTACACTTCAGAAGAAACGGTTAAAGGAAAAACGCTTGTAACCAAACTATAAAGTAACATACAGAGTTGTTATTAATTTGAGAAAGCAAAACACACCACACAATGTATCAAAGAACAAAGCAAGTGCCAATTAAAAAACCCCATATTTATATTTCTTTACCGGTTGTCAAATCTGTCTGTTAAATGGGTTGGAAGACATTGTGTGAACACTCCCAACAAACAGAGCAGAAATCACTAATATTAACCTGGCACAGTAGTGCTTGTCCTGAGAAACAAATTGAGGTCACTCCTGTCTCTTTTTACAAAATCTCACGAAATCTTTGGTTTGTACCCAAATTCTCCCCAGGAAACATCACAGTTTAACTTCAGCTGCATAAACAACCATCCTTCTTCCAAATAACCTAAAGCCAAATAAACTGTGCCTTTTAAGTATTAGTGATCCATAAAAATACTTAATAATTAAAAATATAGTTGTAATTAATTGTCAGTAATTAAAAATATAACATGGTTTTCAATACTCAGGCTAAACTCCTATCTGGGAATTATTTCTAAGCTATTTTACTATAAAATGAGTTGTCCACAAGTGGGAAAAGATCTCCTTTATAGGATGGGCCCACTCTCACTACAGAGCAGTGAATGAGAGCAGAATTAGCTTTCACAGTGGCGCTCTACACTGTTCACAAGTCAGATACAGCTGAGGAAGCATAGGCCCGTGTTGGATTAGGACAAAGACAAATCCTGTCTTTTGGAAAAAGGAAAGTGATTCAACCTCTGTCAGTGACTGCTACACCTCAACAGCTGATTTAACAGATCAGGTGATGCAAGTGCCCCGCATCTGCTTCAGTGCAACCTCTCATTTAAGCCAGCCCAGAAGACTTTCTGATGAATGGCCCGAAGAGTATTCATGCAATCTGTCTGCCAACTTGGTGACAACAATAAGCAACACCAGGGGTAATTTCTTGCACTGGTACAGCTAAACATGCAGCAAGCCTGCCCATGACATAAAGATCTCACAGAAATAAATGGAAGGTAAGGGAAACACAGTGACGGAGGAAAGCTAAAATGCTTCACTGGATGTGATCTGGGTAACAGCAGCTTATATACAAACCTTTTCAATAACACTTTCAAAAAGCATAAAAAAAGGAGATCTAGAGTCCTTTGCAATTCAGTGCCTCAGAAAAGGAGGCAAATGGAGAGCTATTCAGGGACTAAGTAAAGGAGCAGCAGCCAGGGGAATCTGCTGCTCTGAATCCCTCAAAGCATTGATGCACAGCTGCCTCAACCATGTAGAAATCCAACCTCCTTCTATGAAGTGTTTTTGGTATTCAGTTCATCAAACTTCAGTATCCATTCTTGCACAGTGCCCTGAGAGCTTTAAAGTAAAAAGATGATGAAAGATCTCTAGTGAAACCACTCCAGTTTCCCTTCTTGGCACTTCTCAGTAGGGCAAAAGTTGAGTTGACATTGTGCAATCTTTGCAACTTGAACAAACCTGAATGCTACATGACAAAACCATCTTTTTCCCCACCTGGGGGGGTGGTGGTATATATCTCCCACAAGTGTAATATTGCTGCAGATTAAGCTAAGGAAGACTCACAGAGAGCTTAAGATGCTCTTCTTTAGTTGTTTATCCACTGCTCCCATGATTTTTCAAGATTTAACAAAGCTTCATAACAAATTTAAAAAGCAACTCATTTTATCTCATCTACTACCCAAAGCAGTCACAAATAGTTATCTACAGGTTTCTTTTTTAAACAGCAGCGGAAAAATGGAATATATAAGGTATGAAAAAGACTACAGGAGACAAAACAGTATCTGTGTCTATTTCTGTCTTCTGAACCTTTTTTCTTCCAAGGTCTCTCAAACTGGACTCAAGAACCACTTTTCCTAAATTCATGGCCTGAAAAAATACTCCAGTGTCCATCTAATATCCTAGCTTGCTTTCTTGTTTTCTGGCTTCAAAAGTCTGTTAAGCCCATCTCTGCTTTTAAACCCAGTCATGGATCATCTTATGCTATTAAGCCCTATGCTCATATACGTATTTTCTATAGAACAGTGCATGACATGCCAGTTCTGAACACAAGGCTGAAATATTTCTAAGCTCTAGTCTCAGTCCTCACAGCACTGAACTGAAGTCACTTCAGCTCACCATCAATTTCTTTGACAACTTTGGAAGTTAGGCAGTATCAACTTTAAAAATTGCCTAACATTGCCAACACCAAATAATCTCCATTAGCAATCAATGTCCACTCACCCACATATAAATATTTTAATTATCTTTTAAACAGAATCAGCACTGAAGAATTGATCTACACAAACAGAGAGCTGAGATGTCATCCTAAGTCTCTAACAACAGCAGCAACATCGGCTATATCCTGGTAAAAACCCCAATGTGACAAAGCCTTTTACGAGCAAAACCAGCCACTTCAGTTCTATTAGGCAGTTACACAGTACAACAGTGGTTTTGCCGTTTTTCCACTTTGCCCATCCTGACCACTTACACTCTGTTTTCTTTTGAAGTGAGGGCTCATTCATTCCAAATGTAAAACTATCCCAATCTTCAGGCTTCTATTTCATGGGACAAATACAAGAACCATCTTGTCATGTGATAAGAAGGACCAATCTTTTAAAGAACTGTTTTCTATTGGAATTTAGGTGATCTGAAAAGCAGAATGCAATATCTACACTACATGAGTAAAAGGATTTGACAAGGAACAAGACTGCTTTATTCTGTTATATAAAAATCAGTATAAACAAGGAGTCATCTACAATGAGTCATCTACACTGAGTTTACAGTCTAATCAGAAATAAAACATAATAAATGAGCATGACAGACAACACGCAAGACAAAAACATAGGATAAAGTATGTTGACAAGATTACATGCATATTTCCTTAGACTGTGCATCAGAGATTTTACTCACAGAGGTGCTGCAGTAGCCAATGAGGAGACAAAAATATTGTCAACATTTTCATTGACTGACTTGATCACCACGTACTTTTCCCAAGCTGCAGCAAAATCCTGATGAACTGCAATAAAGTCACAAGAAACTGTATCCTCCTCTACAGGAGCTGTCCTGTCACATCTGAACTAAACAAACTTAAGGAATTTTCCACCTTTGTCATAATGCAATTGTTTCTATTAAGCTTCACAGATAAACTTATCTGCTTGGTATCAGAGCACACAGTTTGGTGGTTTTAAAAACAATTCTGCCTGCTTAACAGACTCTGGTAATTTTCCTCTTGAGGGCAACAGCTGGAGAATGTTCTGCAACATATTCATTAAAATCCCAACACAACAAGTGTTCTTTCAGGTCAGACAGGCTGCTCCTGCTTTTCAGCTAACCTACCATGAAATATGCATAAGCCTTCAAAAAGAGAAACTGCCGCAGATGACGAAAGGTTCAAAGAAACATCCATTGACTATAAACTGCAGTCAGAAGGTTGAAAACTCCAGTATTAGTTTGTCACTAATGGACTGACTGGATTCTGTACTTAAAAGACTTAGCCTAAGTTGCCAGGTTTTTCTGTACAGACTTCCTGGAGGTTACAGACTGACGTTGCTCTACTCAGCCACACAAGGCCATAAATGGCTGAAGAATTCAGCTCTCTTAAAAAGTGGCCAAGGTATTTAATTTGCAACATCTCACTGACTTAAAAGATTTGGGGTTTCTGACCGGAATCACTTTTGAAAATTGTATCTAGGCCATAAGCATACAATTACCTTATGAAATCTGCAGCTATCCCTTTTGGTATTTTTCCATAGGATTTAGGGAATCTTCCATCCAAGCATGCAGTCTGCCTCCACCCAAATACCCTGGCTCTAACCTTTCAACTACAACCATTTTGGTTCACTTCTGAAATCTGTCCTTTGCTGAAAGCTTCCTAAAATGGCTACAAAGTTAGATAAGAGTCCATTATAATCTGCATAAAGATCTGATTTGTTATTTTTATTTGCAGCACATTGGGAGTTGTCTTGGTCTGAGTGGGATTGGAAAGGAAAAACATAGAACTAATTGAAGTCTTATAGCCTTTTTCCACCACTAAAGTTCTATGTTTTCACATGTTTTTATGAAAGCACAAACTTTATTCTGTTGGTATACTTACATTCAGCACAGAAAGCTATGTGCACACTCTTTAGCTCTTCAGTGTGATGGGCACAATCCCCTCCATCCATTTTCTAATCATTAACTGTCCATCCTCTTCCCTGAATGATGTTCAAAAGACAGTTTGTAAAGAAGAACAGGCATGGCATTGCTCCCAGACACAAACCACTGCTGTTTTCTTGCAGTACAACAGCTCTTACTAAAACATATAAATAAATAAATCCCCCAAGTGAAATAGTTGTCAACACAGAACTAAATCTGGTTTTGTTGAAATAAACAAACTAGATTTCAGCATGATGATGTATACAATAGATAATTAGTCTTTTAGGCAGGAAAGAATGAGCATGAGAAAGATTTGTGATTGACTTATCTAACTCAGAAGATGGGATCACTTCTCTTACTTGACTAGAGATGTTGATCAGAGAAATATAGTTACAACTTATTTAATATTAAACACATTGCAGAAGAACTCTAGGATTTAAATGAAGAAAAGACGATTGTGAGTCCCTTAAGATTCACTGTAAGAACTCCAGCTACAAAATATGAAAAAAATGCAACAATTCTCAAAAAGGGGAGCTTCGTGTACTGTAGAACCAGTCCGTTTAAATTCTGTGAGAGGTGGTTTTGCTTTAATACATTTTTTTTTTATTTAGACTTTCAAGTTTCAAACATGCCACATTTTTCTGTGCTAACAGGCCTAAGTTAGGAGTGCTCAACAAGGAAATGAAAGGGCTAACTTAAGCTATACCCCTTTTTCTTCCACTCATTAGCATTACTGTATATGCATCTTGCAAGCTCCAGCAAAGAAAGACACAGAGGCAGCCATGCAGTTGCCAAGAGCCTCAGTCATATTATTAATGCACCTACTACTTGTGGTCATTATTCATCAACCTCACTCCAAGCTGCTCAAGTGTCAACTATATACTTCCTATCAATGTGGTCCATGTGTTCTCTAACCTCATGCCATTGCTCCTGGCTTTCTTTAAAGTCCTGCATTCACACCATGCAGCAGCACAGCAGTTAAAGATGGCACTAGAAGATGACCAGAAGATTTATTATCTCTTTAATTGATTCATTCATCAATATTCTGCAATTTGAAGATAAATTACAGGATACCAAGAAGAAAAAAGAGATGCACAATCATTCATCAGCCATTTTTCCAAAGCTGATTCACTGTGCTTTTTCTTTTTCTGGACTGCTTGCAGCTCAAAGGAATGGCACCTTTATTTTTCTCTAGAAAACAGATTCTTTTTGCACTAGAGAGGCTGGAGAGAAAACTGAGGAACAGTAGTTCTTGAGCATCACCTCACAAGTACTTCAACTCAAAACTCTGAAACAAACATCTGACACTTTCCTCTCAAATACCCAAACAACAAAGTCTGCATCCAGGTATCAAAGAAACAGAGATTTCAACCATACTCTGTGCATGAATTCAGACTGGAGTGGTGGATTGAGAGGACACAACGACTGGGGGTTTTTTCAGTTAAAATACAAATGCTGAGAGATCTTTAAGAACCTTAATAAAAATTCAGCAAAACAAATCAGAGAATATCACAAAACTTTATATCAAAATAATTACATACTACAGGATATTGCCTTAACATCAGTAGCTCCTGAATCAGTTGGCAGCTTTTGAAAAATATCACTCCTATGATAAGCAAATACTTCTAAATGGAAGGTAAAGTTCAATTTTAGAATGGAAGCCCAGATTGTCAGTGTACCTCAGCTTTCATCTGCAGAGCTTGTACATTTTGCCTTTCTACAGAGCAATCAGTTATAGCCCTAACTTTCAGTTTTGCCCAAGGGTTTCTGGCTTTAACAATAATGACCTAAGTTATACTGTTCTTTTACAAAAAATCACTGCCTATTAAAAAAATTTTAATTGTTTTCTACATAGCATGATAGCTTTTAGTAAGAAGTGACAGGGAAGTTACCGAATGTATCTTGAACTTGGTTTACTTAAGGGAACTGACCTCTCTAGTAACCTCTCATCCACCCTACACAAAAGTCTGGCAGGAATTAATAGCTGAACTCTTAAATATTCAGCAGAGCCAAGTGCACATACATATGCTTGTGTGTTCAGTCTACCAGTTTCAATCTTTCCATCTATTTACTGAACCTTCTTTTCCTGTTTTATTTACTTAGGCTCCAAAGACACATGGTAAATATTTCATAGGGCAACCAGATAAGGCAACTTGACCAAGCCCAGCAATGATGGAAAAAACTGTAAAGCTGCTGCTTCCCTGTTCTGTTTTATTTTTAATGGAGTGCAGCTGAAATGCAGCTGGAAAACAGCTGTCAGCTTTAATTTCCCAAATCTGCACTAAAATAACAACTACAGCTTGATCATATGATAATTACCTCTGAATTAGAGCCCTGAGTTTCAGACATTACACACAACTAGAAATTAGCCAAGAGCCTGAGGATGACAATAAACACAAGGCTGAAAAGCTTGGGGTTTTGGACATATTCCTCTTCAATATTTGTTAGTTCAGTGCATTCTTCTATTAGGTAAACATCTGAGGAACAACATTAATGCTTTGCTCTTCCTCAGTGTTTTTGAAATACTGTCCTAAAAAAAACCCCTCTACAAATACCAGAACACTTCAGTGTGAACTAGGTATGTACATGAAAAGTGATCATCTGAAGCTAAAGACTTCATTTTGAAAGGTAGTGAAATTCAGTTTGTAGTGGCTGCTTGTTTCACCTTTAGAAACTACAGTTTTTTCAAGTAACTTATGAACAGAAAGCAGCTAACTTCCCCCCATTTTTCTACCTAATAAACTGCCTTGATGCAAAACATAATAAATATGTTTGAGAAAGACAATAATAGTTTAAAATACTTTAAGAAATAAAACAATTTATTAATTTTATTTAGTCTTTCTGTTCAGAGATATGGATTTATCAACTAGATTCAGGAGATCAAAAATAATCCCAATTTATCAAAGTGAACTGTTTCACAAAAGATTAATTTGGTCAGTACATACAAGTTGACCATTGCAAAAGTGTACCTGCACTTTTCTCAAAAGGAGGAAGTGAGATCTGGAACTCAGTCTGTGACTTGAACCTTTCTTCACATTCCTTGTAATGTTTTCCTGTAACAATGTCATCTAGCATTACTTGCCACAACTTTACAATATACAAACATGACTAACTCCAGAAATCAGAGACAAGAAAAAAATACACCAGAGAATCCCCAGTCTTTGCTGACCCATTCTTACCATGACATCCATTAAACATCCCCAGCAAGTGATTTCTAAATACTCTATCATGAGTAAGCACAGCAGAAATGAGGTGACAATAATAAATTCTACACATTAATAAAAATCACCACAACGTAAATAATTTAGAAAAATAATTTCAAAGTAATATTTTGAAATAAACCACATTTTTGGCAGATTTAAGATCTCAGCAGAATTAGTTTCCCACTGATATGCAAAAAAGCAATAGAAGTTTGATGACTTCACAATAAATGTCTTATTGTATTACAAAGTACATTTAGCTATTTATATAATAGCTATTTAAGAGAGAAGTTTTTTTAAGAGGACACCAGTGTCCCATTTTACTCAAGATAAAAAAAAAAACCTTAAAGCATTTTGCTCATGGTCCCTTAGCATGTAAACAAAACTTTTGCAGGACAGTGTAAGCTCAAGGACATGAGCTACTATGGTTTTCATGTGGCAGTCAGCCCTTATTCAAACAACCAATACACTGGGGTGTGTTTTTTAAACATCAAAATAATTAAAAGATCACTACGCTAATCCTGAATACGCCTCCTTTTAAAACAGGTGAGGATAAAAAGATAGGGGAAAAAAACTGTTTAAGAGTAGGAGGGACGCACTGTTTACAAAAAGGCTTTTTTTAATATAGAAAACTCAAATATATTTGGATTCTGTCAGTTTCAATGTCACTGGTGTTTTCAATTTAATTATTTGCCATTGTAAAAAGAAATTATTTCAAATACCTATGTCTAATTTCAACAGTTTCTCTTTAACATTCATATCCACTGATGTTACTCCTCACTGTCAAAACAGATTTCTTGATTAAGCATCACACTTGTTCCAGCATAATACTAGACTTATTATTGCCAGCCTCCAGCCAGTTCTTCTCCATCAGCTGTGCTGCACTTCATTGTTATGCAACACTGAAAATAATTTCAAGTTTTCCCTGTGAGAATGATTGTGAAGAACTAATTTTCTCTGGCTTTAGAGTCAAGATTTAATGCAAGCATGTCAAGCAGTAATCTGAAACCTGTCACCTTTTTCACACCAATCTCCCAAGTGAAAACTAAAAAGCAAAAAGCAAGTTTAAAAAGAGAGGTAATTTACAGCAGCAGTTTGAACTGACTATGAAGAACAAAGGCCAGAGGAGAAACTTAAGAGTACAGGGCAAAAAGAATTTTTTGCAGAAAGCAAGAAGTGCCTAGAAGCAAACTGTACAATAAAGAGAAAATTATTACCCTAACACCTTTTGTATATTTTCCAAGAAATACAAAAGCAAAGCCCATTCATAAACACGCACCTGGACTGCAAGGCTCTGACAGAAGAAAAACAGGATTTTGTGTGGGGTTTCCCTATGCAGATATAGCATAAAGTTCTTCAATGAATGGGTTTATGGCTTGGAAATCTCATGAACAAGTAAGTCTAGCAAAATTTTGAAATCTACCACAAAAGCAGTGTAAGAAAGAGTAAAACCGAAAAATGAAATAGTAAGAGTCCCCGAATTTGTTTCCTAGGTTTAGACAAAAAACAAAGCCACGTGGCAAAACCATACCTGGTTAACAGGAGTTTGACAGAGTGTAAGAGGAATTTCAATGTCTGCCTGAATTGATGAAGAACTCAGCAACTCAGATGACCAAGCAAATTTAAAGTGTCTGCTAAGCAGAATAACAAAAAAACCCCATACCTTTATACAATTTCTTAATGGCTTAAAAGACTGGAAAATGTCAGAAACTAAGATTATTGACCTGAAGCTCTGCAAGGTACACGTTTTTATGCTCGTGAGATTCAGCTAGACTACAAGAGCAATGCCTCCTGAAACTCCCAAATCCTGAACACAAGGCAGCAAGGGAGCTGGAAAGGATGGTGTAAATACAGCAAACCAGCTGCATTCCCTTCAACACCCCAAGTCCACAACTAAAATTAGCACTCAGAAGAGGAAATGCAGATCTAATCCTGAGTGTGACCTTTACTTTGCTCTGAGAGGCCCATTCTTTAGACCCCAATAAACACCATTGTTCCTTGAGGATTACTTAACAAAAGCAGCAAACAATTGTAACACTACATTTTGCATAAAGCAACAACTTTCCTTCTTAGACTTAAAGAAGAAGAAGACATTTTTGTATAAGACACAAATTGTCACTGATAGCTGCACAGGCTGATAGGAGAGTCAGGCCAGCAGAGAAGCCAAAACTTCCCCTGGGGGATGAATGTGTTTTAAGAACACTCTGCAGAGTCCACCTTTACATCAGGCCAGGTATCTTTGAAAATCGGGAAGTCAGGAGTCACCATCTGATCTGTCTAGGCTCAGTACTGAGACAAATGTATTCTGGTTCAGTTTAGAATCAAGTGTGGGGAAAGTTAAGCCCCACTCCTTTTCCACGCATGAACTTTAAGTCTTGATCAATATTTGGTAAATGTTTCTTCCTTGAAGGAAAACGTAAGTGAAATATGTATGTCATGCTCTAATAACACAGTACAAAACAACACAGTCCCAGATACAGCCCTATCAAGTTCCTTGCACATGAGTAATCCCACAGTAGTTATAAAAGATGAGATTAGTGGGCCTTAATTCATTTGTTTTGATGTTCTCTCTCTCAATTCATAAGAATCAATACAAAACCCAACAATATTTATTAAGCAGGAAGTTTAAAAGCAAACAGTCTAATGACCCTTAAGGATAACCAGTGACAGTAAAACAATGCTGCAGGAACAGCTCTAGTTTACTCTTTCTAAATGCACAACTCATACTTTTTTCTGTGCTTTTTGATGTATTGTTATGATACATACATTTTTTGCAACAGCAGGACGCAGAAACACGGACCAAGTTTAAACTTCGCATCTCTGAGGGCAGCTCTCCCATGCCTGATGAACATCATGGAACTCCGCATCTTATCATCATAAAAATGGCAGTTTCCCACATTTACACAGCTGTTTAATTCATAGAGCAGACTTGACATGTTTTTGAACACTATTCTGAGGTTTTCTTGACTTCTGTGTTCTAAGTAAATTTTTCTACAGGCATCAAAAGACATGGTTAAAAGTCACAGCAATTTTCTTAACAAACATACTCCAAGAGCTATTGCTTCCCATTACACAAGGCCAAGGGCCAGACATGTAGTTCCATTACAAGCACCCTACAGAAACATATAAAAATACTCATAAAAATGCATTTGTTTATATGGCAAAGAGATATGAATGAAATAATACTCTACACAGAAACTACCACAACATTATTAGAGTTTATTCAACCTGCAAGAATTTTATCAAATCTTAAATCATGTTCCCTTCCTTCTTTCCTCCCCACATGCATCAATGGACTCTTGTGTTATGGTTTGCAAATATTTAAAGTGGTGTGTCAAGTCCTGCTGCAGAAGCCTGATGGTCATGCTATGCTATGAATAACAGACTGAAAGCAGGGAAAACAGTTCCTAAATCAAATTACAACTCTTGGGGATAAACACATTTCCAAATGATGTAATTATAACAATATGTCACACTCTGCTGAAGACCTCATATAACATTAAAATAAAGAATGAGTGGGTAGGAAATATAAGCAAAGGATGACATAATATTGGTCCGTGCCAGTTTCTGCCTGTTTTCAATCAGGCCAGACGTCAGAAAGTAACTTGGGAGGGGGAAAAAAAAAGTCTCACTAACAATCAAGGGAATTTCTGTTTAAGTCAGAGGCCTATGCACCACGATCACATTTGACCTTGTAATATAAATAAAGTAACCCTAATGAAGTGTGTACAGAGCCTGGGAAAGACAAGCCCCCCTGCCTACCCCACTCCACTGAGTCCCAAATAAACACACCAATATGACTTAAGACATGCTTGCAGAAAAGTTTATTATTTTATTTTCACCTCTGTATATATCCCATGCCAGTAAAAACTGCTGCATCACAAGCTCTTATTTTAGTCCCTTTTAGACAGAAGAGGATCTTGGATGGTTGATCCTAAACATGCCTGCACTAAATAAGTCATAAATGAGCCGACAGAAATCACGTATCTCAAACTCAGTTAAATGCCTTGTGTGCACAAGTGAAACGAGTTATATCTGGTTCAGACCTGAATCCTTGGTATGGTAGTAAATCATATTATCAGCCTATAAAGTGAAGTCACTTGATTCTATCAAAAGTGAATAAACTCCATTGTGGCTTTGCTATAATCCCCTTATGAGAACTGTGTGCATCATTATTTACCCAACTGTTATGTGGGTGGAAACAGGAGACATTCACCTCTGGCAAATCTGTGTGCAACTTCTCTCAAGTCAATACAGTTGCACCTGCTTAGACCAGCAATGAAGCTTGTCTGATGACAACAGAGATATTATCTAGAGGTAAAACAGTTCCTGTTTTGTCTGAAAATTAAATACTTCCAAACGTAGCGAGTCACTTGCAAATCCTGCCCATAAAGGAAAGAGGAAAAAATTTGGAAGCACTAATTCCATAAAACATGGAGCTTCTGGAGCCAGAAATCTTGAAGAGATTCACACACTCCCCTGAACTCCCCTTCTGCTAGGAATCTTCCATGACAGCCCTGGAGCCTGACATGCCATGGTTCCTGCTTGGACAACAACAGCATCCTTACTGGGAGCCCTGAAAAGCTCAGTGCTTAAGACAACTGCCAGAGAAAATGTAGGCAGCTCTCTGCCTATTTACCGGCAGCTTTCCAGGTGCTGTGAGGGATCAGCAAGACAGAAGGAAAATAACTGCTGACTAGAAAAGGAAGAGGAAAAGGGAGGGAAAGCAATGACAAACCAGGCAACCACATTTCCTCTGCCAGACCTCCTTGCAGAATCAGCCACTCACACACACCTCTTCCCTCAAACTCCCTTCCCTGCCTCTATCACTCTTAGCCTCATTAAAAAATCCTTTTTCTCTAACAAGCCTGAAGTTTCTCCCAAATCTGGCCATTCTCATATACCAAAAAAAAAAACTCCAAAAACCAAACCAAAAAACCCAAACTCAAGAAAACCGTAAAAGTCACTTCACCTCATGCCATTACCTACTTAACTACTATGATCACACTTGCTACATATTTCCTCTTCCTTTCACATGTCTGAGTTATTTTTCATAGTACAGATTTCAAAACACCTAGCACACTTGGGAACACAATGATGTAATTATGTGTTTTAAAGATGACTACAGTCAGGATTATAAAGACACCATAAACCCAAGTTTCCCTTGAGTGAAATTCCTTCCTTCCAACCAGTTTATCAAAGGAATATGGTTCAAAGCTCCCACTGTCTACTAATAAAGACAGCTGATCTACCAGAAGTTCCATTCATACAGAAATAGAAGCTGCCCTTTAAATGGGGCCTGGCAAGAAATACTGGAATTTCTACACTTTTTGATCTTAAAAATACCAACTAAAAATTGAGTGAACTCATTCACCTGACATCATTGGCCTGTATTTCTGGGACTTGTCTCAATTTTAATGGAACACATATCCCAGTTTTAATGAATTGGTTGTCCAATGAGCATATGATGGACCAGGTAGTCTGAAAACCTTGCCCAGCTCATTCTGGTTTGACACAGGTTGGGTGAGTGCCAGCAGCATGAAACGGCACCCAGTGAAATCTGCATGTAACATTTTCAGAAATACATGATAAATTTTTACTACTTTTATATAATAAATTACAACAGCCACAAGCAGGAACCACTTTCCCAATGTAAGCCACACTGCATCTGCAGAGAAGTACAGCCAACCATAACATGCAATTCCCAATTATTACGGGGGCCAGGTACACAAAGAGTTTGTTTAATTAGTTGCTGATATTGGAGCACAGATGTTTGGAGACAATCACTCACTGAAACTTTGCCAAGATTGTGTTCCTCCTCGTCCCTCTACACAACATATAAAAACACTGATCTCTTCTTTGTGGTGGCCAGTGACAGGACCCAAGGGAGTGCCATGAAGCTGAGTCAGGGGAGGTTTAGGCTAGATATTAGAAAAAGGTTCTTCCCCAGGAGGGTGGCTGGGCACTGGAACAGGCTCCCCAGGGAAGTGGTCACACCACCAGCCTGACAGAGTTCAAGAAGCATTTGGACAATGCTCTCAGGCCCACGGTGTGGCTCTTGGGGTGTCCTGTGCAGAACCAGGAGTTGGACTCAATGATCTTCGTGGGTCCCTTCCCACTCAGCTTATTCTGTGATTCTGTAATATAGCCAATAAATAAAATACCTACAATAAATACAGTGAATACAAATTCACTGCATCCTATGAAATTAGGCATAAGCACTGAAAACAAGTCCCTGAAGATTAGTGGCTGACTGAGAGCAGTCAATTAACTTCATCAACTTAATCCTCAGGAAATTTCCTACAGGCAAGTGAATGCTGCTACAAAATTAACAATAAAATTAGATTATAAAATTCATATGTTTTGTTGCATTTTCTACACTATATCTAGTTAGCATACAAGAAAAGTAGTGAAATTTACTTACAGCTGTATTCAACATCAGCCAAGCACTTGTTTTTTAGCAGTCTAAACCAAACACTACCTTTAATTCCATAATATTTTACATGCCAATGCATCACAAAGCTGTTTGCTTACAAAGCTGTTTGTTTACAAGAAGCTCTGCCCAGTATTTTAGGATACAAAGTTTCATATTACATCTAATCAGGCTGAAAAGAAAATAGGAAGAGCTAAAACCTGTACAAAGTACCAAGGTTTTAAACACTGTTGATTCTACATAAATATTGCCAGGTTCTTTATTTTGTCTTAAATGGTAAATATGTCACACATGCCATAGAAGTAAGCAGAAACATGTCTAAAACCTGTGCTTGTATGAATTAGAGAGGAGTACTTAATGTTACCCAATGGCAATGAATCTTCAAAAGCTACAAACTGGTCTCCCTATGGGAATTTCTACAACCTAAATTTAAAGTAGTGATCCTCCCCACATCCAAGTTTTACTTAACACCATTTCCTTTTTCATTTTCCTTTAATCCTCTGGCCCAAAAATTAAACTCAATTAAAGTAACTGAATGACACAAGTCCAGCTAACAGTTCAAATTTGTTTTAAGTTCTAAGAAACCCAAATTTTTAAAAGCAGTTCAATGTCAAGGTATTTTGTCACTCAAGTCAATTGAAGTAGCTAATTCTTCTGATTTTGTGAGTGAATAAAGCCATTTGGTATCTATCTGGCATACTCATGAGTAAAAGATCTGGTAAAAGGAACATTGAAAAGTTTCTGAAACAGAATAAAACTTCTTTTGAATTCCATGAAATGCAGTTGATCCAAACTAACTGCTCTTCCTCTCTATTAATATTCTAAGTGAAATGTTGTAGTGCCTCACTCTACATTAATTTAATCATCTTTTGAAATAAATAGGGTTTTTTCTATGTACGTAAAACCTACAAGCTCAAAAACTGTATTTCTCACTTGTGACTTATAGTCCAGGTATCTTCCCTGCAAAGGAGAATTCGTTTATGTTTCATTCCTTCAGGTGCTTGTTGAGTAAGCTGTCATACTTGGATTAAACGAGTTCTTCTCATTTGTTTGGCAGCTAATAATGCAGGAAACCAAAAACTCTTCCAGTTGATTGAGTTCCCTCAATAGGAGAGCTGGCATTGACTCACACAAGTCCATTTAAGTGGAACAATAACAGTATCAGGTTACCTTCTAACAATAGCTCCAGTGTTATTTGGCATTGCTATCAAATGTCTCAAGATGAAGACAAACATGAGAATTCATGGAGATCTCCCAAGAATGTTTTCCCATTCAGAAAAAAAAAAATCCAAGAATGATAACAACAGTGTTGGGGGTTTTTTTTAAATTTTTGGTATTCCTAAGAAATAAAGGATTCTTACAAACACTGTTACCTTTAGAATTACTACTTTTCTACTACCACACACTTAAGAATTGAGTGTTACAACATTACCATTTCATAGTTGAGGATACTAAAACTAAAAGGATAAAAACTTCAATGAAGTTTGAATAACGACTAAACTACAAGGAAGACACAACTTGAGAATCTCAGTTGTCAGACCCCTGCCGCTGCGTAGACTGTTCTAGGGATCTGGACTGGTTTCAACTACTGCAGGGTGCTCTTGTCTTCTGATGCTCAAGAGGCAGTTGAAGGGAGGACAAGTGTAGTGTCAATGAAGTGGGAAGATGATTTCTGAGCATCACAATCACCTTTTGGCTAGAGGTCTAAGACAGATGCAGTATCACACACTGAGGAAACAAAAAAACCCTGTAACAGGTCTTGGCAACATAAGGGCAACTGAAAACCATCCTCCCCATGAATGCTTTTCTTCTTCTGAATTCAACTCATTTTGACTGTAAGATCTAGACTTAGATGGAAATTGTCTTTTGTTATGATGTATTCTTCCAAACCACTGAAAGACGGAAACAAAAGTATTATTTCTGTATTATTTCATTATTCTGTATTATTTCATTATTCTGTATCATTTCATTTCACCTCACTGATGTGTACAAAGTTCCTCGCAACTGCCAGTATTTATATTTGTCTCTTCACATCTAAGAGCTTTGTGAAATTTTATTAGATTTTTCACTCCTTAGCAGCTGTTACTCAGCATTGCTCGATTTTCTTTAAGCAAGTTAGAGTGATTTATACTAATATACCTACAAAGGAGGTAGGAAACAAGGATAAACAAGGCTGTTAGAAGCATGTTCAAAATTGTTTTTAACTCATGCTGACCCCCATTTCTAAAGGCAGACACAGCCAAGATCTAGGAATGCTTTGTAAGATCAACAGCAACAAGCTTAGCTCAAAAATGAATACATAATAGGACAGGCTGCTTACAGTACAGTTCATTGCTCTGCCCATACCTATATGCTACACAAATGTTGAAGAAAAGATGGCTCCTTTAGCCAAATTACACATTTTCAGGTTCAGAAACATCAGCCAAAAGTGTAGTTTTTGAGCAACTACTAGCAGCATGGCCTGTTGTAAAAAACCAGTAATTAAAACTCATTGGCTCAGATACAACTCTCCACACATGTGGCTTCTAATAAAGTATGTTACCCACACACTACTAGTCAGCAGATGTTTCAAACAGTTGCCATTTGAACCAGAAAAACAATCCTGGATGGATGTTTGTTATTTTAAACTCCTACTTACACCCCAAGCTATAAAAAAGGAACAACTGGTATTTTTTATATTTATGTAATTTGCTAATCTGTCCGTTACTCCAGAAACATGTAACTTATCAAGATAGTCCAAAGAAAGAAGAAAAAATAAAGCACAAGGAGCAAACTTCCAGCAATTTACTAACACTGCGTAAAGGTGCCCAAACATACTTGTTCCATCTAGAGGCTGTTCGAAGCCTTGTTAATTGCTTTATCTGTCAATCTCCAAGCATGACTTTTTAAGTCTTCAATGCAAGGAAGGATGTCTGGTAAAAATAGGTAGTGGCACCCACAGGAAGGTGCTTGCCTCCAAGCCAGGCCATTATAAATACAGGAGGCTAAAACAAAACACATGGAAAGACAAAATAGGGGTCCCCCTCCTCCCTCACCCTCCCCGTAACCTAGGAGGAGCAATCTTTTCCAGAAAGGCGCTAATGAGTCATAAAGAGGAGCTGTGAAGAGCACGGTGTGTGACATGTTTTGAGAGACACCAAAGGTACACCCAACACTTGCACATTGTGAACACGTGAGGACTTCTTGTCCTCACTTCCTGACTTTCCTGATACAGAGAGAGAAGCAAAACAGCACTGAAGCAAATTAAAACAGAAGTTGGGTTGGAAAGTCTATAAAAGCCAAACCAAGGAATATAACAATAAAAAGAAAAAAATACCTGGTGGCTTCAAAATTCTTACACCAACAGCAAAAATTATATAAAGCAACCAAAACATTCCAATCTGTAAAGTTCAAAGGTCATCACTGAGGAAAAATACAAGGACAAAAGTGACACTAACATCTATCCCTCCCATTTTCATATTTTAATAAGGAACAACAAAAAGCCAGATGCCATTAGTCAAATGGTTCCTGGTTTTCCTTACCCCCATGACTTCTAATGCTGCACACACAAAGCAGCCAAGGCTCACCTCTGAAGAAATTAAGGCATATCAGACACAGGAAAAAATTTGTATTAGAGAAAAATTCAAAAGTACCAGCAAGCAAACAGTTTATTGACATAACAGACAGAAGCAGATGCAGCAATATCAGAATGCTCTCAAAACACGTGAGAAAGTAAAAAGAAAATTGGAAACTTTGGGTATGGAAAAGTTTTTTTCCAGCTGCAGTACTTCGGATCCAAAGGGGGTCTGAGACAATAAAACAAATACTCATTTTCCTCCACAGTGAAAATCCAGAGTTCAAATGAAAACAAACAGAATTGAAATGGCATTTTGCAGTTCTTTTACAACCTTCTTTCTTTAGAAAGGGTAGCAAACTTATGCAGCTTTTAAACAGACAGGTATAATCCCTATTTCACAGCAGGGACGTGCTGTGACTTGTCTATATTAAGAACTAAGTCTAGGACAAAGGCAGGAATAGATTTCCGACCTTGTGATTCCTACTCTTAGACTGTCACCACAAAGCTACCTCTACTTTCAGTCAATACAGCTATTACCTGTGATATCCCCACAAAACTGCTGTTCTGAGACAATATCTGAACCTGCCTCTAATCAAAGATTCAAGAAACTGAGACAGACTTCACAGGGTGTTTGTTTGTGGGACATGTATAGGCAGGAAACATGACCAGTCTTAAAGAAAAGCTTTAGCCAACTACAATCCACAGTTTCTCCAATAAAAAGCAAGGAAGAATCGTGCCTAACTGGGTATCAACAAGATAGCCACTGCAGGAAGAGGTAACATTGCACTGCTGACGTGCACAATTAACACTACATTGCTCATTGTTGATCGTGTTCTGTGGCACTTGAACAAACCTGTTACTTCTGTGAGCTCTTCAAAAAAAAGCTTTTGCTGGAAGTCAGACACAAAGGCTTATTTCATATGCTTATGTTGATAATCACATAAAAAAAGTGTTAACTTTAAATACTCATCCCAAAAGATTATTTACCACACCTTGTCATTTGTGTAAATGCTTACTGAGAATCACATAACTAGTATGGAAGTATGTAAGTCCTCTATACTTGGACATACAAGAAAATCAATATTGTAATAATGAAAAGACAGGGTCACAGCAGCAAGGCTACAATCCAGTATAATGCAGGCATAGCACTTGAACTATAAAGGTGAAGGAATATGTCAAAATCCTGTTTAAGAGAGTGAACAAGGGCATTTTTACAACTTTAAAATGGAAATATGCAACTTCTTGTCTGCCCACAGACAATTAGAAGGTCAGTAAAAGGCAGACTCTCTTGATACTTTTGTATCCTGACCTTGAATAAAAAGGAAAAATAAAGAAAAAAAAAAAGAAAAGACTAAGCCTTGTCAGCATGAGCTCCAGTAGTCTTCTGGCACACTGTGCAAAGGCAACCAACGGCACTGAAAATACCTGTTATTCAGATGCACTAAGGAACAGCAAGCCTCTGAGGCTTTCTGCACTTTTTACTTCCAGCTCAAGTGCTTAAGATAAATGCAAGGTACCCAACAGTAAACTGTAAATGAGTCTAAATATGTGTATTTTTTCCGAAAACATAAAAAGTCTGTGCCTGCAGATGATTAAAGAATTCTGGACTGCCTAAGGAGACAGGCATCATATCCTTCTCCTTCGGTACAGTAACAGCGCATGTAGCAGAACTCTGCTATTGATCCCAGCCCAGGAAGAGCTGGGGCAGGAACGACTCTGCAAGGGCCAGTGCCCCTACACATACATTGTGTTTCTGCTGCAACACAACATCCACAGGATCGCCGACTGAAACAACTGAATTAATTTCATAGAATGGTAGAATACTAGTAAATAAGAAATATAAAAGGGTTTTTTGGGTTTTTTTTGTTCTTATTTACCATCACAACTTTCAAAAAGTCGAAGTCATTCACCATACCAGTAGAAAGTCCATATTCCCAGCTGATATAGTAATTAATCGTTGGTAGGACTGAAATATTCTCTAGTCGTTACTCTTCTCAGGTAGCCCCACCTCTCTGAAGATACTGATTATTTTACAGACGGCCATTCTGAAAGCTAGACGAATTTAAAGCAGTCAGATGATAAGGTGCAGTAAGAGAAACTCAGCTGAGTCGATGTAAGAGATCAACTGCTGCAAGCAAAAGGTCCCATACTCCCTACTCATCATAAATTCCCCTTTCCAGCCACACATTCCTGATGCTTCCTTGTACGAGCTATGATTCATGTAATCCTTCAGTAAGCCAATCCACTGGCAGAAGCCAATTTATCCAGAACGAGCCTTCTGCAAGTTGATAACCTCAATCAACTTACCAAGGGATCAGATGAAGATCAGAACAAGCAAGAGAGGAAAAAGATGAAGGACTACTCCCAGCAGCAACAAAATGCTAAGTTTGCTGGCTGTTTTCAAACCTGATTTTTAATCTCTCATGAATACCAGAGAGCAAAACGGAACTTTCATAATGAGTTATTAAGTTATTAATGTATTTTGTTGCCTAAAAGGATCCCGTTCTATATTGGAACTCAGATAGAGATTCTTGCAGCTGTTTGGTTTCGTCAGTGTTAGAAGAATGCCACATATTTACAATCTGCTATCCTTGCTCATGTTAAGCAGTAATTTTTTTTCTACAAGTAGCACCAGTGAAGATGGTAGAACTGTTTTCAGAACATGATACCATTTTACAGAAAGGTATTAGAATCTGGTTGCATTATAAAATGAGAATTCAACAATGATCTCTCTCTAATACAACTGCTATTTAAGCTTTTCTACATAAGTCATAGAGAATGCACAGGACACAGAAGAGCTGCTTGGTAATCTACTGGCAAAAATCTAGCTTTTGAGTGCCATTTTTCTTGCAGTGTCTGTAATTCAGTTATGATGTATTTATTTTCAAGATAAATTAATCATTGTTCATCATGGCTCATGTTGCCTCACCACTCAGTTTGGTTAACAACAAATTATTTAAATTAATTCCCTGATTTGCTGCATACTTTCATCAACATTACTTTTCCCATGAGAAATTGATTTGCCTCTCTACATGTACCTTAAGAACAATGTGGCAAGAAGTAATTCTTGCCAAGTAACGTTTATGCTTATGTATGCAAACACATAACCCCCATTAATTAAAAAAGTTATCAATGCTGTAGTAAGATTTGAAAGAGTCTTTTGCGTGCTCTTATTTAATATCAGGGTAACTTAAAAAAAATACCAAAAGGTGTACTGTTATTAAGAGAGAGAATTCGTATCGTTATTCCTACCATAATGAACTTGGACTATGCAAAATATTATCCTCACAAACATCAACGTTATCTTGTACTTAGTTTTGTTGTATGAAAAATACCATCTTAATTTTCTTTTGTGATCCCTGTAACATAAAAACATGAATTCTGCCTTTCTGTAAGGCAGATCTCTGAACAGAAGTGTACTCAGTTTCCTGAGTGGTCTCCCCAAAACTTCAAAGAAACTGGATAAAATTTCACAAGCTAGGAGTCTCTTTCTGAAGTCCACATATCACTCCTCCCATTTCCAAGGGGTTCAACACAGCACCTTAGCCTCACTCGCTGTACAAGGGTGCTGCCAGAGGGTTTTGCAAGCACATGCATCAAAGCAAATTATTAAGGAGTCAGGCAAACAAGTTTTGGTTTAAGCCTTTAAAAGGTTGATTTCAAACACAAGCAAAGATACTCGAAATGACAGTATTGCTTTTGAGCGTTACTACACACTGCAGTGCCACAGTGAGTTTTGCATGGTCAGCAGCACACTTTTCACACTGGAAGTTCAGAGGTAAGAGCCACAGGCACACTAATTCATTACATATGAAGCACTTGAGCCCTCCATAGTTCATAAATTACATGCATACAGTTCTGAAAGAGTATGCCATTCTTCAGTAGAGACAGCATTATCAGGAACATCAATACTCCAAGAATAATAGATTTGAGTTCATAAGAGCATTCAAAGCAACTAAAAGGGGGTAATCCATAGAGAAAATGCCGGTCCATTCTTTCACAAAGATGAAGAAATTATCAGGAAAAACAAACACTAAAATTTCAGGATCAATGAGATCTTCAGTTATAAAAAAAAGAAAACATCACCACCAAACAAAAAAACCCCAAACAAACAAAGAACATTCACGCACACGCAATGCCTCAAGTAAAGCAATCCTTTGTGTCAGGGGAACATCAAACTACTGTTTATTTAATCTAGAGACTGTTCTCAAAGCAGGACTCAATTCAACAATGTCAATATTTCCACCTAGTTACAGGAACATACAGCCATTCCCCACACTTTCACCATAGCCTGTCTTCTTAAATAAGCATTACTTGATTCAGCAAAGGAGCTCTGCTCCTCTTCTGCAACAGCCCTGTGAAATACTGTACAATGAAGTACGAGCTGCAACAGAGATCTGAAAATTCAAGTCCTCAACTTTTCATGGTCTTCTGCAAATGCATCTTAATTAGATGCAATGTCAGTACAGACCAACTGCATGCTGATGGCAGGAAATGTGGAGCTAGCTCTCAGGTTTCATTTTAGGTACCTTTTGATTTACTATGTGATACTAGGCAAGTCACTTCCCATTATTTATTTATAATTTACATCGAATTATCTAGGAAGCCTAATTAGCAGATCTGGAAAGTGATTTGAAATGCACAGATGAAAGATAGTGCATATTTCTCAACTCTTGTCATCTGTGCCAATGAAATATCTATTTCACAATAATTAGCTCTAACTGTATTTTTGATAGCTACTGCCTCATCCCTAGAAATTCCAGCTCTGGAAGTCACAAATAGAAAGACTCATTGGGATGCAATGCTAATGAAGTGGTATGTGAAACATCTACAGATAAGGTTAATTTTTTGCAATCACTCAGCACGCAATGAAACTTTCTTCCCAGTTGGGTTTCCCTCAAATGAAAACCAAGAGATTTATTTTTAAACTCTCATCTGTATCACAGTAAGCACTTCCAGCACAGGTCTATGTCTGTCTGGAAAAAAAAAAACAAACAACTGGCATAAGAAACTAAATCTAATCTTAAGACTGATTAAAACATTCTAGAAAGCCGTAGTAAATGTGTCTTATTACTTCATGCAGAAGCCCTACATTCACTTTTGGAAAATTTGTGAAACATTAATAGGACCCTGAGAACAGACAAAAAGCTTAACCTTGGGGCAGGGGCTGGGGGAGATGGGCTGAAGTAAAATAGGGACAGACTAGGCAGTGTGAAGCACTATGGGGGTTACACCTCCACAATCCAGCCATGCACCAGCCCCAAGGAGGGATTCCAACAGCCCACAAACAGGAGAGAGGCTCACTAAACCCTACTACTCTTTCCAACCAAGTCTCGTGTCCTGTCTCTACAATAACTGGCATGGGATGTTTCAGCCAAAACTGTAAGAAATTATGTGGGAAACAGTTATGGAGTAATCAATTCAGCATGTGAATCTCTGGTTAAAGAAATCAAAGAGCACATGTCCTAAAACACATATACCCATCTGTTAAGGTTTTCTATGTTCTAATCCTGACTATTTTTAACCAAGTACTTTTTCCTTCTCTGTATGAACTGGGATTTCCAAAAAAGCCCAAATTTCAATGTTCATTTTGACTGTAAGCATTCTGCGGCCCAAGGCACCTCATCCTGTGCAAGTGTACACACATTAACCTAATGAGTTCTCAGCCTTACTCACATTCTACCATTCTACATACCACTGGAGTAAAGAAATTTAAATATAAAACTATGTAGGGTCAGTCTACCTGGCATGACTTTTTTTTTAAAGCCAAATTATTTTCAAACACATACATCATTTTAAACAACACAAAACACACTATTTTAAGTAAGAAAATGGTGCAACTTTTATTACATCACAACCAAGAAAAAATCACATGGTTTACGATTTCCTCCACAAGAGATCCCATCTCAATACTTCATGCACTCCTTCAAGCAAAATAAAAGAAAACAATCTTCCTTCAATTTTCTCTAGTCCCCTGTTGCTGCTGGTAAGCATATCTGCTGTCAGCTTCCTGGAAGATGATCTCCCATAGAATCAGGGAGGTGGCTGCTGCTGCTGCTAACAGGACTCCAAAGTAACAGAGGAATCTGGCTCTATCAGCATGTGAAGGAGGTGAGGCAGGGGAACCTGTGACTGATTTGATTGCACAAGCGACCACAAACACGGTCAAACCAGCTCACCGTCTTCGTATTTTTCTTCCCTGTACTTGTCCATACTTCTGTCACTTATGATTCCCACCATGTTACATAGAGATGAAAAAGGAAATTAGATTATTTATTGCTGTTGGATACAACCCAAGTGGAAAATACATCATTTTCCCCTCCCCTGCTAGACCCTGTGTTTCTCATTCCCTCATTTCAGCTACATCCCTGTTTTCTCACCAAATCACAGGGTAGGGAGAATGCTGCTGCTATTTAAATTGCTGGGCCTCTTAGAGCTTAATAAAGTCAACTTTGGCTCAGAACACGTATGGCAAGAGGAGTATTATTGTTCTTGTTCAACAAAACCAAAAAACCCCTAAGAACAGCCTTTCTAAAAAACACATCACACATGCCTGACCACTACAGCATAGTTCTATTTGATGTATTTCTCACCGGTAATGGGTGATGTTCAAAACACAGGTTTTATGGTACATTTTATTCTCTGAATTTCTCATAACATGTGGTAGAAATCAATTAACAGAGAAAATTAAAATTAAATATAGCGATCTGCATGAAATCTTCTGTACAGAAGGGACACAGAGTGGGGACAGGGGTGCTAAAGTGAATTTGAAAAGTTTGGTGCGCTTCTAGGACCCTCCTTGGTATGCCTGCACGCTATCTGCTACATTCTCTTTCTGTCCTGTCCACAAGATTCAGCTTCTGTTCCCAACTCATCACAACCTCCAAATATCAGCAGCATATCCCAGATTTACTGAAATGATGCAAATTCAATATACCCCCGCTTTTAAACTGACCATAAATAGGAGAAATAAGGAGTTGAAAATACATCTGACATTCAATAGTGACTATACCTAAGTCTTTCATGTAATAAAGTCATGAATAAAAGTTGTGTAACTCATTGGGCAGAGGAAACAAGAGGACACTTGGTGCCTCTTACTTGCAGGACCCAGGAACACAGTACATAACATACAGTATATAATTCATTCTTATATCTCACTAGCAATTAGGTACTACCAGCTCTACTGTCACACTAACACGATGCTCAACTACCCAAGTGGTCAGGGAAATTATGAGGCCATCAGATTATTCCATGTCCCTTAGTGCCACACAACCCTACTAGCAGTAGGTGCACCTTTTATTTCTCTCTCTCTCTTTCATGCTGTAGCATATGCCTGAAGGTTAAAAACTAATAGAGACATACAAAAATATCTGGATGCTTTTGTATCTGCTACCTTAATATCTATCATCAAAGAAGAGCATTTTCAAGGAAAAACTTCTTTCTTGCCATCTTACCAGGCACTTGAGATCCTAGCCAAAGGGCAAAAATAGAATACAGTGCTTCCATGTGATGTGCATGATGTATGAGTAAAGTTTATCCATACAGTACATGAACAATCATGAGACAGGTTGCTGGTGATTCTGCATTATTTCCTTTGTGACTATAGCACCCTTTTGCCTGGACCAAACACAAGAGAATGTATCGTTCTTCCCTGCTGCAATACAAAACGAAAAATTCCAAATGTCTGCTTTGCTGCATTTTTAATTACTAGCTCAACTGGGAATAAACTAGCTATATTACAGTCACCAGATAGACAATGGTTAAATAATTACACCATATAATTTTGCTTTTTTGTAAACTTTAAAATATTTTTTAAAAAGTTTTTCCTCCCTTTCTCATACCACAAGGTAACTATTTTTAAGAGTATACTTCTCTGCAACTGTAAAAAAATGAGAAAAGATCATTACGTGTCTGTTTCCACATTTATATTCAGGCATTTAAAAAGTACATTCTCTGCAGAGCACTCCGCTGACATATAATCTATATTTTAGTAATTATTTCAGTAGCTTAACATCAGCTATAGTTAAAATATAAAAAGGTCACTGTGTTCAAAACAAGTGGACTGGGTGGAAGATGACTGAATACGTTTCCTCATTTTTAAATGATTTTTCAACAGCTTTGTTCCTCTGTTGTGATTTCAAGCTGCTCTGTCTCTGGGCATTGCTGCCACCAAAACACTTTGTAATATCAGCAGCCCCTTGCCTGTTTCTTCACAATCACATTTCTGCACTGCAACACAGAATGGCAAAGCCAAGATGCTAAAGCAAGCTCACAGAGAAAATGGAAGTTTGCGCCAACAGCCTTCCTATGGCTCTCAAACACCCCAGCCAGCAGCTCAGCAATGTCCCAGGAAGGGCTGAAAGACACTCATGCACAGCCCCAGCAAACCACACTGCTTGTGCTTCTCAGCTGTCTGAAAATGTGTGTTAAGGCTACTGGGGCAAGGTAAACACATGGCAGAAATTAAATTGACTGAAAGAGCTGTATTGAAATAAGCAGTGATGCAGTTTGAGAAATTAGCCTCATGGTACTCCGTAGTTTCCAAATATCCTTCAGGATTTATGGAACATTTATATTATACTTATAAAATTAATGCACAACGACACTTATCGAGACATCATGTCTAGTCTCCAACTCTCAGAGCTGCAACAAAATACAGTACTTTCCTCTGGCTGAACAAAGGACATTTAAAAGTCACTACTCCGGGCAGATTTACAACCCCACTGCTAAATGATAATTATTACTGATTCTAATTTCCACAATAAGCATAAGTGACTTTTCAACTTTGCTAGTTGTGTTTTATGCTGTCAGAGAAGTCCAGTTAATATTTTACCTCTTCTGCACAGGGAAAATCCAAATATTCCCATCCTGTCATATCTTTAACTAAGTGCAGTACACAAGCAAACAGATTTCAGTCTCCTCTCAAAAGGGAGAAACTCCTGACAAGAGCTGCAACTTTTTTTTAATTTCTTCTCAGTATCTTTTAAACTCTGTTGACTTCCCAACAAATTCTACACACAGTCTGTGGAGTACCTTATGAGCTGGCATGCAAATTTTCCTTTATCAGTAAGATGCACCTCTACTAAAAATCACATTTTCATTTTACCGATGGATGTTCACTCCAATAGCTAACACAACACTACTTTCCCTGTTTCCAAATTATGACCTACTACCACCTTCACAAAACAAACTTTTTTAATTAGGACATAAGTACATGACTATTTGTGATACTGTTTAAAGACATTTTCTATTGAGCCAATCTTCGAGGGCATTCAACTCCCTTAGCATACTTCACCCTTCTGTATGGATATCTCACAACACAAAAGGAGGAACTTACACACTATTCAATCCTTAGGCCACTCCAAGCCCAACTTGTACAGAACTGCTTTTTTATTATATATTTCAAATTTCTGCATTTTGATCTATATGAAGTAAGAAGATCATTATTTTTTAAAAAGAAAACACCTACCTAGAATTGCTTCCCACAGAATTATTTATTCATATATTTTAGAATGCGAAGCCCAAGACCAGCCTCAAATATGTTTGGGATTTTACATTTCCCAGATTGAAACATGCAAGACTTCTAACTGCTGTTCCCATTCCTACCAATATTCATTCAGGTATCCAGGATTAAACATGCAAGCACTACAGAAATGTAAACACCTGCAGAAGCATTTGCTGGATCTAAGTCTAAAGGAAAAAAACTGGGGTTTTATTTCTGGCTATTCTCAAGAGCTCACCTTGCAATGTGTTATACTGGACTGAGTAATACTTCTCCCATCGGTAAACAAGGGAATATAATTAATCTATAACAGAAGTACACTTTAAAGCTTAATTAAGTGGCATTAAAGTGCTTTGAATTCTTCAGATTCAAAAGATGCTGGATAAGAGAGAAATAGCATTATTGCTATTTTCATTTCTCTAGCAGACTTTAGTAGCAAATGTTTCTTTCATCCTCATGCCCTGTATATACTAGAGATGTCTCAGCAAGGACCATATATAGCTACAGGTTGGGTTCTGGAGATGCATAGCCAGTGCAGACAGATTTCACTGTGTAAGACCTGTTTTTTCCTTTTAAAAATCAGTGCTATTGGCAGATGTGCTAAGCTAGAGCAATCTATATATAACATACTTAAATTCTCTTTCCTACTTTAATTTGGAAAGTTACATTAGCACCTTCTGGACATTAATAAATATTAAATCATATTTGATGATTTCATTAGTAGTCTGAATGATGGCCAATATTGACCAAATTTGTTCTCTTTCAAAACTGCTACCAAAAATACCAAAAAAACAAACAAACAAAACAAAACCAACCAAACAAAAAAAAAAACCAACCCAAAAAAACACAACCAAACCAAAAAAACCCAACAAACAAACCTGGTTTTTACCAAGCTTCCAAACAGTATTTTAACACTCAATGTTCACATATTTTATTCAGCTTTGTAGACGAAGATTTAATGAAAAAATACTTCTTTCTCTAGTTAAGCTTGCCCAACCTTGCAGCAAAGCAAGCAGCTGAAAGAGCAAAGCCAAATGCCCAACCAGAAGGTCCACCTCCACCTTACTCTTAAACACTGACGCTCAGGTGACTCAGGCTGCAACTGCTGCCCATATGCAGAAATTAGCATGGGTTGCAAGTACAGCCTTCATGTGTGGTCCTTTCTTCCTCAAGAAAAAGACAGCATGATACAAAGTTTCTCATTAATTTAGCCCATGAACTACCAGCTGGAACACATAAATGTATAAATGCAAATGTTTGAAGAAAAAACCCCACCCTTCAAAATGCCAAAGTAACAAGAAAAAGATGACAAGAAATATAGTTTAATATTTCATCACAATAAGCCTATGGTAAAAAGCATGACGGAGTTTTTAACCACTGCAAATAAAAACAAGATGCAATCATTTTCTATACTCACTAACATCAAAAGGACTCCTTCTATATTTGATCAATGTTCCTACATTAATTACAAAGGCTCCAGTTATTCCACAGGTTTTTTTCCTGAAGCATAAAATCAGGTCTTCAAACAGAGCTCATAACTGTTTTTCCAAAGGTTTTAGAGCCAGAACATGCTGTTACTACACTCAGACTATTTTTCTCATTCATGTGCAATAGGTTAAGAGTTTTGAGGACCTGTTGAATGTTCTCTCATGGTTACAGGCACATACTGTTTTTCTTCACCTTCTTACACTGGTCATCTACTTTCACCATACTTGTATGAACTTTTTTTTCAAATCTTCTGACAAATCTGGCCAGAAGTTCAAAGGTAATTTTGCATGCCTATTCACGAGCACACACACACACGTATGTGATCCGGTATCTTTGGTTACAGGAGTAAACTACAAAGTTTGGGGAATGTAACTCTTGGAAATCAAAACAAATAGCAAAAAGAGCCAAAACTTTTCCACCCATTCCAATGCTTACCTATATTTTTTCACCCTCATATAGTCGAGATACAATTTTCAATTCACTTATCATCATTCTGTTCATACAAAAAAAGTACACGGCACCACTTAATGGGATAGATCAATCTGCTGCGTAATTCCTGGAGTCAGGTTTCAGCAAGCTAGTCATGAAATCAAACCCATTTTGCAGACAGACCTCTGTCTACAGGTGTCTCTCATGTGGTTGGGTTCCTTCATGTCTTGTTCTCTTCTGGTTAGCTCAGTATTGGTAGGAACAGAACGTGTCCATTCCAATTTCCAAAATCTTGTGCTCATTGCTAAGCCAATGTATTCAAAATGCTTTGATGACACTTGCAAGCCTAAAGAGATTGCATTCACTGCTCAGAGACCATGTGTGTTTGCAAGTATTAATGATGAGTTGATCTACAGAAGAATAGTTACAGACTCTACAGAAAATTCATTCCAGGCTTTTGGTCATGGGAAATGTGCCAAAAGACTACACATCTCCAAAAGCCTAAGTGCCCATCAGCTGCAGGGTGTGAATACACATCCAGAAAACTCTGTCTGCCTTTCAGAACAGATCTCAAAGCTCAGCCCAGCCAGGCATTCTTTACATTTATAGATACGAAAGCATTGCTGCACATTGTGAACTTGGCTTTTGTCACAGTTTCAAAAAAATTTAAAACAATCAAAATACTAGAGCAGTTAATCCCTGGAAGGTCTTGCGATCACATTCCTTGACATGTTTGATAAATATGGAAATAGTGAAAATGTTCTGACTTGCTAAACTTGCAGTCTCTTTAATGCATTTCTTGGCCCCAACATGCACAGACTGCTGACTTGGCACACCCAGAGGACCTTTGCTCACCTTCCTCAATAGACCCACACAGATAACTCTGAGTTTCCCCAAGAGCAGAATGAAGCCATGCATATTAAAATGTTTACTGAATTCATAAAAGTAGAGCAGTGCTCTCATGAACATAGGTATGTCAGAGCAAATCTCCATAGGCCCATGTATGCAACCATACACGATAAAAGAAATTAAACTGGAATTTGAATTACTCTCATTCTTTAAAAACAGACTAGACTAAAATGCCTTTAAGGTTTTATGGAACACTGACCTCTAAAGAATATCACCTGCTTATGCACATTAATTAAAGAGACAGAGTAAAAAAGAAGCCAAACTGAATAAAATTTAACTCCCTGCTATCAATTTTACCCTACTGTATAATTCACTAGCCATGGGTTCAAACAACAAAAACATGTCCAGGTAACTTAGAACACTACATATAATTTATTTTGCATAAATACACATTAATATATTTATCAGATTTAAGAATACTACAGTATGCATGAGTTCTACAGTATCTTTTACCTTGCCACACCAATTCACTTTTTTATACTCAGCACAGTAGATTGTTTCAGCCACAGGAATAAAAGAAAGTAATATAAAAGGAGTGGAGGAGAAGACTCTAATGCCTACATACTACTGACTACTAATTATTTTGAAAAAAAAAAGAAACAATCAACCATAGATTATTGCAAGTTGTGCAAACTAAGCTGTTTTTCAAGGGAGTTGTCAAGATGGTTGATTGTGTCAGCCTAGCTTTCAGCTCTTCTATTTGAAAACCAAAACATATTTTTGACACTTATAAATTAGGTGCTTTTAAAAGGTATACGGCATATCCACAAGCACTTCAAAATGGAAAACTGTTTCCATCAGACAAGGTAATGTTTAAGGATTATGCACAATCAAATCACTTCTCCAGTGAATGTCTGAAAAATAAATTTTTAAGAAACTGAATTTGCATAGCTCTGTCTGTTGTCTCATTTACAAAATAAGACAAAATACTTTGCACATTGTCCTAGAACCTAGATATCTGTCAATCATTATAGATGAGATTATGAGAGTAAAAAAATCTGTAATATAATAACTTATATTTATAACTTATATTTAAAGTCTGAATTATATCCTTAGACAAGTAGCAGTGGGGTAAGAAATCAGTCAAACTCTACTTCAGCCATCTCTTCAAGATATGCCAAATTCTAACATTCAGCCTTGCCCTCCTAGGAGTACAAATTTACTTCTTATTCAGCATATTTGGATTAAATTTTTAAACATTATTGAAGTACAAAAAGCCATTTTACCTTAAGCATTAATGCAGTTATGCCAATTATTAACTAATGATATTGACACAAAGTTTTGTATTAAAAGGATAGTTTATAGTAGAAAAGTTGAAAACAGCAAGAACTTGCTGAAGAGAATAAAAAACAAGACCACAGCCTGGTCTGGTTTACCGATTCTAAACTAGTCAGCACTGCATTTTGCATAATTTTCCATTATTATTGACACTAATTTTAGGACAGCTTAAGTAATCACTGATACACAGACAATTTAAACTTTAAGTAGGTTGCACAGATACAAGTAAAACCAGGGTAAATAGAAAATTTGCCCTGCAGTTAGTGCCAGGTGGTGCATAAACCCAATGCAAGTACAGTGTATTCCATGTTACTGGGGTGAAAAAAGGAGAACTTGGAAATCAAAAAGAAAAATTTGTTTACATTAAATTCCTAGAAGTACATTCTAGTTATGAATCAGACGCCAGTGAATCTGATTATACTATTAACTTGAATACTAAGAAAAAGATACGTGAACAAATATTCAGCAATGCACCAGCAAGGCATAGGTAAATGCAAACACAAAAAGCTCCAAGAAGAGAGCAAACATTGAATACCAGCACAGCTGAGTAAAATAAACACGGAAAGAATAAACATAGAAGAAATAAAGAGGTAAAGTTTAAAAGCCAGAGACAAAAAAACCCCCACCAAGGCATACTCGATATAAATACAGAAAGCATCCAGAGCTCAAGCAAAGATACAGGACACCATAAAAGAACAATGTATTTCACATTTGCATTACGAAAAGCAGAACTATACATTATTATATACATATTTCATTTAAAAATAAGAAGAAACCCGTTTCATGCATACACCTCACAATTCACAGAGTATTAAGTATTTATGAATGGCCTATGTGCAAACAAAAATAAGCACATATGTAAGTGTAAAACAAAACTATAAGAAAATAAAGAAGGAAAATACAGAGCATGGAAGGACAAAGATGAGATAAAAAACCTGCAGATAATTTATTTTGAGACTGAGCTATAGAAATCACCAAAGAAAAGCTTTTGCCATAAAAAACCCCAAAACTTTAGTCTTCGCTTTACACATATTATAATACTTGTCACAAGCAGGGATACACAAGTGGGCACCAACTGATTCATTGCCTGTTTTTCAGATATAGTTATGAAAGAGTTGTTTCTTGAGGACACAGACAAGGTGACTGCAACACGATAGACCCTTCAAGGCCTACCAAAATTAGGCTAGATCACTTGCAAGAATTGAGCAAATCCAAATACATAAGGAGGCTCTGAGCCAATATAAAGTCTCTGCTTTACCTTCTCCTAGAAGTCTCTCTACAACCTGAAAGCCAATTCTGCAAGTGAAAAACCCTACCACAAAGCAAACTTATGAAGACTGGCAAAGGGTATGGAGAACAAGAGTTTAAATATTTGAAGCTCTTACTGTGTTAACATTCACCCAGAAAACACAACGATGTTTTCTCTAAAGGCTTCAAATGAAGAACCGAAAGCTGTTTAGATATGAAATTATGAGACTGAGTTGCAATCTGAAACGTTTCTTAGAAGAGCAACTAGACTGGCTGGAAAAAATACATGTAAGTAAAAAACACAATATTGTAGATGAGGCTCAAAATACACAAATGTTTTTTTCTTAATTTTCTCTGTGAGTGTAACTTCAAAGCACAAACAGACCATAAACACCTTCAAGGCCCAGAGCACAGCCTTTAACACTGTCCCCAATGAAACAAGCAGCTCTATGAAGAAGTACATCTAGCCAATTCAAAACCCTACAGATTGGTGGATGACACAGAGTACAGTTGTATGATTCACATTTGTAACAATGACATTGGTTGGTTGGTTTAAAAAGCGCAACTGTTCAGAAGAAATAATATTATATTATTTATTATCAAATTACAGTAGCTCCATGAGCACAAGCAGGATTAAGAGCAAGATGAAAAGTAACAGGGAAAAGAAGTAATGAATGGTATTTGAAATTATTAACTGGTATTAAGAACATAGTTTAGTTTCAAATAGAAAAAACTAACAGCTGTGAATTTTGGTGAAGATTCCACCACAGAGCACAATGCACATGACCATAAGTAATATCACCTCATTCATATTCCAGATTATAAAAGGTAGATGTTAAGGAATATACACAGTTTAGCGATTAGCTCTAGAATCGTGAGAAGGTATCTGAAAAAATGCCTAAGAACAGAAAGAGACAGCTAGAAGCAAAAATCCAACAACAATAAAGCCAAACAACCACCCCCAAAAAACTCAAACAAGCAAAAACCAAACCAAAAAACCAAAAACCCAAACCCAAGCTTAAGTATTGTCACCAAATTAATGATATTTTCCTAGCAAGCAAAATTACAAACCTTAATTTTATTAACAAGTCAGTCACAATTAGAAGGGCCTTCTGTCACAGGACTAGCATACGTTTCAACATCTTCCAGTTTGGAAAATTAAAATCTTTTCATTCCCTGACTAATACAACAAGAAGATTACCAAAATAACAGATCCACATTATCTTGTCCTACCCAACCCTATCACACCCTGAGGATCTAAAAAGATAACAAACACAATAATTAGAATGCAATAAACAAAGTAATTAGAACTCCCTTTAGTGGCCTGTTAATTTCAGAATCAGTTAAGACAGACAATATAGAAACAGAACATAGGTGCACAAAGAGGAAAAAATGTAAATTTTCCCTCTGCTGTAATACAGAACATTAAGTTTTTTCTTCATTTTGAGCAAAAAAATGATATTCCATTGCTTGGCATTTCTTCTCTGTAACAATGAGATAGGGAGGGGCCAAGGAGTGCAACTTGTTAAAGGGCACACAAAAAGACTGTACAAGTGACCTCCTGACGTGATAAAGCAGACTGGAGAAAAGAGAAAAAGAGAAGTAGATGAATTGCTGGGTGTTCTGCAAAAACAAACTGTTAGATCAACAGGATCAAAATTAACTGCTCCAGCAAGCACTTAAGATTGATGGACAAAAGGCAGCACATCTCAGCACCTGCAGTCTCAGGTGGACTTCCCTCCATGTAGCTCACACTTCTGTAGTGCAAAGATGATCAAATAGACCAAACAACATAATGCCATCCTATGCACTCAGAGGGAAAGAAGAATACAGATGGTACATGATTCCACTTCCTGTGACACTACACTGATTGGTTTTATTGTGAAGTCTATTTATACAGCTGATTATAAATTCCTAGTGTGCTTTGATTAATGCAATAGCAGCTGGACTACTTCCTTTCTCTTAGCACTTAGCTGCATTCTTGATTAGTGAGTGGTATATGAAAGCTGGTGAAACAAGTACAGGAAGATCAAACAAAAGCAATAATTTCCTCCTAGACCACTACATTACATTAAACCTGCCAACACTAGACCAGTTAGTCTCTGACCTGCAGCAGCTGGGAGTAGCCAGATTCCAGATGGTCCTAGAAAGCTGCTTTTGTATGGTCCTTGTCTTATTTGTACCAACCCAACATGGAAAGAAAAAAATCAGAGCAAGCTGTTTGGGCAACTCTGTGATAGATGACATCTCCAAACAGAACAAATTTCCAGTCATCCAGTATGTGTATGATGTGTACAAGATCTATCAGATCCATCCCTATAGGACTAGCATCACTATTGAAAGTCAAATCTACTTCCACTACACTAAAACGTGTATATACAGTCTGCATGCCACCAGCATCTCAAGATAACAAACCACTACAAAATACTATCACATCTCCTATCCTGGATCCTCAGCTTTCCAAAGAAAGAGGAAAGAAGAGAGGATTCTAGCCATTGCTCTGAGGTTTATTATGTGTGCACGCCATAGTATGCAAGATTTGCAGCACTAACCAGAAGAGCAAGCACAGACTGAAGTAAGCACACACCTCACTCAATATATTTTTATTTACAAACTTGGCAGATTGGTGAAGTTCTATATACACCTCAGAATTATCTGAACTGTGTACATGTGTGTCCCCTTTCATTCTGCAAAACAATTCAGAGCTAAAAATTTGAGGAGTGGTCCCCAAAATACTCTTTTCAAACCTGAAGTAAGCACAGGAGTTAAGCTGCAACAGCATTTGGCCTTGGCTAATGCAGGTACCAATACATGCAGTGAAGGATACATCAGGATGAGTTCAGGATAAATCAAAATATGTAGACAAATTCAGTAATAAATTTAGGTTGACAGCAGCATAATTTATAAATTTTTCCTGTTTTCACTTCAAAGAAGGACCTACATTATTTTAATTTCACTATCATCTGGGGGAGAAAAAGTAATTTGTAAAAGTGCTCAATAAATCAAAGTTCCAAGTCATTCTTTCTAGAGGCAAGAACAACTGTTCCATCTTTCTCTCGTTCCCAATTTCCGTTTACCTTATGACATCTCTCTCTACCTCCTAAATAAAAGAGAATCACAAGCTATGGGGAATCATGAGCATTTTTTAAAATCTTTTAAGGACTCAAGCACAAGAGAATCAAATCTGCCTTGACAATGGGTTTCAGAAGCACCACAGCACAGAATTGAAAAAATACAAGATTAATCAGAAAAGATGTTAAGCAGCACATTAATTTCTTCTGCAGTCCTAAATACAGTTTGCCTTATGTGCTGCAGAAGGCAGAGGAATAGTCATTCAAGCTGGCATTTGAATCTAAATCAAGTCCTCCTGCCTCTAGCATTACAGTGCTTTGTCCATCTTAGATGTTTAACACAAGTTGATGACTCTACTTACAAACCTCATCCTAGCAATAACCATTACTAGAAAATACCACTGCATTACACTTGATGCAATGGGAGGCTGCTAAAAAAAAAAAGAGTTCAATCCATCTTCTGTCACAAAGTTCATAAAATAGATAAATTTTTCGGAAAAGAAAAAGCTTACTTTCCTTTTTTTTTTTGACACTCGAGCTATATGCCAGAATTACAAGACTGATTTATTGCCACAAGGCTTCTGCTTAGGAAAATTCCATCTCAGTGACAATATGACAATACTGCAGATGGGGGTATCAGCCCCCTTTGCTAACTAGCACTTCCCATTATAATTCACTTTTAGTCTCATAGACCTTTATTGCACTTGACGTATTTTGTTTTAACTTTCCAGCATGAGACCTAAAACAAGGCTACAAGAAGACAATTACAAGCATGGACGATGGCTCTCAACAAAAACTAATTCATTCTGTTTTCTCTTCATTCTGAAGTCCGTCATCCAAGCCCCCACTTACTGCACACCAGTATAGTTCTGCTCTGAACACCAAATTAATCTTTTCTTCAGCAACTAGAACCTACATTGAGTGCTTCACAGCTGCTTTGCCTTCACAATACCTCCATCCTAAGAGATGGATTCATCCACTTACAGACAGGGAATGGAGCCACAACAGATTGATGTGAAGAGTTTTGGCTGCCTGCTTCGAGGCACTCAGGACTCAATTGTTCCATTTTAATATGGCACACTGTAACATTTAATTTATTAAAAGAACAGCCTCTACTGAATGTAGCTGTAGAAGTGAGCACTTCACTTCTAATCTCACAAACCAAGCACCCACAAAATGAGATGTACTATTAATGTTCAGCCATGAAAGGCCTGCTTAGGAATGGTTTAGTCACCCCTAAGTATACTTAGATATGTTTATATTACCAAAGGCATATCTGATTTTCTAAGGAAGAATTCAGTTGTCTTGACTAGGTCTTATTCACTTCAGAAAAATCAACTTTTGCAACACCAATGACGCAATGATCTTGAAAACAATTTCCTTCACTGCAAACAGACCTATCTCCTGAACAGATTGAGGCAGAGATATGATGTAAAATACAAAGTGAGATCAGATCTTCTCATAATGCCAAAAGAGAAAAGATTGCATAGAAAAATTTAATCCTCAGTTCTCTAACTCTTGACTTTCAGTCCTACTGCCCTCAATAATGTCTTGATATTTTAAAACAAAGTTCTATATTTGTTTTCACGTGGGTTATAGTAAGATGACTAATATTTATCCATTATTCTGATTCATTTGATCTAATGGTCTAGATACAAATAGCTGACTTTCAGGTGAAAAACTCAGTATTTCTTAACCAGCAACTGGAATACCTCTTTAGTCTGGAAGCTCTTTTCACAGTTTATCTGCAGTGCCCTCTAAGATTTAATTCTTCTCCTCTAAAAATCTGTTATTCAACAAACACAGTTTGCAACAGTTAGATTATTCTCCACTTAAAAACAAACAAACAAAAATCAACCAACCAAAAAAAAAATCAGCCTTTTTGCTATCTAAAGTAACTGCCTTGGAAAAAAAAGAAAATCGGTGTATGTGTGTGTATATATATATCTACTGAAATATATTAGACAAAAACACAAGCAGAAAATGAAATAATCTGTTCCTTGTGAAGCACACTTCATGTAATACACACCAAATAACAAAAAAATCCATCTATAATTCACAAGAAAGAATATTTATGTAAAAACGACTTTTTTTTGACATTTAACTCTAAATTTTATTACCTTGGCTCCACCACAGGCTTGTTCCTTATATGTATGGACATAGTTACTTAATTAGTACCACATACTTCAGTAAATTCTTGACATTATGAAATTTTTTCAGCTTTTATGTATATAATCCCAACCTGAGAATTAGAAACATCAATCTACAAAAATTTTTGTTTCCATTTGTACCACTGTACTGCAACAGAAATTTTTCCTGAAGGCTGATTTTTGAGTTCAAAGCAGCAATTACCATAGTTGAATTTACTCACAAGTATTGCAAACACACTTCAGGACACTAAAACAGATTAAATCTCCTACAGCAATTCAAGAAAGTTTTACGTATTTGTATTTTAACCAAAAACCAAATAATGACAGAAGATTACAGACACTTATGCAAAAGTGAAAAAGTTGGTCTTGTTTCAAGCATTTTATATGACGCTATCACTTCATATTGCATTTGGTCCCACTGCTAACCTAAGATCAAAATCCTGTGACATTCCCAACTATTTCATCAATGCTGGGTCTGCCACTGACTCGTTTAAGTAATCTTTGAAGCAGTACTTTATGCATTCCATGCTTTACTTACTGAGCTGTATATTAATTTCTTTTATATCAAACAGATTTTTAGAGGAACATTTATTTGCAATGTGCTTTGAGACTGTAAGATAAAAGATCCTAAACTTTCAAAATTTAAAGTCAGGCTTGGTCAGGACTTACATGGTATTCCTGTCAAAACAAGTTACAAATATAATCCCTAAATTTAACTAAACTCTGTCAGGAACAAAAGTTAGGCAACAGAGTCCTGTAATTTGCATTACCTTCTAGTGCATCTCAGCAGATGTTGCAAACAAACTTTGCTGTGGCCACACAAGGATCTGAAAGCTTGCCTGAAAAGAATGTGGTGTGCAATAGCTGAGTATCTCCAGGTGTGTGCATAGACAGATATGTTTGTTTACAGAGCATCAAGACTACTCAAAACAATTGCTAAAACATTTAGCATTTAGAACCTTCAGTGTCAACACTCTGCAAGAAACCTTGTATTATTCTTGGCAAGAAACTGTGGAAACTGGTAGGAAAATAGGCAGGATACCTTTGTATGTAAGTGAATTGGAACTTTTCACAGAACAGTTTCTCTTGTAAATTTGTCTGCACCTAGTTTAATCAACAAAATTTGCAGCTGTTAACAGGTTGTGCTTCCATATGCTACCCATTATAAGTACATTTCTTAAGACAGAAGCCTGTTCAGAGTCCAATTGTTTTAACTGGACTTGGAACCAAAAAAGGGTAAATAATAAAGCTAACCATCAAAAGAAGTACAATCAAGAGTAGGTTACAGGAAAACTGCTTCCCTCTGATTTATGACTGCGTAAGCACAAGGGCAGTGGAGGCTACTTAGCTCTGCTCACATACACAACATAGACAAGAGCTGCAGTTTAGGCTTCCTGATCTCAGGAGAAATACACTTCCCCTCATTTAGTGCCAACTAACTGTGCCTATGGTGGATGGAGCACAGTTAAGATACTTCCAGTAAAACTTGAGGTAATTACTGTAATCTTACTGGAATACACTGCATAGTCACATAAAGGCTGCTATATCAGCAAGTTGCTTGCGATTATTTTAGAGGCTAAACTTGGTTATTTGAATTTCTCATTGCTTGCAACCTTTACCCCATCTTTCAAAAAACAGGAAGGGAAACAAACTTGCCTGTAAGAATTTCTTAACTTTTTAGGAAGGTACATTTGTTTGAGGCCTGAATCATTTGTCCAATTAGTTCCACTTGGTCATTTCAGACTAATTAGATAGAAGGTGGGTGCATGGGAATGTACTTTGGGTTATTGTTTGCTTTCTACATTGCATTCATTATTAAATTTACTGCCCATTGCTTATTTTAAAGCAAAAGTAAGTTGTTCATCAGACATACTCAGATTTCAAATGCCCTACCACTGAGAATTCTGCACATTGGCCATACCTGTTCCTTGGCTGTGCTTTATCTTACTCAAGCTTACTGACAATTTGGTAATTTTTTGTTTCAGTAAGGACACAAAATTTCCTTGGAGCTAAGTCCAAACCTGCAGTCAAAGCTTGGCTGTCATCATCAAAATTGTTACAATCTAATCCTCTTTAGTTCAGATTTTGTAGTGCCTTATGCCTAGTAGGATAAAAGAAAAAGTGAAAGGCTGTAAAGAGATTACTTTATCTCTATAATTAGCAAAAATTAGCCTTTCCTCACCAGGAACTCAGCAATTTACAAACACAACATATCCCAGCAACTTAAATCCCCAGGTGTAGTAGCCTCCTATGTTTTGCCCATGCTTGATAAGCATAGCTCATAACGGGAGCAACAAACCTTGATATTAAACACTAAAGGCCTGACCAAAGACCTGCAGTGAAAATGAAGCCTCTGTTGGCTTTGAATAGTCACATAGCCCAAGACAAGGAAATCTGAAGTCTTCTTATGACACAATCAAAACGAATCTTCAAGGAGATAAGGACATTTGAATAAGAAACAACTGGAGATTTTAAAAACAAAGGGGAGAAATAGAACAACAGGTTTTAGATTGTTAGCGATTGTTAACCAAACAAATTAGAGCACACTGCAGAAAGTCGTGAATTAAAATTTGAATCTTGAATTAAGGAAGTTAAGATAAGCTGGGGAGTGTGAAGAATTGGCTGCCCTTAGGTCACCCATGCAAATCAAAGAAGATAAGGACCATTAACACTGTCTAGGTGAGAGAGTCTCCATGCTTAAATTGTTGATGGGCAGGTTTACTCAGAACCAGACAATACATACACACAATCAGCTACATAATTCCTAATTTACAAAAGAGCCTCAATGCTGTCACCACCACACGGTATTACCAATGTGCCAGGAAAGGAGGTAGTAGTTAGAGAGTCCACTTAAAATGCATTAAGTCTTTCTTTAAATACAGCCAATGTTTTTAAAGTATTTTCATCACCAAGTAACTTAGGCAATTTTTTTTTTCGGAAAAGGCATCAGCAAAAATCAAGAGGATTGTTTATGCAGCATTAGTAGCAGAGTTTATCTTTAAATAGGTCAAAGAACTGTCAGGAAACTTCGGACAGAATGATCTATCAACTGATCTCGTGCAGATAAAGTTTAAATAGTTTCCATCAGAAAACTACCAGTTTCTCTGATATATCATTTCTCTTCTTCCAACTCTTCTCGAGAAATAAAAATTATAGAGGCTTTTCTGCTAGAAACTAAAAGTTAGCAGGCAAATGCTCACTCCCTCCCCCTTATTTCAAAATTATCCTGTTATACTGGCACACATATAGCAATGTTCAGTAGCAGTCATATTGATACCACCATGGAAATGCAAATCTCATCATTCTCACGAGTGTTCAGATAAGAGTCCTAACCCTATAGGCTTCTATTTAGACCAGTGAGACGTGGGGATGCACAAAACTCCTGACAACACATTCATTACAGTAGCATGGAGCTACTGTTCTCAGAACAACCAAGCTGGAAAACATTAAAGACAATCTTGGCTTACAGAGAGACAGCTGTTCAAAGTTGTTATTAGACTGATTTCTAGAACAAATTCACTAGTAAGTGCCCTCTCTCTTATCCAGTATTGTCCTTAGGGAAAAGGTTTGCTTTTCAGATCCTTCCTTACCTTTTGTCCCTTCTCTCATCCTTACTGCACAAAAACTCACTGACCAGCACTTGCAGCCATTCAGTTATACAGAGATTAAGCAGAGAGGGAGAAAAAGAAAGAAAAATGAAAGAAGAAAAAGAAAAACAAAGAAAAAAAAAGGCATGTGTTTTCCTCATTCTACCCAATTCTTTATTCTGAATCAAGTACAGTTTCTTCATAGTGATGGGAAAAAAGGAAGGCCTTTTTATAGTAGTATTACATTTTAAAAATGCTTTGCAGAGGTAATTCTTCACTCCAGGTTTGCATATGCTCATTTAACAAAACGATTACTTTGAAAATCCATTCCTTGGAAGAAGAAATAAGCCTATGTATCTGAGAAAGAAAGCCCTTAATCCCCTTTTGGTGTCAGTTTAAGCTAGCTGAGGTATCCCTAGAGAACACTAGCAGGATATAACAACATTGGTGCTTGATGATGCACTTCTTCCAATACCCCAGTGCTAAGGGCTTCCAAGCTACCATTTTAAAATTATGTGAACTGCATACGCTAAACAATTTCATTAGAGAAGCGAGGCACTGCAGGATCAAATCATTAAATTGTATCTGTGTATATATCTGTTTTTTCCGCAGATCAAGGATGAGTCTCCCAAAACATCTGCACTGCTCCCAACTTGAGACAAGTAGACACTCAGCACAGTGTCACCATTAAAAGACCTTCCCACAAGAAGATCTCCTGGAGTACAAAAGTAACCTTAATCTCTGATGCATATTTTTGTCAATGTCTTTAGCACACAGTAAGAACAACAATTGCAATAACAGATATTTGTCTTCCTCTTACAGCTTTAAAGGACATCACAGATGTGCTGAGCTTATTCAAACCTATGGAGTCAGCAGTTTTGAAACAATGCTACAAATGCTACAATGGTACCAGACACACAATGACCACAGCATTAGGTGTTGCAACTGAAAAAAGAAATATTAAAGAAAACCGAAAAGGACAAGTCTTCATGTTAGTTGCAAGTTCAACAGTGATAGAGTACAGTTGTGTTTGGCTTTTTGATTTTTTAAAGGGAGCAACCACAAATTTGTCAATACAAAGATGTTAAGAGTTGAGCTGGTGACAGCTTAACAGTAAAATCAGGCCTCTCTGACACCATTCATTTAATTATTTTCTTTATTGTAATTCTTTCAACTTTAACACAGCTTGAACTTGGGGAGCTCCTGTTTTCTGTCATTTCACAACTCATAACCTGCAGGGCTGTTCCATTTAGAATAAAATGTTAGAGAAGTGATCAACAGTAAGACACTACACTGTGCACTTAAAAGCCACATAAAGTGAAGAGCTGAAAAGCAGAGACAATTCACATAAAAACAGAGGGGAGCAGATAATTTGCTGCTTATGGCACAGGACTGTAAGTTAATACATCTGGGTTCCATTCCATACATTAAATGTGAATAACACCATGTGTTTTGCAGAAGTGAAAGGAGGTTTTATTCATCAGCATTTATAAAGCATTTTGAGATCCCATGATAAAATATTTTAGCAAAGCAGAAATTATTGTGTGTTGCTTTACTTCGCAAATTATTTTACAGAGCAAAACAACAGTTTAATAAAAATACAGTACCTTACTCTCTCAAAGTCTCTGAAAATTGGCAAATATTTTCATATACCCATACTAAAAGTCAGGTTAGCAAAAAAAACCAGGAGTAGATACATAAATGTCATCATCTTGATTTTTAAGCAGAGATCACACATCTTCAAGTCATGCACTCAGTCTCTTAATTCAATAACTAACATTAAGTATTGACACTCCTAAATTATGTTTTACGAAAGCAAAACACATACTTCAGGTGGCCCACTAACATAACTCAGATGCCCACAGGAAGTCAGCTTTGCTTCAGCTAATCAACAAGTTTTCCTTTTCATGAAAGCTGAAAATATTCCATGGCATGAACGCCAACCACAAAGAAACTAGTCTGAAACTTTCTCAAAATCTTGTAATGACTCAACACTCAAATAGCAAAACACATTCGTCTTTCTACCTATCACATCTGGTTTTTAAATTAATGATCTAAAAGTCAATCCCTCTCCATTTCACCCTTTTGACTTTGGCAGTAGAATCCTGTCCCAATACACTTCCTCCAAAGTCCCACACCGATAAAACTTAAAGCTTAACAGTACAGTAATGCTAATAAAATATCAAATTACTTCAAACACCATATCTCAGCCTGACTAATCTTAGCTCATTATTTGCACACACTACTAGCAGGAAAGTGAAGTATCCTTCCTAGCATCCCAGTACAGTCATTTGGAGCTTCAGTACGTCTGCTGTCTCTTCAGAATGTTTACTGTTGCTTGGATGTTCACTGAGCAGTGGTGAGTGACTGCCTTTGCATCACTTTTTATTCTTTTTTCTCCTCCCTTCACTTATTAAACTCTCCTCATCTCAACCCATGTAATTTTCTTGGTTTTGCTCTTCCAGTTCTCTCCCCAATCCCTCTGAGGGGAAGGAAGCAAGCAATTGGTGGATGCATAGCTGCTGGGCTGGGTCAACCCACTAGAGAACATCATCAAGAAAAGGCACAAAAAGACATTTTATTGGTAAATCAGTGTCTGAGGAACATCGCATTTTGACTTCAACTGCTTTTACAAAACTAAGAAACGAGTCTTTCTGAAATTTTTGAAAGCACTGAGTAATTACTCACATACGAAGACAGACTACTGTCCTCACTGTATTGCTTCCAAGCTTGACTCAAAGCTGGTTAATCTAAATGGAAATATCAAAAGATGATACACCAGGTCCTTGAGAACCTGAAGTTCGCAGAACAGAAGTCCATGTGCAGACAGAACTTTTGGGTAGCATTGCATACTCATATTTAAAAAAAAAAAAAAGGCTTAGTTTTATGCAGAGCTTAACCTGCTTACATCTTCTAAGCAGAATTTTTTACAGCGCTTTTCCTGCTTTCCCAGCAAACTACCCAAGCAGAATGTAAATTCCAAATAACACAGGTATCAAAATGGACCCTGATAATAGGTTTGTTTCAATTTTAACTCTTTTCTCATACAGTGGTTTTAAAGCTATTCATTTCTGCAACTATTGGAGGTAAGAAAAATCCTGTTTCACACTTGGTATTTTTAGTGAAATGGCGAAGGTCTTATTTTTGCCTGCAAATCATCCTGTTACTAAAACACTTTAAAACACTGCAGTTGCAGTCAGCTGGCTTTGGAAAAGTGGCATGGACACTACTTTAGCTTGCATATCAACATGTGAATCCCTTGATCTGCTTTCTAAAGGCAGACTAGTAACAGTCTAGTAACATCTAGATGGGAGGAAATTAAATTTAGTTGTCAGAGTCTATAGCACTAATGTGAAATTAAAAAAAAAAAATTCTTTGACTTCTTAAGTGGTCACATCTGTTCCCACAATCACAAAACCAATTCTGAAATATTATTTTCATTGTAATCAATTAATCAAATGTCATTCATGTTTGACATAGTCTGTGTTTAAGCTTTTATAAAAACACAGGTATCATGCAAAAGTCGTCTGAAACCAATCACAGGCTTATAAATGGTGCTCAAAATTAAAGGTTTAGGAGAACCTAGGAAGGAATTCAAATGCTTTGCTGACAGTTGTTTCAAACAGGCATCTATCTGTACGTACTCATGTAGAAGAAAACAGCAGATAGAAATAAATAGAAAAGGAAATTCCAAAAAATGTCTAAAACTGTCAGAGAAAGAATTTTTGGGTTAAGTATTGACTGATAGTAACTCTGAAATATTAGCAAAGAAATTATTTGTCTGTCTGATTCTGCTGGCACTCAGACAAGAAAAACTTGATACATGACTCATAAATAAGCTGAACATCAAAAAATGTGTCTCAGTTTCTCCTCACATGTATATCAATCTGCAAAAACCCATGTTTTTGGCTAAAACAATTACAGCTTGTCTATAAATTTAAACACATTCTAACTCCCTGTTTTACAAGGATTTAATCTACTCTCAAACAACATCAGGCAGTGCTACTTATCTGTGACCTAGAAATTGCTCCTCAAATCAAAACTATTGGTACTGTCATCCCTGAAGTTCTGCAGAGATTCAGAATATAGGGAGGAGACATAGGGGCAGTTCAGAACAGGAAACAAAACACAGTGTGATAGATGAAGACCTGGCCAGAGACACTGCCCCCAAGCTTTTAGATCCATTACAATGGGCCAAAATGTGAGATATACACAGATTAACCAGTTTCTTGGTGAATGAACATCTTCCTTCTGAGTACTTTCTGACTATCTGACAAACAGCAGCTGCCAGCTTTCTGTTACATAAAAACCCAAACATCATATTTAAGTCAAAACACTTTACTTCCTGAGCACTAAGTAGTATTTTAAAGACCTCCCATAACTCCCCCTTTATTAAAAATACAACTTAAATATCAAACAAGCTCCATTTAATTGACGTTAAGGCTGTGAAACAGGCTTAAAATGGTCCAGGAAATACAGAGTCATAAAGATGCAGTTTCACCCGAAGTCACTATTTTTGGAACTTGATTTTTCTTTCCAGTCACAAGAATTAGGTGGTGCCAGTGGTTCCTTTTCCCTCTTGGTTTACATCCATTTAAAAAAAAGAAATAAACACACTTAAGAGCATGAAAGTACACAACTCTAAACAGTCCACAAAAAACAAGAAGTGGCCAAAAAGACGGAGGGGAATAATAAACCACACTGCACCATATCCATCAAAGAAGGAAGACGAGAACTTAGCTGCAAGGTGGTTTTAACTTAACCAGCTACAGGTATTTCAATACATACCGAATGCTGAGCCTGGCCATGGGATGCATTTGTAACATTAGGTACTATCAGGTAAACTTACTGCTGATTAAAAAGGTTTCTGAGGTCCTATTTTGAAGTGTAAGAAAGTCATCACAAAGTCATTCACAAACAAGCAATTTACTCACAGGAGTGCTGAGATTTGGTTTCAGACCAATATATCCAAATTATATGCATGACAAAGCAGAAGAAGTAGGTTTCCTAATTAGATATTAGGAAGAAATTCTTTACTGTGAGGTTTGTGAGGCACTAGGACAGGTTACCCACATAGGTTGAGGATGCCCCATCCCTGGAAGTGTTCAAGACCAGGTTGGATGGGGCTTTGAGCAACCTGATCTATTGGAAAGTGCTCCTGTTCATGGCAGGGTGGCTGGAACTAGATGCCCTTTCAAAGTCATGTTTCTGTCATTCTGCTCAGCCATCCAACCAGGCAGAAAAGAGAGAGACTACACTCAGGTCTGGATATTTGGCACCACAACTCAATGTGTTGCATGTCTTTTTCTACTCCAAATTATTGTCCATGTCACACACGCTCCTGTGAAAAGCTCTAACGTAGCCACCACCTAATTTGAAATTAGACATTGAAGAATTTTTAAAAAATAAACTGAAAGCATTTTCTGGAAGCCCCAGAAATTGCATAATGTAACCTTGGGAGGATGCAAGGAGTTCCAGGCAGCCGTGTTACAGATGTTCGGGATATTGCCAGTGTTTGAACTTCGTGTGTGGGCAGGGGAGGAGGGTACAGGGGAAAGCACCTTAAAAGGAACAGATACACACAGCATAGTAGTAAAACATGGCTGTCTTAATTCACACTCATGCCACTGCAGTCTGGTTCAAAAAGCCTTTGCTGAGTGATTACCAGAGCCTTCTCTTCACTCACTGTACCTGTAACAAGCCAAGACTGGGATGTTAATTATTCAGCCATTTACGAGAAAAACAAAACAGAACATGCCTTCAGCAACAACACATGAAGCTCCAGGTGAAAGAAGTTTTGCTTAAGATGAGATTTGCTTCACATAAATTCCATTTCTGTATTTGAGACACCTGGAGCATATAATTAAGGATATGTTCAAGGTGGAAAATGCCTAAAGGGAAGTCTGCTATCAGAGCTGGGATCTTTCCCATCCACCTTACCTGTGGTGACAGCAGTGAAGCAAATACTCACTGATGCCTGCAGAAAACAACATACAGTGACACTGACTCAGGAAGATAACCATGAGTTACCAGGCAGTAAGACCCCAGGCAGATATCCCATCTATATAAATATATTATCACTGGATTAATTCCTCAAAGCCATAAAGATCAGCAGAGCAAGGCACAGTGGATATTGCAGAGGACCTCCTTAAAGGGAAGCCTTGGCCCTAAATTTTCTCCTGGCTTTTACTGTGAACAGTATTTTATTCCATGACTTTGTTGGCACTAAACATCTGAGAGAAGGCGCTCACTTTCTTCTTGGGAAATTAGGACATGTATTAAGCAGGGCCATTTCATGGATTAAGGACCTGTAGACTTCTTCCTCAGATGTTAAGTTATCCAACACGTTAGGGGATCCAAAAGCCTCATCATTTCCTGAAAGAGCTTTATACTTGTGAGGTAATACCTGAATTCCAGTGAACTTGAAACACTATTTTAGGACAAAGAATATCTTTCAGGCAGGCTGCTAGCATGAAACAGAATAAGCTGTATTGGACCAAGACAGCATACGTCCATATAACCTTCTGCAGGCAGATGACAAGGTTGTGCCCTTAACAGAAGATTGTTCCATCCACCACCCTAAGCTGATCACTACACGGCACTACATGCAAGCTCCTAAGCTACTTAAAAGACAAATGCATCAAAAATGTTTCCTAACTGCCTGAAAACTCGAAGCAAAAAAAGTAACAAATGTTACTTTCTTATAGTTCTATTGTGCTGCATTTTTGCCAAATAATCAAACTATTTTTTTCCCAAGGAAGTCAAACAAATCTGTTCAAATATATTTAAATATTTAACTTTTTTATTTAAGTAAGTGAAACCAGTAAAGTGTTTTAACTTTGGACCAAGATAAAAATAACCATATTTTGCTCAACATAGTGGTTGGGTAAAGAGACACCTACAAAACAAAATTTTTATTAACCTGTTTGTTAAATTTACTCATTATTTTTCTCTCATTAGACCCTCACTGATCTCTAGAAGTGAAATTCTTTCAGAGTTGCTTCTATATCCTCTAAACAAAGTTAGTAACTTCTAGAACAGGGATCTTCTATCTCAAGTTTAAATTGTAAATGCCAAGCATTTTTTCTGAAAATGTAGGCAGATGTCACATTCTACTTTTTTTTGGTAAGCTTTCTGACTTACATTTAAATATTCAAGATCAAAATCATTCTTGAAAATAACCTCTCATTTCTGAGATTCTTGGTATTAAAAGAAAATATGACAACCAAGGCTACCCAAGCTCCAAAACCTACCAGATTATCAACATTTATACTAACCAGGAAGTCTAAAAAGTTTGAAAGTCTTTTGATAAAAAGATTGTGTTTTATTACTTACTGGGCATTGCACTTAGATTAGTACATCCTCTGGCAGGACATGACCAGAATTTTCAAACCAACAAAAATCTCCAGTAAACTGTCAGCACACTTAAGCATAACAAATAGCACCGTAACTTCAGAACACAATCAGATGATGCTGATGTGGTCTGACAAAGGTGTTGGGGTCACTTAAAAACTGACATATATTTTTTGCACTCCCATCTCATTATTTCCCAATTTTTGCTCACCTTTTAGTTTCCATTTCAATAGAAAGTGAAGGATTCTTTTTTGGTATGTATAATCTTATGGTTCAGATTAAAAAACTAATATGGATTTTGAATTAATATAAAATACTTGCATTGACTCGTTACTTGTTCTCCAACTTTAAAAGGAAAATAAACATGGAAAGTCATTACTTACAATTGCATCTCATATAAATGTCTATTGCCATGTTCTGTGACACTGCATTTTTGCAGTGGATACAAATTCTGTATTATAATGCCTCACCAATGAAGTGAGGTGATCTACCTGAGCAGTTCCAAAACTCAGCCAGACTAGAGATAAACAACTGTGACCATTGTTTTGACTGCACCCCCTTAACAAGAGGTGAAGAGGTAACCAAAATGCATTTACATCAGAGAAACAGCTTCTGATGGAGAGAGCAACAGAATATATTTTAAATCTGTATATAATATGATAGCAGTGTAGTTTCTGGAAAGTGACACTGGAGAGGCACATATGGGCCACAAAAGCCAGACATTTGTCCATCCAATGGTTCAGGTTTAAGTGCATCAAATAATCCAAGCAAGAAACACAAAGCATTTACTTTTCCTTTCTAGGAGCCCTTCCTCTTTGGTAAAAATTTTGACAGCTGTCCTTATTTTTTTCGGGAGTTAAGAGATGATCTAAGAAAATACCATGAATTTTTATAAACATATTCTAAACAACTGAAAGGAGCCTTGTATTCACTAATAAAGTAATCACTTTATGAGTAGAGAATATTCAAAAGCACTACTACTTATTGCCTAAGGAAGGGGACTAAAGACTACATCACAACCAAAAGCTTCCAGCTACCAAGCATTGGAACAGACTGCTTAGGGAACCTGTTGAGTGAGCATCCCTGAAGGTACTTGAAAGGCAGGTAGTTGTGGTGCTTAAGGACTTGGTTTAGTGGTGGACTTGGCAGTGTTGTGTTAATGGCTGGATTCAAAGATATAAGGGTCATGTCCAGCCTCAATGATTCTACGATTAATACAGCAGAAATCATAATCTGGCCATATATTTTGTGTGCGTGTGTGTGGGTGTGTGTGTGTGTGATTTTCCAGGAAGAAATCCCTGTTTAGTGTGATATGCAGTTCAAAAATATAAAATTACAGAATTCTTAAAAGTTAATAAAAACTGTGACCTATGAGAACTCTATATTAGAATGTATTTCCCTATGTTCATTTCCAAAACAACAGTTTATTTAAAGAGTTGTTCTTTTACACAAACTAAGACGTTGAACTCTGCAAAGATATGAAGTCTGCTAAACTCCTCATCTATAGGAAATACAGACATACCTCCCATATCCTTCTGTTTTTGCCAAACTGGCTACAAGTTTACATCTGCAGTACTGTAGGGATCACACCAAATGAACTGTTCATTATTTAATAACTGTACTGCTCTGAGACTCCTGGACACTTTCTGCTTTCTAAGCTACAGGCTTAGAGCCAGTCCTGCAAACCCACTAGGGGGAAGATTTCTGGAATAAAGAATTTCATATGGCAATATTCTTCCCTGAGACAATAAAATACAGCTCCCAGATTTCCACTGGGGACTTCTTTGTGATCATGGAAAAAGTGCACATCTGTAAGGGTTTAATACTACATACACTTCATTTACATGAAGGCTTTTTAACAAAGATGCTTTTAAATACTTCATCTAATGCTATGCTAATGACATTATTCTGAGAAATAAAAATACTGGTATCTATTTGGTGTACCATTTCAGATTCTTTTACAGGAATACACATTTTCAACATAACAGAAAGTAGTCAAGTAATATCTTAGATTACCTCAATGCACAATAAAGAAATAAAGACAGCAAATAACATATCAGAGGTAGAAAGACTTTCCTCATTTGATGGGAACTTAGAGGACAGGATTCTGGTAAGTAAGAGAAGTCAGTCTCTCCTGGCCAGATGGACCTTGATGCTACGTGTTCATTTTTCTCTAGCACTACTTGACAATGACATAACTTTTTACTTCTGTTTACTCCCCTACAGGCTGCAAACAGACTACAAACTGGAGAACTGTCGATGCTCAGCTTCTTAATTATAACTGGGATGCCTGCCAGGATCCTTCATCTATCTAAATATGTTTATGGATGCATTTACTCTGCATTCATTTTCATCCCTCTAATTTAATCCAAGGCATTCACCAATTTACTTTAGTTCACATGTCTATACATATTGAGCACAGAGAAATCAAAATCAGAGGGACCTCCTGCCCAACCAACATCTCTATAAATGTCCCAAAATATATTTAACACGATACGCAGTTTTCATCTGTACGAAATGAGATGGTAACAGTCTGCTGAGGTGGGAACTAGAAGCCAAATTCATAGTTTGTAAAGATAGTTCAGATTCTGTCTGTAATTGTCTGTCTGCAGTATTTTGCATGCAAGAGACATGAGGAAAACCTTAGCACCATAGTTAGGCACTGTGTATTGTACAGACCTGTTTATCCCCAGCTAGCAAAGACTAAGGTACAGTTCCTATTAACACTGTTTCACTAACACATGGCATACCAAGCCAATGGAATCTCCAAATAAAAATAAGAAACTTCAGAATCAAGGAAACACCCTTCCTTCAATACAGATGCATACAACTGCTGTTACATATTGCACATCACAGCACAGTGTAGATACAATAAACGCCCAAGGGCTAACAGTGCTGCACAGCACCACATAATCATTCTGTTGCTAAAACAGGCCCAACAGGTTCTGTGCAGATGGTGAATTCTCCATTGTAGCAGAAGTGTGTGTGTGTGCATACGGACATGCTAAACTTGCTTAAAAAGTAAATTCTAGCAAGCTAAGCATGTGGTAAGCTACTGACCCCATTCTTCTGGTCTTCCCATCCTTCATCAGTTGCCTGGTCTACTTTAACATTTCCACATTAAAAAAAAACTAAAAGAAATTCACGTTTCTAATTCTCCACTAGGTACCTTATTCTAGTTTTACTTAGGCCCTGACAGGAAAGCACTACCTTAATGCCTTTTATAAAATATACACAGCACATACAGAAGGATGAAAGGAAACAGCCACTCAACACAACCAGTGGAGTTTAAAACAAGGAAAGGTATCTGAACTGGCAAAACTCAGCACAACCCCTTCATAACAGAAGGGTTCTTCCTCTGTGATACTGCTGTTCTAGCTGACAGGCTTTTGGGTTTTTTAACAGGAGAGAGAAACACTTTGAAAAAATTATTCACAGTTATAATTACAACAGATAGAGAAATAACATTTGGAGCTTACTCACAATATTGTCAGACTTGAACCTAAGGTGCTGGGGGTCAACAATACGCTCGTTATCTTTATAATCTCAAGACTGATGTGCACCTTGTAATCAGACCACCTACAATAGATTTTAGAGTTTAAAAATAACTTTCCATTACTTGAACATTTATAAAATACAGCAATGACAGCTGAATATATGCTTGTTGCAATAGATAAAAAGCCTCAAACAGGCAAGTATTTAAATCAGAAGAACAATCACTACAAATTAAGCTTTAGGGTCAAGTTATCAGGTGGTGCCATTTTAGCAAAGGAAGATGAATAATTTTCAACAGTCAAATGAATGGTTAAAGGATCTGGTACCATCTACAGCAAAACCTTAATCTTACCCTTTTGCTTTGTTGCTGAAAGGAAATTACATTGCCCTGTAACTTCAGGGCAGGTCACAATACTTAAACAACAGTACAACAGTGATTTTATTTCTGAATATCCCATCTTTAAATAAACGAATAGCCACACGTTTGTCTTGTATGTACTTCCCCCCCATTCCCATAATCTTCAAATTATTTTGTACGTAAAAAAGAGGCAACAATCATCTATGAGGGCCATCTCTCAAACAGACCAATATTTTTATGAGATTAAACACTAATTGTAAGCATCGAAGCACACATTTTAAAGAGATTTGGTTTCCTTGCACAGTGAGCACTTATACCTTTTTGCAACTTACATGGCCAAGAAAGCTATGTTAAAAGAAATCTTGGTGGACAGACCACTGTTTCACTCAAGTATTATTCTCTGTGAAATACATCCTGCTGTTTGAAATTCCCGAACTCACAACACCCATTTGTCAAACATAGCAAAGTACCACTTAAACATTCAGGAAACCAGAGATGTTTACTTTGAGGTTCACCTTCAAATGAATAAAGAATCCCTATACCATTTATACTGGTTATCTTTGTTATGAAACATTTTCAGGTTTAGCCCACTGGGCATGTTGAAATGATAAATCATGTTTGGCTATACAAAAACAACCTCAGTCAGATTCAAATGCCCATAGGGAAAATAGCATCTACCTAAAGCAGCACAACATTTTATCCATTCCTTTAGGTTTTAATCCTAGGCTGACTCTGCTTTAATATCTGCAAATTCCACATCTTTGACAAGTAAATACACACACCCCCTTTGTTTCCCACTCCTTTATTTATTCTTCTCAAACCCTCTACTCAGCCAGTCTGTCTTGAATATGAAAGACTAAGGCCACTTGACAAAACACTAAAAGATCTGCTTTGTAATGAAAAAAGTGGCAAAGTGAGGGGGAATATGTAATGCTATTTTGTTATTGTTCTTAAATCTCCCATTGGTATTTGCATTTCAAAACGAGAATATATGATACTACAAAATTAAAACAGCATTCTCATTGTCTTTCATTCCTTCTCCATTTACTAGCTGATACCCAACTAGATTTACAAGCAAAATGTTGTTATTCCATTAAATGCTACAGAGGAATGACCTGCATCTCTCTGCCTCAAGTTTCAAATACTTAGACTCCGTGGAACCACAGTTTCAATCTCCATCAGGATGCAAATGAAAGCAAGTAGAGTTTACCATACAAAGATCTTTCAGATGAGACTTTAAAAACTTAACTTTCCTCTACTGACTGGACAACAATCTCACAGCATTTCTAATGAAATTAGCATACATGCCCAAATCATGGGCCATATTTTTGTGTGCATTATTTGACTGCCATCTCACCTTAGAGATCTGACTGCACTACTGTAACTGGACAGCATGTGTACCAGCTGGCCCACATAAGTGCAGCTGAGATCAAATGGGTGGAGAAAATCCCCTTACTTTTACCAATTAGCATCAAAAAGTTACCAGCATGCATAACCTAGTGAAGACAAGCACCTGCATCTTTCATCAGTAGAAAAGTTGCTCCTTTAATGACCCTGAGATACCCCTGCCAGGCCTGATAAAGCCAGCACGACAGAAATAAGCATGAGCTGTTTGACACAGACAGCAATTCTACTGTTGTAGCTCAGTGCAAATGCATCCAAGGACGCTATACACTTCTTAAGGGAAAAAATAGGACTCCACTTCCATTAATAAATAATCACAACTAGCTCCCCACCAAAATAACATCCCTAATGATAACTACCACCTTACAAAGTGAAAGTGTATTGCAGGACCTAAGCTAATACATTTCGCTGAATGGCACAGGATTCATTCCAGAGTGGTCAGACCAAGCAAAAGTAAACAATGAGAATGCAGGTTAACAGCATGGCTATCAGACACAACCAGGGCTGGGACAGAGCACAAGGACAAGGCAAAAAGCAACCCCTCCAGAAAAACACACCAAAACCCACAACACCATCACACCTTTTATGCCATGAAAAGGGAAGCACTGAGTAACTCCTGCTTCTTCACATGAACTCTCGCAACATTTCTCTGAAAGAGGCTCTCTCTTCCATCCACTCCATCTTAAAATTATACCTTTTATATGGGTTTAAAGCTGTTTAAGATTTTGCTCATCTTAATTCTGAATGTCCTCCCCATCCCCCCAAACCCACTGCAGTTACCTACATTAAACAAGCTTTGCACTTAATTTGCACGGTGCTAAAAGAAGCTATGAAAGCTAAATTGAGCTGAGCATTGGTTCCAAAACAGAATGCTTTAAAAGCTATTAATCTCATATGAAATATAACACATGGGTATTGTTCTCAGCCTGCCAGAAAAGGGAGACTCACTGTCTTCAAATGATTAAAAAACATGTTTTGCTGACACAATTTTCAAAACTCCATGTCAAGTTATTAAAAAACGTCCCATGTCTTTTTTTTTTTGAGGTGTTCTTGCCCATGGAATTCTACAGTGCAGCGCATTAATGAAACAAGCTAATAGTTCTCCAAGATTGGACAAAAATAGACAAACTACTGTGGAAACAGCTCATTCCTTAAATTAGTTTATGTTTTCTTTTGTATTTCTAATTTTTTCCACAATGGACCCAACAGAGGTAACCAAACTTTATATATGCCATGCAAGAGAAAGATCAATCACTTTACCCAAACAATCTAAAATTGCCCTGTATTTGGAAAAATCATCTATTTTTTGAATCTCCATAATCACTCTGAATTCAGTCCAGACTTTGGGTTACATTAAAGTGATTTCTGGTCAAGGCATAGGAAAAGAACAACGCAACCATTCCTCAGTCTTGCTTTTTCAAAACCTAGAATGAAATCAATTCCCTCAGCTGCAATACTATGAACTTTTACTTAAAGATTACCAGAAAAATATTATTCTGCCGGTCTGTAAAAACAAAAAAACCAAGTAATCAAGATAATGATGTGTAATTTACAATGCAGTACTTCATCAACCTCCTCAGATCTAAAACACTGGCAGTGTTTTCTTGCTTTTCCTGTTTTCAATATGTTGATAGAATATACTTTATTTACAAAGTTGTGGGCTTCTTTGTTTCACTTTTAATGCTTAGCATATAGAACTGTGCATGTAATAAAGACCTTACAAAAGCAAAGCAGTCAAAAGGAATTTTGTATTTCTATCTTTGTGAAATAATTCATTGTTTAACCATTCTCATTTCTCCCAGAAATGAAAGCCTTTGGTGAAGCTCCTGTCAAAGTCCCAACATTCTGCTTGCAAGACTCTTCTCTCAGTGCTTTCTTCTACAAAGCTTGTAAGACAGTCAAAACCATTCTCAGAGAAACTGTAGGTCCTTCAAGCACCTGAGGTCAAACCTATGGCAGACTGCAAGATCAAAAGAGAAACAGTGAATAGAAATCTTACAGACTGCAAAGTTTAGTGGTTATATGCCTAATGAACTCACATTATTACAGTCACCCATCCCTGTAGTAAGCAAGAGCAGAATCAATAGATTGGTGAGTATCTGGAACAACCTTCTGGATGGAGGCTTTTTTTAAAGCTCCCACTGTGATAGAATAGAGGACAGTACAAAATACTTATTCCTTTATCAAGGCTGAACCTGGCCATATGACTATTATCTTTACTTCTTGACTTCAAGTCATAACAGAGAGAATCCAAGCCGAGCATACTTCATCCTGCTCTTCAGTGCTGTGTTCAAAGATCTCTGGCCTAAAGGGATGCATTTCTATGCAGTTTTCTGAGAAAGGCTGGCACACCTATAAACAGCTTTTATTTGAATGATAAGATATAAGGCAAGGCCTAGTAGTAACTCCTTGCACCATGAAAAATTGGGAGGACTCCCAGTCTTCATCATGTCTTAAACCTTACCCCATTCAATTCTCGGACATTCACATTTGACCATATACTCAACACTCACATTATCATCTGTACTTCAAATTACCAGAGATACTGAAAAAGCCTGAGCCCAGTAAGATTATTTACTTCTTTCCAAGCCATCCTACAACCTGCAGGACTGAAATTCTTTAAAAGCAACAGCAAAGCATCACTTGCACTACTAGATAGGGATTATGAGATTCCTTTAGCAAGCAGTCTAAAACATTCTATGATAAACAGTTATTTCCATATGCAAGACGTGTAAAGGTACAATTTTGCACTTATCTTGGAGCTTTTCAAATATGATTTTATTTGATTTGGAACCACATTCAGGAATTCCACCTCAGTGTCAGCTGTTGGGAGCAACAGTCATAAGAATAGCTTCAACGTGAATGACAAACCTCACTTTATGCAGTTAGAAGTAATCAGAACTGGAATAAATGCATATATGTTACATCTCAACACTTTAATGGAATATCCAATGTAGCCTAGCATTCATGAAAAATAAAATAGGGTATGCAATCTAAAAAAGCCAAGACAGTATTCTTGGTAGTTATCACCTATTTTGTTGCTGCTGTTCAAAATCTCAAAAAAGATCAGTTTTACTGGAAACTGTCCTAACTACAACAAGAAAAAATATCTCTCAAAAGAAGTTCCCACCACCTGAATCAAAGACAAGGAGCATATAAAGGTTATACTGTTTAAGGTGCATACTCATATTTTTAAAATACTGAATACTTTGTTGTCTCCACTTGTTCCTTAGGTTCTGTTTGCTTGCTTAAGGGCTATAAAGACTTGCAGTTTCATTGTTTAAAGAAGAAAAATTTACTTGATATATTTCAACATATTCTGCTATACCATGGAATCACATAAGACTTGAACCAGTTTGGCTTTTCATTGTCATTATCAAAGAGCTAAGATGTATAATATCAGAGAGTAAACACAGAATTATGAAAGCTAGATTCCACTACATTTGAGAAGAAATCCTCCGCAACTCCTACCTATTTCATTAATTCAAAATGTAACAGATGCAACGAGATAACCAAACTAAAGAAACCTACAAAAGGTATTTTTGTAATGCTGCTACTAAAAAAAACAGCAGCTAGCTAAAATTCACCAGTAAGGCAAAGCGCTAAATGAGGTCTCCTTCCATCCACCTACTAGCAATTCCACTGGCCACAAGGCAGCTGCATTGGGGATTCTCAAGGACGGGAACAAAACAGGAAACACAAAGCAGGCAAAATTTAAAAGCTAGCAGGAATATACATATTGTGGCAGGAATTTAAAAAATAGGCAGCTGTATCATTGATCAGGCAAACTATCATGGAAAAATCAGAAGCATAGTCTCCTTCACTTGAAGAAAAAAAAAAGATTGATTGGTTGCCAAATAGAGATCACAAGTACAGCGTGTATGCGTTAGCATTTTTGTGCACTGAACTGTATCAGAAGCTCCAAAAGTTTTCTGCTTGTTTATAAAATATAAAAGGGCACATATCCACTCAGAGACAACAAAAGCTTAATAGTAACATAGCTTAGACGAATTCTAAAATACCCAACTTCTAGAAGCAAAGTTCAAATCTTGGTAATGTCAATATAAAGTTTTATTTTTCTAAAGCAGATAGACTAGGTCCCTATACCATTTTCCATATTTGCCCAGCAGCTTTTTGGCATGAAAAATTTTTGGATAAGACTTCAAAAACTTAAAGTCTTATTTGGTTTATGTTAATATTAATGTTTTCATGACTTTTCTTCAAGAAATGATGGTTGGCCTGATGCCTCTGACTTAAATTGCCATTCTCTTTCTAAAGCTTGTCATTTCTTTCCATCAAAGAGGACCTGCACAACAACCATAGACTATACTAATCAAAACCTGCTAGAAAAACAAAGAATATTTATCAGTAATACAATCACAGTAGACTTCTGGCATGCTCCAACATCCAAGTTGCAGATACAATGTGAAAAACGTACGTGCAAATTCTCCTGTGCTTAATCACAAAAACAACATGATGTTAAACTGAGGCATAGAACATATTCACATAGGAAAGGGGAATTCAGATGCCAAGGTAGAAGTAAAAAAAAAAAAAAAAAAAAAATTCAAATAAGAGCTAAAATTGGCTAGTTCATCCAGCAAGGCAGAGAAGTGCAGGAGGCAGTTGGCAACAGCAACAAAGACAGCTCTTCCAATAAATAAGAAGTCACATGGAAAGTGTGGGACTAATTTACAGTGAAGGACATAATCTATGAAGATGCTGAGGCAGATTCCTAAAACAATTCTCAACTACATCCTAAAATGAACGTGAAGTTAGTGAAGATATTTGAGGATAAAGAAAGTGATTGGGAAAGAAGAGGGGAGAATGGAGGAAAAGAGAGGATGGGAGAGATGGAAAGACTCCCAGCAGAAAATAGGAAGTAGGAGTGACAGCCAAAACCTTCCCCAACAAAATAAAAACCAGAAAGCATAAACCATATTCTACATCAGTCTACAGGCTGAGAAGGAGAGGAATTAAGCAATATACTGTGGCAGGTTGTTGATTCAAATCTTAAAATTTAAATCAAGTTACTAGATCAAAGGAAGACTAATTAAAACAAAAATCAAGTACAGGGTGTGCAATTCCTCTCCTTAATTACTTCAACTGTAAACCTCAGGGCTTCACTAAGTACTTCACATTAGCTCACTTCTTCCACAGCTGAGCTGTTCCAAAGGCAGCAGCAAAGGGATGGTTGCCTGGAATTAAAATGAAATGCCTCTGAGTTCCAGGATAGTCTTTGTAAATGGATGTGGGCTTTCTCCAACTGGCAAAGCAAAAAGGCACCTCCTGCTGGGGAGACTCAATCAAAGAGGAAAAAGCTGGCTTCTTGGAAGGAAAAAAACTGCTAAAAGGATTTAATTACTTTCTAACCTTAATGGAGCATCCTGAATTAGGGATAGATGCAGCTACATCATCAGAGGACTTGTCCTAATCATGAAATGAAAACACCAAGCTAGTAGACAGCTAAAATAATTTACACCCTCAAATAAAATTCCCTACTCTTTTCTATTCATTTTTATGTTTCTGTCCAGTATACATCCACAAAACCTGTCAGAAAGAGCAGTACAGAGAGATGAAACCCACTGGCAAATACTGAAGGCAAAATAAACCAAGATGTAAGCTCCTTGCAAAGTCACACTGTTCAAACTCAGTGCCAGGTAACATCTACTTAACACACAGCATCTTTTTTCCAAACGTAGTGACAAATCACATAAACATTGGTAGAGCATAAATAAATGCACTCAGGTCCTTGTGCAAAAGCAATCCCACAGAGGCGGGAATAACCCAGACTGTTTTCCCCAGTATGTTTTTTATGTGCATTACAGGAGCTTTATCCACTTCTACAATACATAAAAATTTTGATTGGGCAGGGCCAGCCTGACTGGCAGCTCATCTGGTGTTGACTAACCAGGGGGCCTTGGCTAAATGTGTATCCCAATGTTTGAAGGCCCCACCACCCATTGCTCCTAGCATAGTCTTTAACAGTCCATTACATTGTTCCACCTTTCAGAGGCTGGTGCACTGTAGGGAATGTGTTTTACCCATTCAGTGCTGTGTTCTTTGGCCCAAGTGCCTATGAAGTGGTTTCGGGGTCCATAGTCTGATTCAATTCTTTCTGGAGTACCGTGCTGCCTTAACACTTGCTTTTCAAGGCCCAGGATAGTGTCCCCTAGCATGAACCCTAAAACCTGGAATTGGCAAAATGATAAAACAATATAGGAAGACAACATAAATGAAGCTCATTTCTAGGTCAAGTCTGATAGCATCCTCATTGAAATAAGTATTATAAGAGTATCAGCAGAAAGGCCAAAGAATGAATCATGGACTAAGTCTGACTAAACCTTCTTAACTCAGCAATAAGCCTTAGTGCTGAATCACAGTGACAGAATATTATTGGAGAAGTCCATATTGCTGCTCCAATTTTCAGGACTGCCAGTCCATTACCTAATGCTAGTACTGAAAATGTTGAGAATCAACAAATGACCAAACAGTACTGTCAAAGGGTACATCACCAAACACAGGATAAGGTAACCACTTTGGAATACCCTAAATCAAATGTTTACATTTTGATTAGCAGAACTACCAGCATACTCTTAGCCTTGGTTATCATACTTAACCACAGTAAGGAACATGGTACTCAAACTGTTCTGATAATAAGACAATATTGTTAGACATCCACTTTGTTAGCAGATTTTTATCTTTCACCTGCTATCAGAGGTCACATCACAAATGTTCTGCGGGAGTAAGCAAGACTAGAAGAAAATAAATAAAGAACTTCTATTAGAGAATAAGCTGTAAGCAACAGATTACGAAACCAAACACTGGCAACATGTTTGAAGGGAACCTGGCACTATATATTTATGATCCAGATTGATCATGTCCTGTCCAGTTTTCTTTACAAAACTTCAACAAAATCAAGGATTTGGAGATGGCCTGCTTGTACTGAAAAAGAATTTGTGCATGTTTTCCTTTTTTTCCTAGGACTATTTAACTGACAGCAAAACTTTGAAGCTGTTCTTTCAGTAAAATGTGCCTATTGCTACAAACAGCTAACTCTGTAACCGAGTTTGGCTTGCTTTCCTACATCATAGAATTAGTGACTCAAGTGCCATCTACTGTGTCTGCACACAAGTGAAATGGAACACAGTGCCAAAAACATCATACAGAAATAACTCATCAATTTTATGCCAAATTTGATATCATATCTTCAAGCATCGTCTTCCATGCAGATTAACATACACACTATGCTCAGAAGACTGGACCTTTGAGGTATGAAATTCAAGTTAATATAATGGTCTAAAACAGATCTTCATATTTTCAGTTAAATTAAAAACAGAACAAAGGAAAAAAAAGCACAATAAAGAATTAGCCTGGTTTTCCTCTCATCTTGATTATGCTCTTAAAACTTCCTGTTTTCTTTCAGCAGATCAAGGAACTCAGATACGGGGGGAGAAAAAATTTACAGCAAACACCAGAGAAACAGCATTTGCCCAGAGCCCCCAGATAACTGTCATGAAAACAACACTGCATTTTGCTACACAAGGGCTTTAAACAGAAAACACACAGTATCTCAAAGATCCCTGGATTATCAAATCTTTTAAGTGTACTGCTTTATTAGGGGAGAATTCCAACACTTCTCTTGAAAGCAAGCTTCTTACAGAAGAAAAACACAAGTAAAATATTACAGGCAAAAATACAGCTTGGAGTTATTCACACAATACACAGCTTTAACTATCTCATACAATGTCTTCTACTTCATGATGCACAGAACTTGGCATCAAAATTGCTTTGCTTCAGCAGTCAATATACTCAAGGCAGGCATCCTTGCAATGCTACATTAAAGTTTGCTGGTGGATTCCTCTCAGCTTCCAGTTACATCCTTTTTCATTACATTCTATTAAAAGAGGGCTCATGGAAACTCACTCCTTTTTCTCCCCAAGCCCCTCAGCATCCAAAGAAAGTTAAGATTTGGGGCTAGAATTACCCCTCATGTATTATCAACAGCAGACCATGGGAGCAGTTTTGCTGGGATGTTAGGGGTAAATGGCAGGTTGGGAGGAGTGGCAAATCCTGATCTTATACTTGCTTATTCTGCTGTAAATACAGACGTGTGGGAAGCAAACAAAATAAGGTCAGGGCTTCAGAGCTATAATCTCCCTCTGCAAACACAGCTCCCTTCATTTGTAGTAGATGGAAGAAACAAATATAAAAAGACCTTCCTCTAATGTTGCTCTTTACAGAAGAGCTCCCTCTCCAGCTTCACTGGCACAGAGAGAAATTATATGCAGTCCTTTAAAAACAAAATAGCCACTCTATCACTATCACCAAAGTGAACCACAAATACCCAAGTTTAGGTGTCCAATGGAATCCAACACCAGAATGGATGAGAGGCTGCATTCAAGTGCCATCTGTGTTCCAGCATTCCTTTAAATATTGACTTTTTTTAAGTTCAAACGTATACATGGTTATCAAGTAACAGGGAAAATTCATCCAGACTAATAAAATATGAAAGGTTGCCTCCTACTTGTTGGCTCCAAAATAAACATGACAATCAGCATGTGTGATTAAACTTTGCTTCCAAACTAAACACTGTGTCATGCACACAATTCAGGGTTTAAAATACCACAAATATTCTGAAGGGGTCACAAGGTACATAAAGGCAAACATAAGACCAATTTACAGCAGGAAATTTGGCAGAGAGGTACAAAGGGAGTGGTTGGGGGGAGGGGGTTGAAGGCTTGCTGTTCTGCAGGAAAAAGAAGTACAATATGGTGTACACCTGGTTCTCCTTCAGCCCTGATTACCACTGTAACTGGAAGCGCACACAGCTAGGAGGAGGACCCTGCACAGATCTCTAAACCAAATCATTCTGATGTACTCCAGTGTCTGTTTGTCAAAGCACCATGCTATGAATACTCAAGTGTTCAGTCTGAGCTGACAACAGCCCTTTTCCCTATCAGCTGTGTTTTGGATTTCATGCTCATTGCCAGAGGGTTCACAGCTGGGAATTATATATAGGTCATGTGAAAAACTCTTTCTTTATAACAGTTCTGTTCTCAGGTCTTATTCTGCAATAGAGGGCAATATTTAAGAACCTATTCCAGCTGCCTCATCTCCAACTGGATTCACCTTACAAAGATAAACTACGATGCAACTACAAGAGAATGGCCAAGGCTATGCCGGTTCCCTTTTGCCCACTCCCCAAACTGCAGAGCACTTGCCTAAAGCACTGCACATTCTTCCATTTTCAGGCTCCTGCATAGTTCCAACAAGGTGACCTGAGCCAGACAGAAAAATTGTTGCAATTCTAGGTGTGATTTCACTCTGGCAGGATATATCCTCTCTGAGCTGTACAACTTCAGTATTTCAAGGAGAATCTTTTCATGATTCAGCCAACATGGCTCAATTTTGATTTCCAAGCCATTACCTTTTTCTTCTCTGAACTTCTGAGCATCACAGTCAGTTTGCAGCCACAAAGGCTGGAAAGAACAGAGAATGATAGGGTTGACTCTACATTCAGGGAGAAAAGGATACGCTCACCTCAGTATCTGAACTTCCCACTTCTGCCAAGCAACAGGCTGAAAGCCAAAACAACTTTGTAAAGAGAAGTTCCTCTCCCTTTTGGATGATGAAAAGGCACCACCTTGTGGATGTTGCTCTGTGTGAAAGGTTTCACCAACTGGTAGAAAAAAATTCCAGTATAGCCAATCCCCAATTCTGCCAATGGGAGCGTCAAAGATTTGTAAAATGAAAAAAATCACCACTGAATAAGAAATACCAGAGATGTTTCAGCTAACAAAGCACTCTGCCTAACTCAAGTGGGTAATTAAGGCTTTCTTGTGTTCAGTTTCAAAGTGAATACTGAAGTTCTTCAGCTAAACCAACTACGTAAAATCTTAACAACAGAAAGAATTTAACTTATAACATACAAAAATAAGCTTCTTTGCTACCCCATCTATATTTATTATTCTCCAGCAAGCACTGATTAGGCACTTATTGCAAGAATCTAAAATAACACAATTGATTTGCTTGTAGAAACAGTACCAGTTTTCCATAAGCAATAGCCAAACAGCCATCACAGTCAAAAGCAAATTTAATCAGGTCCTGTGCAAAATACACATGCAATACCTTAGTCTGAAATAAACCACCCAAAATAGGACAGTACACTGGACATCGCAGTGGGAATATCATACTTGCTTCAGTCACTGAGCAAACAAGATTTGCCACAAAGAATTCTTCATCCACAGGCCTTTTCATTAAAGGTTCTTTTTCCTGGGTATATCAAATTTGAGCCAGGGGAGATACCAGACAACAGAGCTAAGAATATAATCTGAACAACTTCCAGTTTAATGTCTAGCTACTAGAATATATGTTTTCCTATCAAAAGGCCATAAACATCTTCTGAAAAGTAATAAATAGAACACAAAGACAATGGGCTGGTGCAATACAAAATGAATAACAGAATACAATTCAGAATACCTATATATTTGGTATTCAGAAAATATGGAAAAACAGAAAATGCCTTTGATTCATCTTTTGAAAGGTAGCTGCCTCCTTTCCACATCATCTCTATATTCTACCAACATTGCCAGAGCATTTATGCCATTTACATAGAATGAGCAACCAAAAAACCCACACGAATAAAAAATCTGCTTGCATTTCTTGAAAATGCTTCTATAATTAGTATTTTAATGTAAATGCTAATATTTCAATGTCCAAAAATTTGAAGAAAAAATGGATTGCAATGACTTCTAGAACAGGGAATTAATTCTATCTAAGTTTTGGTAACTCAAAAGCCAGTACTCATAGTTCCAGTATAATTAGAGAACCTTGTTGAAATTATTTCTTGCAAATCACCTGCCATGTCTATACTTCATTTTATCAATAGAGAAAACACACCTGAGAAGAACTAGCACATTTAATTTTAGTCTTGACCCATACAGCTGAAAAACACATCTGTTGTCTAATTAGTGCTCTAACTGAAGTGAGAGGAACAAATAAACCACAGCACAACATCCAGTGGCACAAAAAATCCCCTATACTGTCCCTGCAAAATGCTTGTGCATCAGCACCACAAATGGAAAGAACCTAAACAGGACAGGTTTGGTGTTCAAGAAGGTCTCAAAAGACTGGAGAAATACCTGCAAAAATAAAAGGGCACAGGAGAGATGAATTCAAGAATGCAGAAGCGGATACAAGGATAACTAAGTTTAAAAAAAAAAGACCATCTACCAACACAGCCCTTCCTTCCAAAAGGGTGTAGGAACTATAGCAGAATACAAGTGAACGAGTCAAAACGCAAGGATATTGCATCCCGTCAACCTGGTGAAAGAGTTATTCAGGAAAAAATAATTAAATACCTCATAAGATAAAGTGAATATTTATTTGTGTATGATTGCATATTTATGCATATACAAAAGTCCACAGCATTGTCAGAAAATTATGAGCGTTATTTCACCTTCAATCACAAATATAAAATATTAGTGAGTCTAAGTCTTGTGCGTACAGCCTGAATTTTTCAGCCACACACATTTTCATCCTAACGGGCCAGGACAACATGGTTGTGCTTATTTCAGAAAACTAAAAAATCCAAGAAATTCAACCATGACTATCAGGCACTGTAAACCAACAGCTGTTGTAAAGCATGTGGGGAACACCTCTTCAGCCTTGAACAGACAAAATGAAGAATGTAAATCAGGAGTGGAAAACAGAAGACTAGCAAGAAAATCACACAAAAAAAACCCGTCCAATTTAGGCTGCCACTTTCTTCATCATTTCCAAAAAAAACGCACTCTTGATTGAAATTAGATTTAATTTTGAGAGTTGTATAACAAGATGGTAGATTTAAAGGTGTCTTTAAACGGGAAATGAGAGTAGATAAGAGGAAGGATAAACAATACAAGACATTCACCTGCAAAACAGGAGAGGTATATACAGAAGGAAAGGAAAAAGAAAACCTTTAGGAGAAAGACATGTTCTCAGCTGCTATATACAATAGATGAAGCTCCATGGTGATGACAGCAAAACCTCAAGAGAGGTCTCAATGTCAGTTTTCACTTCCAGTTGCTTTAAAATTTGTTGCAGGAAGGGGGAGGAGGGTCAGCTTTCTGCTTCCACTTCAGTATCATCAAAAACTACAGCCTGCTTGCTCTACAAAATAACTTACAAGTACTTGTATTTCACAAAAAAACTTCGCTGTCTTCGTTCTTCTGATAAAACTTCCACATGCCTACACTAGGAGAGTGGATCCAAAGAGGAATTCATTAATGCCAAATGATTAAGCATATCTATAGTGTGTACTTTACCAGATCACTCACATTCAAAGGGATATAAATGACTACAAGCATTCGGTGTCTTATTGTGCATTACAGACCTGCAATTTAAACATAAATGAAACCTCCAGATTAAGTAACACAGCAAAAGTAGGAAAGCTTAATGTCTCTGCTCATCAGTAACTCCACAGAGTCTAAACTAGACAAAGGAATGTTTACAGGCAGAAATATTCTACTTTACTAGACCAACTGACAGGCAGGTTTCCCCAAGCTCCTCTTCAGATTTCTAGTGAGCTCTCCCTTTTCCTGACTGCATCAATGAGCTAATTAAAAAAACCCTAAACTTTCACACCATCTCCTATTGGGCTTTCTTCGCTTTACCTCATCAGGTACTACTCTGAATTGGGAAGGAGATTTATTGAAGCTGAGAAAAAAGCTGAACTAATAGAAATACTCTGAGGTCACAGACTGTGTTAGTACACAGATTACTGAAAAAACTCTAGCATTGATAAAAAAGATTTTAACACTATAATTCCATCTATACTTTCTGACAGAAGCACATGACAGTAATTAAGTTTGTGTGTATTTTTTAGGTTCCAGGAATATGCCCTGTATGACTTATATCACCGATACCATAACATCATGAACCAGGCATCTTTGTCTGATATCACTGAAATTTCATTTTTCTTGAGTTTCTCTTCACATTTAGCAGAATTTATGGACCAAATCTAAATTATGATTTGCCTCAAAAAAAAATGCAAATTACTTATCCTTAAACAACAGAATCTTAAATGTCAGTTACTGAGCTGCTAGAAAAGAAGGCAGTTTGCTATGCCGCAAGAGTCAATGCTGTCTATCCTTCAGATGAACTAGGGTAAAGTGACTGCTCATTCTTAATTACCAGCATTTCTTTGGACACGATCGGTATTTGAGAAACATCATAGTTATGAAAATCCAAACTTACATAAATAATACAGTTAGGTTTAATAGAATCAGTACCAGTGTTTACATGACATGAATAGGCTTTGGGCCTGGCTACAAATTCTTAGGTTTTCCGCGCCAAACTCCAGAAGGCTCTACAAGTGTACTAGGGCTAGGTTCACATTTTTAAGCAGCATCTACCACCCAGGCTGCCTTGTTGATTCCAAGCAAGTTGGTGAAATGTACAGAGTTCCAGCAGTTTACTGCACTCCAGTAACAGCAAATTAAGTTGTGTGACTGCTATACAAGCTCTCATTTCCTGGCTATTCACAGATCTCCCGTGTTTAGTATCTCTTTATATTTGGAAGGCTCCATGAAAAAAAAGCAGTAGCTAAGTAATTGTACCAACAATCCATGACATAATCGCCAGTGTGCAGACCTTACCTCTACCATCCAAAGACACAGCTGCAGTGACCAAGAGGAAAGAGTGCAGGCTTCTGCACAGATTGTCCGGCCTCGAGAAGGGAAACACATAACTATTATTCCTAGTCAATTATTCCTTCAGAAGGAATGATTGCAAAGCCAACTGCAAAACAGCGGTGCTTTAGGGCAAATAGAGCTCAAAGCAGAAATGAGCATTAAAATAACCAAAAAGAAGACGTTCTTTCAAACTAACCCTATTGACGAACACTCCAAAAACAGAAAAAAAGCCAAACAAAACATGAAGACCACTGAAATACAATCCTAGTGACAGACCAGTCTACTACCACTTAATGGCTGGTAATAATTGGCCCTTGGCAGGAAAATAACTTTAAGGCTTTGGGAATTAATGGAAACATAACTTGTTGGGCTGTATTTCAACAGCCACCATCTTAGATTGGCAAGAGATCCAGTCAGAGGTGAATGACTGGACCGAATGTAGGTAGGACAGTCATGTATGCACAAAGCAATTTTTTCCTACCACTGTTTTTCAAAAGATGACACATATTTCATTATATCCTATGAGCAAAAATTACATTGTTCTAGGAGACAAAAATTCTTTTAAATATACACAAGTATTACTTCATAATTCAAGAAATTTCATATTTATGCTAACAGATTTTACCGGCACCAAAATACAAAAAAAAGTGTGTATCTATTATGATTTACAAATTGTGGTCCTTGGAATTTGACAGCACTGGAATTTTAAAAAAGCACATGCATACACAGAGGACCACACAAATACTTCTGGACACTGCATCTCCAAGTAACTAGTATGAAACTATTTTGCTTTAGCAATAATCTGAACTGTTATTTTCCAGTAACTGTTCAGTATCAAGCAAAAAGTACTTTGGCAATCTATGTACATACTACTCTCTACATCAATAGCTATCTTTGCTGCAAACAAATTCATCTTATCCATGTTTTAATAGAGGGTGTCAAAAAGCCCCCCACATTCTACCCATAGCCCCATTCATTTCAAATCAGACCTCGCTACAGGGTCTATCTTCAGATCAAATCAGCAGCTATAATTTGCACAAAATGTTCTTAAAAATAGAACGACAAGATACAGGACTACAACAACTATGTACAGAACTTCTAATGAGATGAAACAAACCACTATTACTTGAAACAACTTCTGCAACAAATGTAGTCCAAACAAAAGAACAGGAAAAGTACCACACGCCAAGTAAGTTAAATCAAGATCACAGACTTTCACCTGAACTTGAACTTACAGTCTTGGACACTTCAGTAAGTTCTCGGTAAAATTTCCCCTTACTAGCAGACAAAGAACAGGAGCTGGAGATAACCACATTATACAGACTCTTAAAGCAGCAGCTGCAAAAGCCTGGGTAATAGTTTAGCCATACTGACAGATGGATATGAAACTATTAATAATGAAGGAACGCAAGCATGTTATGAACCGTACCAGCTATTTTATGGATTGTTATACATATCATTCTGAATTTTAGTACAGGAAGAAATACTGCGGTTTGAAAATCTACTATTCAGCATAGTTTCTGACCTCAGCTATAATTCATTATGCATGGATATATTACAACTCCAAATACAGCATATTATGATGGATTTTAAAATCAGAATGTGCAGTTTAAAACTAGGACACTGACCTAACAGTGCACAAAAGCCCTAAGCAGTGTAAGGATAAGTTGTATACAACCAGGCATTTCTTCATCTTTAGTCAAAGTACAGAGCACTGTAATAACGGTATGTTATACAGGCCTTCCTAGAACTGTTCAAAGTTTAAAGAATGTTTCAAGCTTTTTCTTTGCTCATTCTGAGTAATAATCCCTCTAGCATTTTTACTCATGCTATCCTTTCTACTGAAGATGCAGTTTTACATTCAAAATCTGCGCTGCTGCCAGAAACCACACACTCCTGCCCCTCCTTTCTGCCTACATTAGTGCCTGTTCAGCTGCACAATTGCCCAGTACATTTTTCCCCCTGGTTTGCTTTTTCAGCTGGTTTACATCCTTGTCCAGGCTCATAAGCAAGCACAAACCAGTTGCACATGTGACAGTGAAATTAATTACAAGGCAGGTAGGAAAGAAAGAAGCACGTGTTATTCCCTTGTTGCTGTTTAATCTCTGCCACTGGTTGACCACCTCTTGATTTTGGACTACTCACACTTTCTGTTAGCAGGCTCAGTTAACCTACTACCCATGTGTCACTTGTGACTTGCACAGATAATTTATTCTGCTTGCAGCTTGTATCTGGCGTCTTCTTTCCTAGGGACAGCTTCAGAATTGCAGCTGCAGGTCAGTGGATTTCCACATTCCTAGCGGTGGCTCTTCTGTGAATCCCTTAAGCCAACTGAGAAAGGAGACACAGCAGTAAGTGTCACTGCCTACCCCAAACAAGTTCTCTACAGTAACTATTTCCTTTACTACTGACAATCTGCTCCTTGAAAATATGACAAGCAGGAGCAAGCTTCACAAAGTGCTTCAGCAGCCTCTCTTTGCTTCTAGCAGCTCCATTTGGGGACATCACAGAAGCAGAATAAACCACACCTGCTCTAATACACAGTAGTCTAGTTCTGTGCATATGTTGTGTACCCAAGGCCTCCTCTGAAACTTTGTACTCACTGCCCAGGTATGACTGTTTCCATCACAATTCCAGAAAGAGCTGTGACATAGAGCTCTTCCATGCAGCCACTGGAAGTTATACAAGCCCAACCCACGCCAACCTTAAGTGATGCAAAAATTTAAGACTGATAGAGAAAGACATATCACCCTACACTGAACTTCCAGTTACTTCCAGTTGTAGCTTGCTAGTATCGTTCATAAGCTTTACAGGAAAATAACTTCAGTTTGGTATTTCAAAGACTGCCAATATCTGAAGCCATTTTGCTTAAATTAATGTCCTTGAGAAGTAAAGTACCTAGAGCACCAGCAAGTGCCTGCAGCCTTAAGCAAGCCCCCATTTTCCCTCGGGGAGATCTTTATGAAGTTACAAAAAAGCATCTAAGCAGTAAGCACTTCCAAAGCAATTCTTCTCTCAAGAACTAAGAGTTTCAGTTGCATGAAAAAAAACAGTTCATGTATTAGAACTAATCTTGCTAATCAGGACATAATGAAAAATGTAATACCATGGAGTGCCAAGAATCCAGTCAAGACCTCGGATATTGTTGAAGAGAAAAGCACTCTTTTCCTAGGTCAAAAGTAGGAGATATGATAAATACAAAAGTAAAGTATGGAAAATACTGGAATCTAGAGACAAAGAAAGTTATTTTAATGCTGGGGTGGGCAATACAGCTTATCCAAATTGGAATATCAAATGTTAGGACTATTGAGTTGGAAAGAGATACTGTCATTACTAAAATTCAGATGTAGTATCACCAAGAAAAAACAGCAGCTCATTCATTCTTGTCTAATCAAAACTTTGCAGAAAACTGTTCAGTCCTATTCAATAAAAACCTCAAAATCTTATTCTGTTTACTTACTATATTACAGGAGAAATGCTATATTCTCAAATGAGATATAGCTATGCATTTTAGAGAGAGGTAACATGACAGTTTTGATGAGGTTGCTGAGATCATGTAGACTCTCAAAGGAATCTGTATTTGAAATGGCTCTCCCTCCATTTTATACTGAATTTCTGCCAAATGAATTCAAATGCTTGCTATTAAAATGATGGGGTTTCTACCTCAAATAGAAAACTGGGGTAAAAAAAATCAATATATATAGCTGAAACTTCAGAGAACAATGATATAAAACATACTTGCTCTCAATAAAAAAAGATGGAGTCTTCTTGTAGAAAAGTCAGAATGAAGTTTCTCAGGAGACCTTATGTTATAGCTCATAGATTCCAATTCCAAGCAAAACAGAGTAAGGAAACCAGAGCAAAACAAAGAACTCTCCTAATGCACAAGAGCCTCAGCAGAAGAAAAAGTGCAGATGGAAAAGCTTGCCCTGTAAACCTAGATACTTCTACTTTCAAGGCAGCACAGGATCATCAACCATCTAGCTGCAATAGTTTAGTCTGGTTGTCTGTTATTATACGTGGAAAGAAGGAAATCTTGCAGACTGCAAAAGGCAGGTTCTGCAGTTAACAGCAGCAAGCAGACCGCATCATGGAGCTTCCAGACCATACTTATCAAAAAGCAGCCCCAGCAGCACATCTAGTTCCACATGACTGCAATGTTCTCACAAAGCAGTTCTGTCAACACAAAGAGGGAAGTGGTACCATCATTTCCACTACCACCAGTTTCCAAGAAAGTAAAATTTTACGTTTGATCTCTGGGCACATTTGTATTATAAGAGACATATGCATTGCCCAATCTTAATTTTGTTTTATCCCCATCCCTTTATGCCTCAGGGAGGCTGGTACAATATTATTTATTGTAACAATTGCAGAGCTGGTCCTCATTATTCCCAGAAGTCCTGGCACTGAGTAACTAAAAAGCAAACAAACAGTAGAGAATCAGGAAATCAAATCACTAATTTGTCTATACTGAGCTCAAGAGGAGCTCAAGATCCAACAAGATTTTTCTAACAACTTGCAATCTGGTCAACTATTCTCTGCACTGCTATCCTGTCTAAAGACTAGAATCACTTTACATTATACATTATGCAGCTATACATAATGCAAATGCAGAAATATTCCTAGAGATCTTACAGTTTAAATAAAATCAGAGGACAAGGAAGATGCACAAGAAAAAATGCAAAAAGCATTGAATACTCAAAACGTAAGTGCTTCTCTGCAAGTCACAGATTATTGGCCTGAAGGTTCAGGCAGTTTTTCATACAGTCAAAACAGTACATCTTGTCAAACCTCAAACTCCCAAGACAAGGCATAAAAGCCCATCAGTACAATTAACTGTTGCTTTTTACAGCACATACAGAATAACAATGTAATAGGGCAGGGGAAAAAACATAACAAAACAAAAAACAACTCCAACAAAAAAATCCCTGCCAAATACTGTATTTTTATTTTAGCAGTAGAACATCATATACAGATGGTTGACTAGAAAACAATAAACCAGATTAATCTATGCAAAATTTAATGTAAAATGACACATAGCAGTTACCAGTGTTTAAAGGTCTCTCATTGAATAAAATGGTATCCTCTGGATGAAGTCTGGTTCTATCCAATATTTACACAAAGAATCCATAATAGAAAGAATGATCATTATTCTTGCAAAAACACGTAAGCAGGGAGGAGACTGCAAGTAAACCAGTAGACTGGAATTCAGAATCATCTTGGCAAGTCAGGAAAAATAACACGAGAAGGAGCAAATAGCTAAGCAACGAAGTCAGCAGATGCAGAACCAAGATTTTAATAATTGGTAAGTAAACAGCAACAGGCTTTTGCAAAGAAAGCAAACTGTGTTATGATGCATAAACATGAGGATGTCCTGCAAGGCATGAGAAGAAATCTTTCTCCATACCTAAACTTTGCTAGAGATTCATCTGGAATATTGTCTACTTTTGGGCACCCCACTTCCAAGATTATGTCAATCAGCTGAAGGTAACCCAGAGAAGTGTAACGACAATGAGGGTTAGAAAACACAAGAAACTGTTTAATTACTCTGGAAGAAGTCTTTCAAGTCAAGGCAGATATCAGAGAAAGTGCCTGCCCTACTTTTTAGCAAATATTGTGCATAATCATATAGCAGATCAAAAATAAACTTGGTAATAAAATCTCATTCCTCTCAACTCCCTCTCCTCTATGTTAATCCTGGTGCATTCCTTCTTCATAATTTCATATGTGCAATTGTGCAGGATGATAGCTTTTGGCAAAGTAACTTGCACTGTAAAATGGAAAAACCAATGAAGGGAATACTTTAAAAGAAAAAACAAACTGAATTCAAGTATCATTTAACTTTAAACTACCTCCTTCGCCATACTCCACCACCACATGAAAACAGGAAACATTGCCCTACCATTTCTCATTCCTTTTCCGCAGCAGTATTAAACATTTTACGGTATACATGGTCCAAAAGGAACAGTGTCAGGCCATAAACTGCATAAACATATATTCTCCAGACACATTTAAAAAAGAACACAAATGGCAGCAGTACTGAAGATAGTTATAATTACATTTTAACCAGCCATTTTAAACTAAAATAAAGTTGAGCCTTCTGAGGATAATTTTTAACAACCACATGAGAAAACAAGGCCATCTAACTTTGCCACTCTAACAACACTTAACAGTTGAATTAACCCCCTTTTATTTTGTTCAGTGTGGTGGAGTAGAGGAATAATTGAAACATAAACGGGCTGCCAATAAAAACTGAGTTTATGAAGTTTTAGCAAGGGCAAAGAAAGAACACTGTTCTCTAAGTCCCCTTTAACCATCTTGGCTTCCCAAGTAAACAACAACAAAAATTAAAATTCGTGCCAAATCACACTTTACAAATAGCACTGTTCACATAAATGTGAAATTCTGACATTTACTTTTTAAGCAGATATTTGTGAAAAAATATATTTGTGAAAAAATAAAGGCTAAAACGATAATATTTGATTTAAAAATCCAAAGCTATAGACTCAGTTCTGGACATGAAAGTACTGCTAAGTATAACATGGTAGGAAATCTTAACACCATAGAATGGTTTGGGTTGGAAGGGACCTTAAAGATCATCTAGTTCCAACTCCTCTGCCATGGGCAGGGAACCTTCTGCAAGATAAGGTTGCTCATCCAACCTGGCCTTGAAAATTTCCAGGGATGGTGCATTGCAACTTCTCTGGGCAACCTGTTCCAGTGCCTCACCACACTCATTTCACAAACTATTTGTTACTTAAACAGATGAAGCACACTGAACAAGGTTAGGTGCTCCTCTTTATACCAAAAAACAACATGTTTGAAACCAAAAATTCTGATACAGCTAGCACAAATGCCATTTTCTAATGTTGTTCAGTTCACCATTTAATGAGGACATGAACACCAACATGAATTTTGGTGCAGGGGAAGTGAAACATCTTGAAGAGAAAAAGAATTCTTTTTTATTAGAAGAAAGTTAGTTTTGGAACTAATCTTCCTGACTTAGGAAACAAATTAACTACTATTTTCCACGGCTCAAAACAAAGGTGGGTCTACTCAAAGATTCTTTGTTTCATACAGAAGAATAAAGTCAGCAAATTGTGCAATATCTACATTATTCTAAATATTTATGCTTCAGTGGATAATGTTCACAGTATGATTAGCATAAGACACTAGGATGTTTTCATCCTGTTGAGTTGATCAGAGGACTACTCAGTTTCTCCAAGAATTTGGTGAATTATCTCATTAAAATTCTGCAGGTTCAAATGCTCTACTGTGTCTTCTAATCAGTCACATTGTTTTAACTTTCATGCTGCTGCCTAGAGAAATACACACATTTCCTGGAAAAAAGTATGAAAGCTACTCACATGAAGGGAGAGGGAGAGGAACAACACAAGTGGCAGCCCCAGACTGAAAGGAGAACTACATTATTACATAAACCTTGAGCAAGCAGATGGCCAGGAGTTCAGTGTGATTATGTTGAAACATGAAGATGCTTCTGTTAGCAGTGGGAAAGGGTATTCAAGTTCACAAACATACATAAACCCAAAATAAGCTTAAAACTTGAGTGACAGAACACTACACATAAATATCAGCAGCTTAACAGAAAAGCACCTATACTTTCCACTGAATTCTCACTACTAGAAACAGTTTGAACCACATCTGGCCTAAATATGGTTAGTCAAATTCTGGTAACTCAGTTCCAAAATATTTTCTTCTGATAATGTTAACTCTTCATTAAAGAAACACAGGATTCAATGTGGCATAACCTGTAAGAGATTTCTCCTTTTAGAAAACTTCAAAGTGGAACCAGTTCTCTAAGTTTTGCAAGAAAAGTTTCTTTTATTCTAGTTTTAAGCAATCTGTAAAGGTAATTCAATTACTGTTTCCATAACACTGGTATTAAACATACCTTTTAATAGCAAAGAATAAAAACCGAGTCTGCATTTCAGCAGCTTAGGGTCCAGATACAGACAAAGTAACCTGAAAGTTATCAAGTGTATTTTTAGTTTTTAAATGGAACATGTAGATTCTAAATGGGGAAAAATATTACCTGTGGAACCTGTGGGCTTCTTGAACTACTGTTAACTTATTTAGCATAGAGAATAAAAAAATTGGAGAATAATTACATAAGGTTTGTCTTTCAATTGCTCTAAAAATCACACATGAGATTTTTAATCTCTCATCCTAAGTTACTTCACATTTTCAGAAAGAACAAATAAAAAAAGAACAGACCATACTATTATACATTTGCTGGTAACAATAACCAACATATTCATCATAAATAACAAAGGCTCACTTCAGTGATCTAAGAACAGAATCCAGACAAAAGCATAAAGGACAGCAAGTGTTGTAATTTGATTAGCCTTAGGGTTTTACAAAACAAATTTCATCTTCAGTCTCAATTTGACATTTAAAAGAATGTTTAAAGCAGTTTGGTTTTGCAACTGCCACTTCTGGAGTACTTTTTTCATGGAGATGTCTACCCAGCTTCACACATTTTCTCAAGTATTAATGACCAGAAAATCAGAGTCTATGAATAACAAATTTTATAAGGTAAATATTTAAATCTCAACAACAATTCTAGTCATATTGGGTTTTAGTTTTAGCTCTTTACTGAAAAGAAGACATCTCTCAACTAGCACGAACACTGAATTACTTTCACCAAATACCACCTACTAATAATATACAGTTTCTTGTGAAAATGAAAGAAGAAAGAAAATCCTAAGCATATTTTATTTTCTTTTTCAGAAGGCTAAGGAAGTCAGGAAGCTCAACAGGAAACAAATAGGACTGACTACTGTTGCTTAAATACGTAATCTGGAAGAGAGCATCAACACACATTGTAAGAGAAGACATTCAAATCCAAATGCTCTCAACTACAAGATGCTCTATCAACAGATAAAGGTAACGTAAATTCTTCATACAGATTTGTATATTCACCGGATTTCAAAAAGAAGGGGGATTTTGTTTCATTGATAATCAAGCTGTCCTTCTCAGTTTCTAAGAACTGCTTTTGATCTGACTGGCTAGTTCCAACCAACCCTGGGAGAAAAAAAAGTATGTTTTGGCTACAGCTCTGTGCAGGAAAGGGAAAAAGGGACACTGCTTTGTAGTTCTCCATGGAGACAAAAGCTTCAGAGACTGTTCAGTTATGGGTATGGCTGCCAGGTCGCCTGTCAATCAGCTGTAAGTGATCTAAACCTTGTGCTGCGTCTTGCTCTGGCACCACTTAAAATGCCTAGAATGAACCTGGGCTTACTGCTAAGTTACATGGAAGAAAAGATCAAAAATGGCCATCGGGCATCATATGCCACTTTTTGAGAAACAACTTAAGCTTCACTAATGTCCATAAATTAAAAAAAAAGTCTTTGCTTTTCTTTGTATTTTATAAACAACAACAAAAAGAAACACAAAAAACCTACAACAAAAAAAATTAAGTCAAGCAAAAAATGGCAATCACAAACCACTTTCACTAGCTTCATTCACTGGCTAAGATGGTACCACTCAATTAATATGTTTATTTTTTTTCTCTCATCTCAAGACATGGATTAAGTTTTCATTTACTACAATTGTTTCAAATTTTACACTGAGGATGGCAACTGCTGCTTTCCAAGGAGCATCTATATATTGTCCTGGACTCAGTACAAGTTCTTTATCAGTAGTAATGACCCTATCTTCACAGCATCCTCTCACTGAACATTTCTGCCCCATTTTACAAACTGAAAATAGAGGTTCAGAGAGGTTGATTATACCAAAACTGATGATGGCTGTTCATTAAAGTCAACTTTTTTTCCAAATACTTCATACCATATAGAGCTACCTGGCTTTGAAACAGCTCCCCTTGAGTTTGGTAAAAACTATGACTGCTAGCCACTTTTGCACATCAAACTCAATAACCTGACACCACAAACACAATTATAAACATATATAGAGAGTTTATAATGCCAACAAAAGTAACTGCATTAAAATCCTTTTAACTCTGGCATAACATGGTAACACAGGATTTTCACAAACTTAACCCTATTTGAACCCATTTCCCTTTTAGGAAATGGGGGAGGAATGTCCACTTAAATATACGCATGATAAGCAGCTATTTATGTTTAGTAATGCATTCCAATGATTAATTAGTCCAGTAAGAACACACCTCCTTATTTGAAGTCTGGACTTGCTTAATTCAGCTTCCAACCACAGAAGTGTGGTACACCTGTGTCAGCCAAAGAGCGCTTTTATCAAATACCTCTTTGCCAAGTAGGTGCATATTGACTAATGAAGCAGCCCATAACATTTCCCTAGCTAAGCTAAGCAAAGTAAGCACCTTATGTCTTCTTTACTAAGACTGCTCTCCTCCATTCATTTTCAAGGCTGTTTTCTGGAAGCTGATTTTTCACCACCCTCTCTGGACGGTCAACAGCAGGTGTACCGCCCCAGTAAGAGTTATAGCTGATACCTCCTAATTTCCAATTCCCTTGTTCAACTACTCAAAGTCTTTTACCAGACCTTTAGCTACAGCCAAAAGGATTGACTTCAAGTTCAAATCCTATCAGCATCAGATTGAGTCTCCATAATTGTTGCCCAATTTAGTATTTAGTTGCACTGGTTGTGCCATGAAGCGTTACATTCATGTGTCCAATTTATTAGTGATTTAAATCACTTTGCAACCTTACTAATGTCCTTAGTCCCAAATTTATATTTATTATTTTCTAGGTAGGTGAAAACATCTGAAATAATTCCAACACAGTTATTTACAGTGAGAACTCAGATACTCAGACAGCAGCCTGAAATGTCAGCGGTTCAAATCCAGCTCAGCTTCACCATTTTAGTGAAGGCGGAAGGAGGAGCAGGGGCTCTCTAAAGGAGAAGAAAATGGAGAAATAGAGAAAAATAGCATATTCTCATAAAACTTCTCCCCTTTCTCAAAGGACTGCATCATATTTTCTCAAAATAGCAGAGTGTACATGCTTACACACAATTCTTTCCTGGCTTTATAAACCACTATAAACATTACTGGGTGCACTGACTAGGATGCTATCTTTTGTACACGAACTTTAGAGGCACTTAGGCAGGGTTTAATCTTTTCCATCAGAAGTCTTTAGAAGTCACATGGCAGAAGGAAATCCACTCCTCTTCAGTTACATCAGCCAGTTCCACACTTCCTACTTCTGATGTGATAGTTTCTGCGACCTCAGGAGCATCAGAGTGAAAAAGGCCCCACCAGTCTTACTCACATTCTTACCACAGCTTCTCTCTTACACTGATGAGCAGTTACCCATACCAGGAAATACTTTAAAGAGTTGCATTTCAGTGGTACCTTTTGAAATGACCCTTTGTGGATCACATAATAAACACACACACAAACACACATGCACAGTTTACACCTGCTAAAGCACTTTTCAATCAGGTCTACCCAGTCCTTGCACTGAGTGTCCATGTCTTCCTTTGCATTTTATGGGCAAGTCCAGAGACAAGGATTTGCTGAGCTGTTGCCTTCTCTTCTGCAGGAATTAGCATACATTATCAGCTACAAAAGGAATTTACACTATTCCAGAGCATAAGCCTTTTTGAGATACCATTAACTTAAGTAAAAGAAACAGAGGCAGAAAAAATCTTCACTTACCCAGAGTATGCATTTAGTAGAGAGACAATGCAGTACAAAGGAGCCATCAATAATATTTAATGGCAACAAAATGTAGGATTTCAGAAAAAAAACCAAAAAACAAAACAAAGCACTGAGAGACAGCTGGAAGTCCTAATAATTTCTTATTAAAAGTCCCAAATTAACAAAAAATAAAAATAATTTCTAAGAAATTTTAAAAAACATAAAAAACAAACAAAACCCAAAAACAACACAAAACAACCAAAAAAACCCCACAGAATAAAAACACCAAGCAGAACCATTACTGTTCTTCCATTTCCCAACTATATTCCAACTGGTACCTGCTTAAAGATTCCTGCGAGAATCATTGTCTGGTTTTTGTCTTCCTGTCATTTTCCTTCTTCTCTATTACTTGATACTGTAAGGCAAAAAACTTAGAAAAGGAGGAAGAACTTACTGGTATTGAGAACTCCTCTGCCAGATACTTCAACACTGATGCTCCTCTAGTCAAAAAGTTACTTCTCTCTGCCAGATTGCCCTGGAGTTTTGTATCAAACTCCTTTCTGACAACTGAAGCAACAGAGTCAATTATTATGAGTTTGACTTTCTTTGAAATGATTTCTTCTTCCAAAGACAGAATCCTAAAAAAAAAAAAAAGTCACTGATAGCATTATTTACACAATAGAGCCATTTTATAACACTGATATTTTTAAAATAAAGTTTCCTTTAATAAGCTGAAAGTCAGTCCCTCTTTTTCCCTCCTCACACACCACCTCCATTAACATCTGCATGTATTAAAAATATTTGGAAAGGAATCTGAGGCTCAGTGGGCCCAAGGCAGGATCTCTCCAAAAGAGAGTTTTGGAAGACCTCTAGCTAGCAACAAACACTATGCTGTACAACCCCTGAATGGCAGAGAGAAAGTAAAGTGGGCATTGAAACCGTGCCTCACTGCAGCCTTCCAGTATTTTAAGGGGATTTATAAGTAAGAGGGAGAGTGACTTTTTACATGGGCAGATAGTGATAGGACAAGGGGAAATGGTTTTAAAATAAAAGAGAGATTTAGGTTAGAAGTCAGGAAAAAATACTTTACTCAGTGGGTAGTGAGGCACTGGCACAGGTGCCCAAAGAAGCTGTGGATGCCCCATTCATGGGAAAGTTCAGTGCCAAGTCGGATGGGGTCCTGAACAACCTGACCTAGTGGGTGCTACCCCTGCCTGCGGTGGGAGGTTTGCAACTAGATGATCTTTAAGCTGTCTTCCAACCCAAGCCATTCCATGTTTCTTTAATATGCTACTAGCTGTTCTCTGATAAAGCTGTATTAGAAGAAAAACCTATTCTTATAATAATTCTCCCACTAACATAAAACACACAACATGATGCTAAAATATAACTTAATTAATTTTCATTGCAACATATGTTCACAAATTAACATAAGGTTAATGACATGATATGACATGACAATACATGACATACAACAACATGACAATGAAACACTGCAGCCAGGCAGGTGACTGTTAAACAACTCCTCCCTCCCACTGCTGGAGGAATCCCCACCTTCCTGGAAGTAAACTGCTTTGGAGGAACAAACTTCTGTTTCATGGAAAATGTAACTCTTATACTGTGGTCTCCCCACAATCCAAGAGAATACCTTTCTCATGAGCATTCTCCTTTAAACGCTTACAAGGATCAGACAACACAGAAATTCTCTATCAGAAATTAAAAAGCATCAAGTGGACTAGTCACATGCTATGAAATGAAAAGAGCAATGTCAATCTTTCTGTAGCAGTGTTACTTCATTGGAGACCACGCTGGTATCCATATGAAAAGGTTTCAAATAAATTAATTACTCTTCATAAAAATTTGATATTAAGAAAAATATTTTTATAGACAATCCAGTCAAAATTGTCTTTTCTGTTTCTTAAACTCTGGAAAAGAATACCTCTTCAGTACACTGCAACAGGTTAGCTCTCGGTACAGGTGGATGCTACAGGTCATGCAGAGCAGCTTTTCATCTGAGTCAAAATAAGTAGGGAATCTGTTTGCTGCTATCTCAATCAGCCTATTAAAAAAAAAACACACACACAAAAAAAGAAGGCATAATATTGCAAAAAGAATAATACAGAATAATAAGGCATCAAGCATTCAGAAAGCAAACACAGCAAACCTCTGAATCATAAGCAAATACCAACTAAGAGCAGAAATCTTTTTAAAAGGAAAAACATACTTCATCTATCAGACTGAAATAGTGGAAGTCAGAACAGTTAGGTTCTCTTCCCAGTGAGGCTGAGTCAGTGGTACTCTAGGGAAAGACATCATGTGTCTGTATGCAAAGAAAGAGCATATCTCCTCCAGAAGGAAAGTTTAGTTACTGAAAAAGTTCTTCCAGTTTTATACCAGAGGTTCCACTCTATGACCAAGCACTTTCCTATTCTAATTATTTTATCTAAATATTAATTTCATTTAAATAAAAGTACTCTCCAACTCTAATCATCCTTCTTTTCACCTTTATCTTGCAGTGAAATCATAAAGTGGGCTTTCTGTCACCACAGAAATCTAACAAACTGATAAGAAACAGAAGACCCATTAGAAGATCCAACCAACATGGAAACAGGACTGCAAAGAACAGAGCCCAGTTCAACTGCAAGTATTTATGCAAGCAGTACATGTACAGAAAATATGCCTGACAAAGTAAAAATCTTTTCAGAGATAATCTCTCCCTAAAAACATGAACAATGTCATTTGGATGGGAGACTTTCACTGTAACAGTTTCTAGCTTACATTACCTATTTATAAAAAGGGCTTATAAAATGTTACTAAAATATACTTGCTAGAACACAGCAAAAAAACCAAAAAAGTAAAACCATTGTGTCACAAAGTGACTGAGGCTCCAGCTGCCAAGGCATCTACAACTGAACATCCACTCATTCAGATACCACAACTACAAACAGCACGACACGATGTAACTAAAAGACTGAACAGTTTAAGTGGCTCCTTTACTCACAGAACTGAACGTGGGGTTCCATGATTAAATGTTCTCCACTACCTTATTAGCAAATTCATAACCCTTCAAAACCATGGATTACAATTGCTATGCATACCACTGTTTGTTATCAGAGTAGACTAAGGAAGCATATCAGATAACAGGTGATAATACCAAAAGAAGTGAGAGGAAGCTGGATATTTATTATTTGTTGTCAAAATACTTTCATAGTCACTAATTATGACTTGGAAAAAAATCTCTCACACAGATGTAAAACTAAACAGTTTTCAGTTAAATTATCTTTTATACATAAAATCATTGAGGAAACTAAATTGTATGCATTTTAGAAATGCTGACTGCCTATAAATCGTTCAGAAATCACCAGAAAGAAGTTCCACTCCTCTGACCACAAGGCAATTTCACAAAGGTCCTTAAAGAGATGATCCAAGAATTTCACTTTGAAACTTGTAGTTACAATCTACACTGAAAATTTTTTCCATGCTGAAGATTTTAATTTTTAGTAACAAAAAATACTTAATTGTTTATATTTTAAGCAGACATATCCCACCACCTATAGCTTGAGAAGAGTGGCATCTAGTGGATTACACTTGTGGGCACAACTTACTGGTTACCCTCAATGTTTTTGATTTTGTCTCCTTTCATTAAAACACAAGACATTTTAGGAAAAACAAATTTAAAATCAGTTTAGGAAGAGAACTCAGGAGATTTTGAGGCAGCATCCTTTTCCAAGTAGTGCCAGCTATGAAGTTGGAAGAAGTTACTTGAGTCTTTATCTATCTCAGAAGCCTCCCAAGGATGGAGACAGCACCACCTGTCTGGGCAAAGTTTTTTCACCACAAAGGCAGTCAGGAATTGCAAAGCTTCTCCATATACCAGCCCAGAAATGAGGCTCAAGGTATGCCTGCTGTCTCCCAGAACACACCCCTGTGCTATCTCCTTCAGGCCTCCTCACTGGCAAGGGAAGGCTACTGTCAGATTGCCCCAACGCCTTCTTTCTGCTAGACTGAGCAAGTCCTCGGTCTCTCCACAAACCACAGCTCTCAACCACCTTGGGAAAACGGGATATGCACCTCCCTGGCTCTGATTGTTCAGCTCCTTAGAGGATGCAACACAGAAAGTATAAGATATAGTCAGTCTGCTGAAATTGTGTTTATCATTTGCAACTGGGCAATACTAAATATGATTTAATACATAACATTTCTTATCCTTCATAATAATGTTATTTTTGTCACGTTTCCTTTCTACATCCTGTCCTATTTTCAGCAGTTTCATTTTCATGTGCATCTGCTTTCCTTTTCTTTAGCACTCATTTCTAAGTGACAAGTCTTAACGCACTCTTTAGGTCCTACCTTTTTTTACTATTTACATTTCAGGGACCTGAAATAAAACTTAAGTGGTGTGTAAGGAGGAAGCACCATACTTTGCAGAGCCATTGCTTGAAGCTTTTTTTTTCTTCGATATATTATACTTCAAACTTCTGTGAAATTACCTTGACAAAAAACAGGGGCAGAAATCCCACTTTCTCATCCATGATAACTTGAAATGAATAATCAATGGAAATACGTTTACTTTGATACTCCAGATTCACACCATGGCTATTGCTACTAAATCATCTGAAATATATAAATTATTTCAATGAACCTCTCCCTGCCCATTTTTCTACACTAACAAGGATGAGACTACTGTACTTCTTATTCTTCCCCAGACCCTTAATAACTTTTGAACTTGCTCACTCCAAACAACAGGGACAAAGCAATGGAAATCTCAAAAATATCAAAGCTGCAAAGTTTAGCAAAGTTGGTAACTAAGTTAAGTAAATTAGAGCTACATTTAATGAAACACTGCAGGATTATTTCAACAGTTAATCAGCCAGTTAACATGGGAAGAGTGGCAACAACACGTGTAACTCTCAAGCAATCCTGCACAGGGTGTCTCCTGTCTATTCAGCATTCAAACACACCGAAGTGCACAGCCCAGCCATTTCGGTTGCATGAGCCAAGCTGGAGATATTGGAAGAACCAGAGATGTTATAGAAGTAAGGTAATATAGTACTGCACAGCTGCTAAGGATATAGGAGATGCAAGGTTACTGCAGAAGGGAATCAGAAACGCAGGAGGACACAAGGCCCCATTCTACAGAAATAGGATGGAAATCTGAAGGAAAACTGGCAATGTCAGTCCCATTGGTCACTGGAAAACCTCCACTGGCTTTGTAGCCAAAATGCTGGGCCTTGACATCCTCTAGGTAACTTCCTATTAACTCCACAAACCAAACTGCGAAAGTAAGATTTCAGGTACAGGACTGATAAGACCATTTATAAATTAAAGATCGTGCCATCCACCTTGTCATACCAGAACTGGAATCTGCAACATCATACAAATTAGTAAGGTGAGCAAACCATTTTATTAAATTAATTTCATTGTCTGTGGAATAACTGCATGTACCAGAGGAATGTTTAATAATTACCACCAGTATTTAAAAATGCACCATTATTGCTCAGAAAATAATTGAAGGTTCCAAGATAAAAGGTGCTAAGAAGTTGTGTGTATTTTAGAATTTAGCATCTTACCTTTCAGCACTGAATGCAGACTCTGTGTCAATGTATATAACAGCCCCATCTAGTCCTCCCATGCTTACAGGCAGGGTAGCCAGAACACTCATCATAATACAAAACTGAGTTTTGCCACAACCTGGTGGGCTAGTTATCTGGAAGGAAAAAGATCAGCAACACAACATTCATTTCACCATAATTCTGCTTTTATCTAAGTCCCATCAGCCAGTGTTCCTCCAGTTCTGCTCTTCCAGTTACCAAAGGAGGAGACAGCCACAAAAAGACAGAACACAGCCCACAAAGACCAACTTGCAGTTACTCTTGGATCTGTACCTTGCAGACAAATTCATCCTCTGAAGAATAAAAAGCTTTTCAGACATGGCATTATGCTTATACTTTATTTCTTTGACATCATTATTACCTTTCAAATTTGAGGTCCCCTACTATTCCCCTCACGTCACAAGATCTTCCCTAGAGACACCTAGCTCTCTTCCATCTGTCTCTGTGCTACCTTCTAAAAAAGAGCAGAATTAAAAGATTCACAGTTGACATTCACATGTCATCAATGGCTTTTAGAGCTGAAAACTAAGCCCAGAGCTAATAAGCTCACAGACATAAATGGCTCCTCAGGAATCATCGTTACCTTGGTTAGACCAGGTCTCTCCGAGAAATCACAAGGATAATTGCTTATATCGTATAAAGACTGAATGTTCAATATGAACCACATATATACATAAGACAGATTTTATCTGCCCCAGAGACTACACTCCGCACTATGCAGTGTGGTTTTTTTCATTGGTGTTAACTCCCTGTCACCACATTTCAACACCAACACCATTCAATGACTCAGACCAGCTCCCCAATTTTAAGCTTCCACCTGTGCTCACTGAAAGCCCCTGTGGTGAAGCAGCATTCAAAGAGAGCACACTCAGCTTGTACAAAAAGGTTCCAGTATGACTTTGAAGAGAAAAACCACCAGTATCCAAAGAACACATTGTTTGATGAGATCACCAGTTTCTGAGCGCAATATTTTTCTACTAGAGATGGCAGTCTGCTGTTCTTTACCCACTGCAGATCTCCCAGAGATTGTATCTGAATGCTGGGCTCTGTGTTCAGATAATTGCAAGTTTGTTACTTCTACAGTGGGTCTTTAAATACAATATCGCATTGTCACCGCTTCTGGGAAGGGAGATGATGAAATCTTAAATACTAAGAGGACAAAAAACCAGCAAAAACAAAGTCAAAGTGACTTTAGGCAGTAAAAACAGAGTGAGGGGTTCATTCTGATGCTTGTAGCAAGAAATCAATAATGCAAGGTGTAAAAACAAGCCTCTCCAGGGAACTTAAACTGTAAAACAAAGCATGCCATCTCAAAACACCTAGTACTGCCAGAACAAAGGCCTAAATACAGAGCTGTTGTTTTAAATTTAAAAAGAAACTTTACAACAGACACTCAAAATCAAACTGATTTTTGAGACTACATGCACAATAGTTTGGTTTCAAGCAAAAACACTCTTTCACCACAAGATACTGAAGTATTGCTATGGTTTTGTTTTAAGCAGCAGCAGCATGACTTGAAGCACAGAAAATTTACAGGGAACACACTGAAGGATCACATTAGCTACAGTTAACAGTTGGTTAAAATCCCTTTAATCACCTTCGTCTTTAAACAAGGCCTGAAAGCCAAGCCATATCAATCAATCTACTTGAAGCTTTAATGCAAGAGAACCATTAGATGATTTTTGTTTAGAAGCACACACTGCATTTAGTGAATTACAGATCAGGAATCAGTCATATTTATGCAATTATCTGTTCTCCAGCCAGTGTAGTTAAATTATAAACGATCATATCAGCAATAGCTGCTACAATTTAATATGAACCCAAAGCATATATAAAAAGTGCAGAGGCAACACACATTCCTTAGACTGTGATAGCCAATTAATATCACCAGTCATTCCTTGTTAAAAAGAAGACTTGAAATGAATGAGGGGAGGGCATCAATCCAATTTGTTAAATTAAAACGTTTGGACAACTGTGAGGATACCTCATAAAAATGTTTGTAGTTTCAGCCTTGCCTGGGAGGTGCACTGGAACCAACATCCATTTCAGCGGCTGATACAGAAGCTAATTCAGCAGAGATGCTATAAAAATGTCCAAGGATATGAGCATCATATCAGAGAAAATGAGGGAACCTTGCAGTACAAGCGAGTACAAGGAAGCAAGCCAATGGAGCATGAAAGCCCTTCTATTCCCAAAAACAACAATACTTCGTGTTTAATCTGCATTCCTTTAAATGGCATTAAAACAGGCTTTTAAATAATCCACAGTGAACAATTTTATAAAACTACATTTCATTGTAGCTACCACTGGTTCAGCAAGTGTTTAGAACAACAGAATTGAAATTTCTCTAATAAATTTAAATTGAATGTCTGCAAAAAAATTGTTTGGTTTGTTTTACTCTAAATTTGCTCTGAAAAAAAAATCACCCAGATAGAAACGTGAAGACTACAACAGTTTTTAAAAGTATGTTTTATTAGGCAGAGATAAGTTATTTTTCAATAAGTTATATATTATTTTCTCTGGCACATTTGTAGGGTTTGGACGAAATCACAAGGAGCTAATTCTTCTTCATCTACCAGAAGATTTAACTCTTCAATATTCAAAAAAGTAACTATCTTAATCTTTCCTCATAAAACTTGGCCAAAAGTTCTGACCACAGAATTTCAGCTATGATTTAGTCTCCAAATTAAACCTAATAGTGCCTTGGAAAAAAAAAATGGTCTGAGACAGTGTAGTGCAAATCAAATCCCTCTGGCACTCAAAAAGCAAGAAGTTTTGGCTGTACAAGATACCACCACAAGTCTTAATCCTTCTGGTCAGGTACTCAAATTCCAAGTTTCCAGCCACTCTCCCTGCTGGGTAAAGTTACAGAAAGACAATGATTTAGCCATACCAGTCAGGAAGTAAATGCTGCATCCAGCATACTTTTGAAGAGAACTTCTCTTAGACTTAAAATATCTGCCTAATTCAAAAATAACAAAAGACAATCTACTTGTCAGCTACGCTCCAGTGAATTGTAAAAAAAGCAAATTAAAATTGTTAAATCCTAAAATTGCTCAAATCCAAAAAAAAAAAGACCTGAAAGTGTTCACAAGCTGTAGTAGAGCATAAAAGCAGCAGAACCACAGCATCAAACCAGCAGCAGCAAACACTTGATAGCTTTCTACAAACAATCCTGATGAACACTTAGAGTGCTGCCAACCTTTTAAACTACTTCAGATCTCAATACTCTTGCAAAAATGCTTTTAAAAATCCCCAGAACCAGGCTTTAAAAGAAAAAAAATCGGTTTCTGTATAGTTAATGGTTATGTGACGTTTGCTGAGAAAACCCCAGTTGGTGCCCTAATTGCTTTCCACATTTAGTACCCAAAAGGCAAATAAAAAGAATAAAATAGTGTATTGGTTTCTTGGACACATCTAATCTTTTGAGTTATTCATCAAATTTCTGGATCCTACCTAGCTATCTCGACATTATTTCTGACTAAATAGTTATGTATCAGTCATCAACCAAGCCCAAGGTGCAGGTGGAAGGATGCAGTGCTTATAGTTCTGGTCTCATCCACTACATGTCCTGTACAGATGTCAACATCTCCCTCCCTTAGTGAGGGCCCTCACTGTAGAGAACTGCACCAGGCAGGTCTTCTCATTTTTAACCAAAATATCTTAAAATACAAAAAAATTTCACATTCAAAAGGTTTTTTTCAGAAGAAAACTTAAAAGCGCAATATTACCTTTCCCGGTGCTGTGCTTTTCATTTACATTTGATAAAAGTTTGGACTATCTTTGAATATATTCATTCCCCCCAACTAACTTTAAAAACAATGATACATAGGGAGTATGACTATACCTAAAATGCAGTTTATCAACTGTTACTCATGTTTTCTTATATTTAAAGAGCTAAATATTTTAAGAAAACACTGGGGGGGGATATTAAAATTGAGTCTTGCGATAATTAACCAGGCTAAGAAGTAGTACAAAATATACAGCTCTGGAAATTAACCACTTACATTAACTTCCTGTAGGGCATTACTTTGTATCATCTCAGGAAAATTATATTTGACATCCATAGTTTGAGATCAACTGCTTGCAGAGCTTACTTTAAAATAAAATTTAAAACAAAACTAAACAAATTAAGGTCAAACAAAACCAACTTAAAGGTCAGCTAAACTTCCCTAAAACTCCCAGCATGTTAACCATTGCTTTTCCCCAGATCTCCCTCTGAAGCAATGCCAAGAACGTGGCAATCAGCAAACCTGGATTCCATTACTGCTCTAGAGCCATTCCACCTGGTCTTCAGGCAAGAACACATCAGGCAGACTGCACTGATTGCTGAATTACAGCTCCATTTAGGATTAAGAACAAAGACGAGTATCTATGACACGGTTATCAGCAGTTCTGTAAATTAACTGTGTGGCTCTTAGGACCCAAAAGGACCGCATCCACTTGGTTTTTTTTAGCAGAAAAAAAAATTAATAATCAATATTCCAAGTATTTGGGCACCCCTCCTGAGCCAGTCACAAGCTCAAGGACAAATCATCCTATCACAGAAAAGACACATCTCTACCCTACTTCCTCCTCTTGCCTCTGCAGCAGTGGCTCTGCATTTCAACTAGAGAAGCACAATTCAGAAGTTTAAGCAACATAAGCACATGAACACCTATTTTCTGAATCCAGTGAGGAATGGTGAGTGGACCACACAAAATTCCTGGAAAGCTAGGTTGCAGCTGCAAGCAAGCATCATTTCTTTTCAAGCATGGACTGTGCTATTTCATCAGTTGACCATATGAACCATAATCCATAAGAAAAGACAAAGTCCAGCCATTGCTTTGCTGATTTAAAAAAATATTTTTAGCAACCAAAAGCTCATCTCCTGCTGAAGGCACTCTGCTCAACAGCAGTAGTTGCAATCTCAGGACCACACATATCACTACTACATATATTTCCTACTATATAGGAAGAGCTCTTCTTCAAAGAAACAGAATTTAGCAAGTTGTTGCTCCCAGAATTTAAAGACTTGCAGTATTCACCTTAAGTTCTTCTGATCCAAATTTCTTGTAGTAAATTGGCAACAAAGCTAGACCTAGATATGAAGAAAATATTGATTCTGACAGATCAATTTAAGATCATGGATGCATTCTTAAACATTTTTATGGTAACCTGCACGGTGTATATTCCATTGTCTACAAAAAGAAATACTCAGAATCTTTAAAAACTAATAGACCCTCATTACATAAGAGATCCTAGAGCAGAAGCTGTTTAGTCTCAATTCAGTGTTGCTTGAACTCCAGTATGTTTTAAATCACTGTTAGATTTCATAAGTCATTTCTATCAGAGATCAAAATCAATCTAGCTTGATTATAGGGTGCAAAAAATATATATTTTCTTCATAGTAAGATTTCCGTAACTTCTCATTATTATTCCTCTACTGAGACAATTTGCTACAGTAGACAAAGAAAAGCACTTGGCAAGGACATTTCTCATCCAAAAACTTTTGTGTAGTTTGTGTTTGAAGCACCTGACAGAAGACAGTCCAACCTATCTGTGACTTTTGATTTCTAGGTAGAATGCTCAACTAAAGTAAAATATATTAAACAAGTTACCTCTGTGAGGGATCCACAAGGCACTCCACCATGCAAGACTCTATCCAAACTATGAAGTGTGGTGGATAAAAAGGCTGAAGAAGGATTGACAGACTTCCTTAGTTTCATTTCATAAGCCTGCAAAAGGAGGGAAAAATCGCAGAAGAAAACAAGCAAATCAGAAAATGCTTTTTTTAATGAAAATTGGAAAATTGGAAAATTGCACAACATTTCAACAACCTGGTGTGACTTAACACTCGACAATGAGAGAAGTATTGTTATATTCAGCTATAGTCTGCCCTTAGCTCATCACCCTTCCTCATATTTATATCCCATTTATAGCTCACAGAGTAAATTTAAGTCTTTTTTCTCTCCCTCACCACAACACTAAATAATAAGCCCTTAATCATGATGTGACAAAAGTTATCTCTGCTCCTATTAAACAAGGTTTGTTTTCAACCTGTAAAATTCCTGATCAATGTTCATTATCAATTTGCCTGCTTTAAACACATTCAGTAAAAGTCATAATAATTCCTCTATTACTAACTTTATTGCAGCATATTAGTGAATTTAAAGTTTCGCAGAATTACTGCTACAATTACTATGCCAATTACACATAATAAACTTTGACATGGATTATTTTTGTCAGGAATAAAAAGGGGGTTGCACTGACTGAGGTCAGAACTGTCTGTACCCTCCCTGTTCTAAAAGACATCTTTTCACATTAATTCAAAAAAGAAAAGAAAATGCTGCCACTGCATTGCAGCTAACGTGTTTCCTTCTTGCACCCTCCCCAGTCAGGCTACTGTAGCCTAAGAACTACAGCTCATTTACATGGGTGGAAAAAGTCCTTAAGAAATTATTTTCAGGATCACTTCACTTCTTGGCACCACTTTTATATCTAAACCAAATTTATACTGAAATTCTTATTACTCGCTTGCATTAAACAAAATTTTTATTTTTTTAGTTGCAAGATCCAAACTAGAAGCCATTTTTACATGCTGGATTGCCAGAGAGTATGACTTATTTCCCTACTTCACTCAGAACTGATGCTGCTAGCATGAAAAATCTCATGGGCTCTAATACCTAATAAACGTAACTGCATCAACCTAAAGTGCATCAGAGACCTACACTGAAAAAGAAAAACATTATGTCATTGTGCAATAAAACTGAGACACCACAAGCCTCCCAGCTAAAAAGATGAGCGACAATATTCAGCTTTTTCCCAGATATTGTATCAAACAAAAACAGTATCAACACAAGCATACTTACTGTCTGCATTTTGGGAGCACAAGCTCGGCTGACTTTACAAAGAAGCTTCTGAACCTCATAGTAGCTCTGTCCCGTCACTTTCATTAGCTCCAGGAGGGAAAGACATAAGAAGTCCTGAAAGATCATAGAGCAGTTCAGAAAGCTCAACCTAGAAATCCAGGCTGGGGACTAAACTGATGCAATCTGTGCAAAACTAGTACATATACCACAGGTTTAGCAACTCTCTCTTCAGATACTTATACACATTGATGAGGTCCCCTCTCAGTCGTCTCTTCTTGAGGCTGAACAGGCCCAGCTCCCTCAGCCTTTCCTTGTGAGATGTTTCAGTCCACTCTTCATCTTCATAGCCCTTCACTGGACCCACTCCAGCAGCTCCATGTCCACCTTGTGCTGAGGAGCCCAGAACTGGACACAGCAGTCCAGATGTGGCCTCACCAGGGCTGAGTAGAGGGGCAGGATCCCCTCCCTGGACCTGCTGCCAATGCTCTTCCCAATGCAGCTCAGGATTCCATTGGCCTTCTTGGCCGCCAGGGCACTGCTGCCTCATGGACAGCTTGTTGTCCACCAGCACCCCCAGGTCCTTCACAGAGCTGCTTCTGCGACTTCCCCAGCTCCACAGGGGTAGTAAGTATATAAAAGTTTAAATGTTTTAGTTAGGCACCTATCATTTTTTAAAGCTCCATTTTTACAAGGCAGCAGACCAGGTAGAGTCTGGAAATGCCCCCTACTTTCTACAAAGTAAAGCTCCCTGTTTAATTAAACTACCAAAAAGTGAACTCGACATGCATTAAAACAACACAGACACCCACAAAACAAAACAACAAACCAACAGCAAAACACCAAAACCACCAAACCAAATTGAAGCACAAAAAACCCAACCCCCACAAACAACCCTTTCACCTGACAGGTAGTGATCTGATAGCGACTCAGCCTTTCACACATCTCCTGAGACAACTGTGCCCTTCTTAGTTTCTTAGCAGCCATGCTTCTCAATCTACAAGGCAAACAAAACAAGTGTTTGAAAGATGATTTGAATCACTGTTAGATTCAAATGGATTGCATGGACAATTCCACTAACTCCTTGCTAAAAAACAGGGAGGTGTGCACATATACATGATGCAATGTGATACAGATTTCCCACGCAAGTCTGTGTCACATTAAATTATATTACCAGTCTGAATGCAGTTTTGTCAAATTACATCTCACATTTGACCATGTATGAGAATGCACCGGTAGGAATGGAAGTGTCAGCAACGTCTATAGGACAGAGATTTCTGGGACATAAGAAAGCTGGAAATTACACACTCATGAGCTGAACAAGAACTCCTCATGCTATACTGCACTGGCAAGAAGTAGGTTATCTTTGGATGCCTGAACATGAATTGTGGAGCGATCACAGCGAGCATTCAGCCCTAGAATACAACACTCGGTTTTGGTGACCCATTGACATTGAATTCTACTGACCAAAACACCACAGGATGCCGTCCAGCCCAGTACAACCCAAAGCACACATATACGTATGCCTGAGCACGTCGCTGTTTCATAAATATTATTTAGGCACCAATCCTAGTATTAAATCACGCAGACATTCAGGCAAAACAAAGATTTTTGTAATGTAGTAAGCGCAAACATTGCAAACGTTTGCCACAACACAAAACTGCAACAACTTCGCAGATGCACAGGCCTCCACAACTTCACAAGATAGAAACTTTATTGCCCCCTCTGCAAAATTCTCCTTAATCAGGAAGGAACCCCAAAGTTTCAGGCTCCCTCCGCCGCATCAGCCCGGGACACGGGGATGCGCCTGCAGCCGGAGACCCAGCCCGGGCCCCCCGAACCCCCGGCAGCGAAAACCGCGGGCACCAGAAAACCCGCTCCCGCCGCAAACCAGCCTCACCCCGCGGCTCGGGGGTCTCCCGCCGC
>VZTG01001067.1:794308-816245 GCA_013397845.1 Melanocharis versteri
GCGGCCCGGCCCGGCCCGTACCGGACAAGAGCGGACCGGACCGGACCGAGCCGGGCCTGCCCAGCCCCGCGGCCGGAGCGGCCCCCGCGCACCTGAGAACTTTTCAAAGGCCCCCGCGCCGGGCATGGCGGGGCGGGGCCGCCGGGCAAGGCCTGCGCTCGCGATTGGCTGCGCTGCCGCCAATCATCACGCAGCGCTGGCAGCCGGCGGCGCGCGGGGCATGCCGGGAGCGGTAGTTCCCGGGAGGGCACGCCTGTGATGGCGGTGGGGCTGTGCTGGGTGGTGTCCGGCTGCACCCGCTCAGTCAGGAGTCTGCTCTCCTTTGCGGGGAATGAGGGCTTCAGGGGCTGTTCGGTGTTCCTTCCGCCTGTGAACGTGAGCGCCTCCCCGGAGACGAGGGCCTTGCACGGTGCTCTTGTGCTGTAGTGTAGAAATTCCTTCTGGCCTCTGCACAAAAGTGTCTGCAAAAAGTAAAAGCCTCTATGATGGAGAGTGCCATGCACGCAGTCAGTTGTTGGTAAAGAATATTACAATGATGTTCTTGTCTTCACATTTAGGGCTCACAGACCCCTGGTCTGCTGTGAGAGAAATGCCCCATGATGTGAATCACAGAATCAATTAAATTGGAAAAGAGCTCTGGGGTCAGTGAGTCCATTCTATGACCGAACACCTCCTTGTCACACCCTGGCACTGAGAGCAACATCCAGCCTTTCCTTAAACAACTGCAGGGACAGTGACTACACCGCCTCCCTGGGCAGCCCATTCCAATGCCCAATCACTCTTTTCTGTGAAGAAATTCCTCCTAACATCCAACCTAAACCTCCCCTGGTGCAGTTTATGTCCTCTTATCCTGTTGGTTACCTGGGAGAGGAGGCCACACCCCACCTGGCTACAGCCTCTTTTCAGGGAGTTGTGGAGAATGATGAGGCCCCAAGCCTCCTTTTTGCCAGGCTAAACAACCCCAGCTCCCTCAGCTGCTCCTCATTGAGCTCGAGACCCTTCACCAGCTCTGCTGCCTTTCTCTGGACACGCTCCAGTACTTCAATGTACTTCCTGAACTGAGGGGTTCAGAACTGGACCCAGTACTCAAGATGTGATCTCACCAGTACCAAATACAAGGGAAGAATCATTTCCCTAGTCCTGCTGGCCACACTATTCCTGATACAGCAAATTTCTGAATGTAACAGGGAGAAGCAGTCATCAAAGATGACTGACATGAATGTCTATGGGGTGAATTTTTCAACTCACTCTAGGTTATACTAGAAAGTATTGAATTTAGTACTGTGCAGAAGTTATCTGCATAATCTTTACAGTTCTAAAAAATAACCCAACTGAAGAAAAAATAGGCCAAATTACCTTGGACATCTAACTGAGAAACTGCGCATTGGGAACTGCACGGCTGGGCTTTTGGAAAAGATTTGGAAAAACAAATGCCACAGCGAAGCTGCAAACTACAGAGCACTTCAGCCACTCTTCCAAATGAGTGAGCAGCAGAAGCAGCAAGAAGCTATCATGAAATGCCCAAAAACTGTGGTGTTTAAAAGTGTCAGGGAATTAGTGTTCCTTTCATACCCTGAAGGGAGCTTTCATGCCCAAAGAAGTCCAGAGGATTTAAGAAGTTGGGCAGGGAGTAAGCAGCCCATACAAAAGGAACTCAGAGCTGTAGTGAAAAGATAGCTGAACAGGGAGAGATGGCATGGAGGAACAGCTCCTCCTAGTGTAGTTGGCCTTTAAAAATTGACTTGAAAAATGTGAGTCATAATTGAGAAAAGCTGTCTAAGGAAAGGGAAAAGATGTCTGTTGCTGCAGTTTAGTTTCAGTGTAAAAAGGAGGACATGACCATAGAATGACTCGTCATGAACTACTATTTCCTCCTTGGTACAGGGGTAGTAGAAGCCCTACCTTCCCACCAGAGGAAAGGGGAGTGTTGCCTTGATGACTTTTCTTTCCTCCCACAAATGCATCAGGGCTTTCCCTTCACCTCCAGGCCAACACACTGCCTTTCCACTTTGTAGACAAACAAAATACCTGTATTAAACCAGAGAACTGTTTTGGGACATTGAGCAAGGGAAGAAAATATTACCAGCCAAGTAGTTTAGAAAATTTGTGAGCGAAATCAATGTAGCCAGGTGCCTCTGCTGCAAGTTCTTTGGATCTCATTTCTCAGAGGTGTCATGACTGTTCCACAGTCTGCTTCTCAGATATGCAGATACACCTTTAAACCTACTGTCAAATAATTGTGCATCATCTTCTCCGTGTAACTTGAGGGAGAGAACATTCAGAGGATAACCAGAGATGTGTTCACATCTGCTTAGTCACTGTCAACGTTCTCAAGCAGCAACACAGCAGGCAGCATCACAGCTTCCATATGTTTGACTAGGACAGTAGTCGCCAGGGAATCAGGGCACTCTGCAAACAGTTCTGCTCTGTGACCTTGGTCAAGCCCCTTCACGACAGGGTGTCTGTTTTCCATCTTGGCTTCGTTTTTACCTACTTAGTCTGCAAACAGAGGAAGTAGTGCCAGCCCAATAGACTCATGTGTCGGGCATGATACAGCAGAGAACTGCGCTAGTCTAAGCCTTTTGCTGCTTCTGGAACTTATAATAAGAAAGGATTAATAAAGCTAAGAGATGATTACTTTATAAGAACTGAGTTTCAGCACATTAACATAAGAAGGTCATTTAAACTGGCAACACTGGAGGAAGAGTCACAGACAGGCAGAAGTATAACAGCAACAAAAAACGAGGTCTCACAGAATCAAAAGGACCTAACATCAAGCACACGAATTAAAATAAAAAAGGGAATGGTGATTAGCTTGCTAACGGGCAAGCAGAAAGGGATAGAGTCTGATTTGAAGGACACATGATGAAATACTTATCAGTTCTTACACAAATAAATACTCAGTAGTTAATAATTCTGCAAGTCCCCAGAATTAAAAAGATAATGGTAAAATGTTTCCTTTCTGGAACAGATTCCACAGAAAAGTTTCTTTCTCAAACCCAAGACAGCATTTTGTGAGCATTTTCGTATAATAGTTTGCATTCTGGAACATTTCAGATGATTCACATAATTACTAACACAGTGTCAGCTCACTGATACTGACTACAATCCTCAGTTTTATTACTATTTTCCAACTATCAAGTACTGCCTTAAAGTTAGCAGTGTTCCCCTACTCCTGTGAAAATGTGTCCTCAAAAGAGCCTACTCCAGGAGAATACAGCAACAGTTCTGACTCACAAGGGTAATCCAGATATTCAGAGCAATTCCCCACCTTATGCTTGCTGACTAGTATCTAATTAGTCTAATATATTCTTATTCCTTGGGGTTATCTACTTGATGCCTACTACATTCTTTAATAGAAGGAAATGACCCATGAGCTCTGGAGACTGAAAGCAGTTACAGAACAGCACATGCTTTCCTGGGATTAAGGTCCCAAGAGGTTGCTCAATAACAGTACACAAAGGAACCTCCAATGAATTATTCTGTGTGTGTCTGTCTCCCTAAAGGAGTAGGAGATTTACTTCCAATCCTTTGAGGTTTCCCCATCTCAAAAAAAGAAATTCAAAAGATCTCATAAGGAGGCCTGCACTCTGGTTAAAAACACTTTATTTTCCATGCTGTCCATACCAGCACAGCTTTAGCAAAGCTACCTCAACTTGAGATTTTGCCAGATGCATCTGCTCCAGGGATGGGGTGGGGGGGAAAGGAAACCACCTTTCTGTTGTTTCTAGAAGCTGCTCAGCACTGTTGCCATTGGCTATAATAAAAAAATCAAGCACAACAGACCTGTGAAAAAGTAACCCATCTTTTCATTTTGACTTGTTCTTCCTCCCACGCCCCAGTCCTCTGAACCGTCACTGGACTGGATAAATGCTTCTCCCCAGGCAATTAACCTTTTTCCTCCTGCTCAGGAAGGATTAAACCCAATTATAATGAATCCTCCTCAGGTATTAGTGAAGACCTGTCTGACCACACACTTTTACACCCAGGAAAAAGATTTTTTCCTCAGGACAGGCAGAAGGTATCTCTCTGTTTTCTGCCACTTCACACATGCTGCTGTGAATCCAGAATTATCCACAACCCCCAAAACTATTTCAGAAATATTCAGCAGCAATGTAGAGTTTTTTTGAAAGGGAGCGTCTGTACCTCCTACCCTTTTTACAAAAAAGCAGACTAGCCACATTCAGTGCTATTGCAGGCAGAAGGGCAGCCCCACCTGCATGTTACAGCTTTGAAAAACTCATCTGCGTTTGCTTTCTGCCCAAACTACAACAAACAAATTGAGAGACTTCAGGGATTATTCCACTTTTAGCCTGTACTCATCTAAGAAGATTACCCTCCAAGATCAGCTTCCTACTTCATTTAGCTTTTTCTGGTTAAAGGGACAGGAGGAGTCATTCAAGTCTTTGGAGTTTTTATATTTCCCTGTTAAGTTTCTGTTAGATGAGAAGGCCATGAACTGATACAGCAGCAGCATAATAGTCTATGTGAAGTTGTTGTTACCAGAGCAGATCTTTACCTGTACGTGCTAAACCAAATGTATCCTACATAAAACAAACCTGACATCCTCCTGCCTTTCACCTGTGCCTTACCAGCACCCCTTTTTTACTGCCTTGTCCTGACCTTCTGTTTACTGAAGTTGCTGTGGTTGTCCCAGTAGTGATGTCTGCAATCACCAGGCCTTGCCACTCTCAACACAAATTTTCCTGCAGCTTTCCCTGAGATGCTGAGATAGACTAAGAAGTGACGGATATCACAGCAGGGGGCCTTTAGGAGCCTTGTGATCCCTCACAGCAGCCAGCCTCTATTGAGAAGCTGCAATTAGACTAGAAAAATCAAAGTACCTCACAGTGCCCAGTAGTGAAAGTGTACCCCTTGTCATCACACTCAGAGTCAGACACCATGAAATTAGCACTGATGGTGCCTGGTTTTTGCAATTAGGGTAGGACATCTGTTGCTTTCAGGTACAGCCCTCGCTCCATCTGTAGAATTCTTCAGTGGAGAAAAGAGACAACAGGAACGAGTGGACTCGACTGAGAGATGAGCTTTTTTACTCAGACAACACCAGCAGAGCAGAGTAGATCTCAGCGACTCATCTCTGTGCAGTTGCCAGAAATGGGGGAAAAGGAGTCTTCACTTTGTGATGTTACAGATTGATTACTCTGATAACCCAGCAGCTGATCTCAGCCCAGTAGCTCTTATTTTAAACAACAAACACACAAAACAGAAAGCAAACAAAGCCTGGAACATTTCATTCCTTTAATTGTTTCCATCTGGGGCCTTTGGCTGTTGTATGCTTTTCATTCTACTTATTTTAAAGCAATGGATGAGATCCCTTTGGCTGGAACTACAAAGGAAACTGCTCCAGACATCCTCACCATTCTCCCTTAGAAGATGTTGCTGAAGTGTTTCCAAAGGTGGCCGAGTGGCCTGGAAGACAGAACACACCACCAAACCTGGGCAGAGAAAGCAGAAGAATGTCTCTACTGCCACAGTATTTGTGGTTTATGGTTTTCTGCTTGCCTGTGTAAGAAGGAGATATCTTCATGCCTTGCAATTGGATATTACTCATGCTCACACACACCTACAAGGAACTCAGCAGTCTCAAACACGATCAAAACAGAGACCCAGTGTCCTGTGTCTTAGCAGTGTTGGAGAACAGATGGAAGAGATCTCTTAGTGGATAATTATAGAAGATTTAACCACAGAGGAAAGAAGAGATCAGGTTCATTCTGTGGTGATTATTTTTTTACCTGGACGCATGGTACTTCTTATCCATTTTACTGGGATGAGCACACAGCAATAATATATGCAAATATCACCCCAGGACTCCAGTACCGCAAACTCAATTACTACAGAGACTACTCAGGCAGGCAAGCATGTTTGTCACTCAGTGTTTGGGCACGATGCCATAGCTATGATCCCATTATCCTCACCCTCCATTGACTGCCCATGACAAATTGATTTTGGAGAGCCATTGCTATTTTTTAAATAAATCACTACAGCAAATTGTATTAAATTAACTATGCAGCAAATTAAGCCTATATTTAATTGAAGTAAAATAGGACATTTGTACAGCAAGAAGCTGAATGCATGGTTAGCTGTTTTGCTGAGCTGGGGTCCTATTTATTGCCTAATAACTGAGCTTTTGTTTCAGTGGTCTTTAGGATATAGGCTTATAAATCTGCATGAAGCATCAGAGTCCAATCCAGTTCAGTCACAGAAGGAATATTTTCCCAGACCTCAGTTTTCACACCAAAGAGGGAAAGGGCATGAAATGAGAACACTCTCAGCCTTGCAAAATAAAGTGCACCATAAGGAAAGGTGCCACTGAGCTGACAGGAGACAGAGACATCCTGCATTCATCACTGACTTTCATCAGCTGTGCTGTCATGGCCTCAGCAGGGTCAGGTGTATCCTGGGCTGTGTGACTCAACAGCCTCATGGTACCAAAAGTTTGATTCAACTGCCTCTCATTCAGCTTCCACTGGGAGCTCCGTGTTTCCCTGACCTCACAGTGGGGACTCACCAAGTCACATACAAAAGCCAAATGATTTTTTTAAAGCCTCTGATTTGAGCTGGCTTCATTTTAGGGCTTCCAGCTTGAAATACTTTCATCCCCTAGGGTGCACAGCTGACATACTTCTAACTGGAGCCATCTGAAGAGAATCAGGAAACAGACGCCCCAGACTGGTAAAACTTGAATCACTCTAAATCTATGGTCACTTCTTAAATATCTAGGCTTGAATGATAAGATCAGGAATATAGACAAGTCATCATGGCTGGGGAATGGGCAGATGAGCAAGGTGACTTGTTTGTCTTAACTGTCAGTGTTATGTTTAAAATTTATCAGTATTTAAATATATCACCTGACTTCCTTACATTGGTAAGGATTCAGAATAAGATCAGTGAAGTGGATAGTTACAGTAAATCAGGCTAAGAACAGAAGCAGAGGTTTGGGTATTAAAAACACAGACCATAAACACACAGTTTTGATTGTTTCTTTCTCTCTGCCTTTAATCTGACAGGGAAAAAAGAAGCTGGGAGGATAAATGAATGTCAGATGTGAAGAAAATCTTTGAGCTTTCAATTTCCTATTATAAACCAGGACTAGAATAGTAAAAAGCAGCAGAGGTCAGGAATGAGATACAGTGAAAAAAAAGCAGCATTCACCCTCTTATTCCAGGGATAATGGTTTCAGTCTGCTGTATATGAAAAGAGACACTGGGAGAGAAAATCCAGAAAGAGGAGAATGTTTTACAGGGAAAGGGAGGGATACTGTTAATTGTACTAGACCTATGTATGGTTCGCTCTGAGGTTTTGTAGCTGTAATTCTGCCATCCTACACCACAGTCTTGTACCTAAACCGCAGAGCGAGTGCCCGTGCCCTGCTTTGCTGTCTGGGAAGAGTCAGAAGATGAAGAACAAATCTGGAGCTGTCCAGAAGCCAAGACTTCTGCCTCCATCCCAGCGTACCCGAGAAGGGCAGATGTTTGGTTTCTGTTGGATTAAGCTTTTGGCTGGAAATTAAGCTTTGCTGTGGGTTAGCTGCTGATCCTAACTGCATAGCTTGCCTTTCTATCTGCCAAAAATGCCTAGAGTAACACACTGGCTCTTCTCGTGCAGTCTGTCAACAATCGAAATCAACACATAATATCAAAACTCTGTATTTTAAATTAAATGGAAAAAAACAGGTTGTTATGGGCAGGAATTCTCACAGTCTTTCCTCCCCACTGCTAACTTCCTCTGCTTACAAGTGCCTATCATTCCTCCTTCTGCTTGTTCAAAACTTGGAGATAAAAGGAAATTGCAGACAGCACTTCAGCCACCAAAGTGTGGATATTGAGGGAATCCAAGAAGAGCAAGACTTTCTTCTTATACACCAAGGTGGGAGGACTGATGACTTGGTAAAATGAAATTTATTATCTTTTCATTCCACCTCAGAAACACTTCCTGACATTTACCATTTCTGGTACCATTAACCTCTGTGCATGAGGGTGGGGGGAACATGGTGGGGCAGTTCATGTTTTTAGGCCAGCAGCACTGCAAAATCATACTGATGCCCCATATGGCTCTGCAGGTTTTGGAGGGCACTTGCTAAAACCAGCTCCTTTCTCTTGTGCAGATTTCAGCACCTGAGGTAAATCCTGGTTTCCTTGGTTAATGTTCTTTCCTTACTAAAACACTCATGGAAATTTGAAGCAGCTTTGTCTGAGGCAGGATTTAGTAAAAAGTGAGGTCCGTGTTCCCTTTGGTTCTCATTCAATGTGACTGATTTCACCATTCAGTGAGCACAAAACATTCCCTTTGGGATTTAGTAGCATTTTACACAGAGCCTGCAAGCTATGAGTGAGAGCCTGCAAGCATGAGACACAGAATAACAAAGAAATTAGTCCAGACTAAGGACACTACCTTTTCCTTTTTTTCAGGAACCAGTTGTAGGAAGGCCCATGTCTGTGCTGGTGCATGCTTTTCTCTTGCAAGCGGCTGGGCTGCACAGGCACTCCTTGTTGGGACAGTCCGGCTTCAGCACCTGTCAGAACCTGGGTGAGTACCACCTGCCTGTGCTGAGCCAGGCTGGTCCCAGAGGCTACTGAGCACCCTGGCTATGAGCTGGCACCCTGGAGTGCCTGTATCTGCATTTGAGTTGTACTGATACTTACAGATGTTTCAGGACTGGATTTTAGAGGGGCTGGTGCCAAGGTTTGCATTGCTAAATCTCATGGCAATTCCTATTCTAGCAGGGCTTGCTCAGTCTTAATCCTTCAATATACAAAGGAGATAAATTAACAGTCATGCAGGATTGGGAGCAGAAGGAGGCAGCTTCTTTGTAAAACCTCATTAAAACATCTCTGTCTTGTCAGTGTGTTCAGTGAGAACCCCATGAGGGCTTTCATTGCATCTTTGGACATAATTGTCTCCCTTGCATGGTCTTCTGAGCCAGCTAATGATTTCCTTGGCCAAGATATCTGCATTTTAAAAACACCATACTGTGACAAAGTGTCCATTTCTGCCTGCCTTTACAGAAGCAGTTTTCCCACACACAGATAGCCTTTTAACAGTTCTGTGAGTAACTGCTGCTCCTCTGCTTGGGCTCAGCCCCAATACTTGGGCTGCAAGGTGGAGCAGCAATGGGGATATTTGATCAATGCTACTGTTATAATAAAAGCCGCCCCTGACAGAGCTGTAGGTAAAATATCTCTTGGGAGCAGCATTTCCTGCTGACTCCATATAGAAGGCTTGGCAGAATGCCCTGTGCTTTTCAGATATTTTTTGCTGGTAACAGAAGAATCCTCCTGCAGGGCTGTAGAGCCAGCCCCCTAAAGCCCTTGACCCTGAGTGTGTAATCTCCCTGGAGACCCAATGCACATGAAGAAATATAATCTTCTTGAAGCATCTGCTGTCTGTGTTGTGTTAAAATATGACTGGGATGCAACTGTCAAATCTCCAGCTCACTCACTGCAGAATCCTTTACAGGGCAATAAAAAACCCAATCTCTCTCTATTGCTTTAAGGAGGGATATTTTATCATGGCTGCAGCCTGAGAGGTTTCTGTATCCAGCAGACACGTCACATGCTTTTGTGTCCTGGGAAGGTAATAGCACACAACAGATGGGAAACGGAGCCGTTTCGCGAGGTCACGGTCGTGGCATCACGTGCAAATCCTTTGCACTGGGACCTCATGGCGCATGGGCTGTGCTGGGGAAGCCAGGAAGAGCTTTCCTGCTTGCACAGTGACAATTGGCAGGGAGGCCTGGGAGGACAGCCTTGGCAAATGGATCAGTCTGACAGATCAGCTTTCCCGCTGGGCCCGAAAGGGAAGGAGAGATGTTTGTTTTCATAGAAGACACAGAGAAAAGGGGTGTCTCCTGTTTTTTGAATTTCTTTATATATTTTTCTGAGCCAGTTGAGGACTTGGTCTCTGCTCTGAACGCATAGGTGTAGGGAGCAGAAAAGAGTGCTTTAAATGCAGAACTAGCAAGGAAAGAACAATCAATGTGGCTTGCCAGTGATACTCAGATCTGCTCTTGTTTCAGTTTTCTGTATTTTTTTCAACACTGTAAACTCATCTCCTTGACATCTGCCCTGTCCTTGCTCTCAGTCTTGGTCTTCCCTTCCCCCACTTCTCCCTTTAATGCTGGTGTCCTCATTTCCCCTTTCATACATATGACCCTTTCACTATGCAGGGATTAGTATCTCACTCATAAATATGTGAAATAGATACGCAGATGATTTAATTTGCTGGGTTTTGTAGGGCTAGTGAGACAGGCTGGCAGGGGAGAAGGGTATATTCTAGCAGGTCAGCTGAAGAAAACATCTTGGGTACAGGGTAAGTAATGTGAAATACCAGCACCAGTCCAGGAGGGAGACCTTAGCAGGCAGGGACAAGGTAGTAAAACATAAAGGCCAGGCAAATATGGAAGAGCAGAAGACAAGGTCAAAGATGTCTCTGCCTCTCCCATTTGTTATGTATCTTCCAGAAAGGACGAAAGTGGGGTACATGAGAAGAAAAATGAGACCAGAAACCCACCCTGGCTGCAGGTGGTTCGCATTGTTGGTAACTCACTCAGCTGCAGTTACCAGAGGAGCCAAGAATAATGCTGGTCTAGTGAGATGGTGGCAAGCTAGGAGGGAGGCAGAGGTCTGGGACATGGGGAGGAGATGGCACTAAAAGCTGCGTAACTGGATGGGGGTGCCCAGATTGGGGACACAGCTGATCTGAACAGGGATTCCTGAGGAAGGGGAGTGGCCATAGGGAGGTGACAACAAAGAGCTGGAGGTAACAATGCTCTGAAGCCCCAGCCAAGAAAAAACTGTCAAGTGGCAAGGATTAAGTCACTGGATCCAAAACAGGAAATAAGAGATGAACACTGTAGCCCTAACAGGCAATAAGACCTTGCCAAGAGGCAGCTAGTGAGGCAGAGAGGAAGGACAGGATGGGCAATGGAAGATAAAGCAGAGAAATAAGGTTTAATGAACCATACATGACAGCAGTCAAGGCCAGGCTTACTGCTGGCTTTGCCAGCAGCCATAAGGTTGCAGGCAGCCTTGCTGGGACAGTGTAACACCACAAGCTTCATGCTGGGTGCATGCCCAGAGGTCAGTGGCCAGGACAACTGCAGCCTGTGCTGTTGTTTGGAGATGTTTGTGCTACTTTCAGCAGTCATGCAGCACAAAGCCCCACCACAAGCACACTGCTGGGGGCCATGCTGCCCTTACTGCGAGATCAGAGGACAGCTGTGCTTTGTCATCACACTTGTCAACCAAAGTATCATTATCATTACCATGCTAACTCCAATCAGGCCCTGCTGAAGAGCCAGTTCAACATCCAGTAACATTAAAAATCTGTTTTGCTACAGAATGCCAGCATCTGGCTAAGGTGGACACCTGTGTGTCATCTGAAGACGAGTCGCACAGAGGAGGCTCCTAGTGTGCCACAAGCCATGTTCCACTCTGGTGTTGCTGGCGTGCTCAAATCACTATCAGGGATTTGCCTTTCTGTGTGGCAGACAAGGCTGGATGAAAAGGTACAACAGAGGTACCTCTTGGACATTTTGGTCAAGCTCTTTTATTGGTGTAAGAGAGCTGGGATGCTTACTCTTATCCTTGAAAATGTCAAGGAACTTTTTTTAACACTTACTCTCTCTGACAACATAGCACTTACAGATCTGGTTAGGGACATGCTCACATCAATGTGACGACAAGAACACAAGGCCCAGCCTGGAGAATTTGCAATGTGGCTGAGATTGGAGACAGCAGACAGATCCAGTGGCCAAAAGATGGAGCGGCAGAAGAACAGGATGTCTAGGATCAACATTTCAGCCTAGGTGGGAGTACTTTTGGTTAATGCCTCAGCTGAGAAAGAGGAGTGGATGGGATGGGTTTGACTCAGCAGGGTACACACTGCTCTCCGTAGCAATAATAGAGTGCATACAGAGTGGAAGCCAAACCCTATCAAAGGAACCAGAAGGTTCCCAAGTGGTAACTCTTTTTTTAAAGATGAAGCAGGATAGTATGGTATGTTTGCCTTAGACTTAAGACTTAATTTGATTTAAACACCATATGTAAAACATATTTGAAAAACCTTGGCGTAACTTCCCTCTCTGAGCTGACTGCTCATTGATTGAGGCTTTAATCCCCTGACACATCTAACTGAGGCCATACCAAAGCACACAGACATGCAGCTTGCAAGGTCAAGAACATCCAACTTAGATCTTAACCTTCTTCGTAGGTATATGGGCTTTATTTTAGATATTCTCTGGATTTCGTCTGCTCAAGAAAGTGGCAGTGAGTGGGCAGCTAAACAGGGGATGGCTGTTCTTTGCTGGTAGAAGTTACAATGCAGCATGTGTGCCATCAGCTATATTTGTGCATCTAAACACACTCACTATGTGTATACACACTTACGTGAAGGATGAGGTGAAATGATGCATTATTCCACATTCACTGAAACTCAAAGAGATTGACCAGAGAAGCTTTTTTGCTGAATTTAGCCTTGAAAACCTATTGTGTACCTTTGTGTGGAAGGTAGAGCAAATGCACTGAACAGTAATTGCATATTTGCTGCTATGCTTGTGCCTGAAGGCAAGTGTGTAAAATGTTTTCTGCTTTTCAAAGCACTGACAACTGCAACTGTTGTGGGCCTCAATGGAAGGTACAGCTCATCAGCAATCATTTAACACAGCATTTTTGTTCAATTGCCAAAGGTGGGGTTCAGATGTAGGGTAGGGGGGCTTGGGTACCCGTCACTGCAGCATGGGCTTGCAGTGGAGATACAGCATGGAAAAGGACAAGATAACCTAAAGGAGCTGCTGGAGAAAGAGGAGCAGTAGGAAGAGCTGTGGTATCAGATGAGTGGTCTGACAACAGAAACAGCATCACAGATAAGCTCTGCAGTAACTGCAACACGAGCTGATAGAGCAGATGGTCACCTCAGTTTAGCCTTTAACATAGCTTGTTGCCCCTAGCAATATGTACCCAAAAGTACTCTACTGATGGAGATGGGATTATGTAGCAGACAGAGGGAATCAGTCCTGTTTTATACAAAATACTGGGCTGCCTATCAGCTCTGACAGTACCTTCATGTGCCGGCTTTGACTTGGGCAGACAGAGCAATGTGATGATATGCACAACCATTTCTGGGACAGCTTCACACAGCAGAAACCAGGTAGCACTTTCCCAGTTTCCCAACTTTGTTGAATGTTATCAACTCACTCCACAAATCTGGAAACTTGGTTAAGAAGTAAAGTGTTAAACTCTCTTTTCTCTTTCTGAAATGACCTTTTGGGAACTGTCAGGACATTTTCATGCGCTCCTGATCAGTGCTATTTGGAGTTAATTCTGGCCCACTTCAATAATTCTTCAGAAGTAAGAATTATTTCATTAGTTTGTGAAAAGCACTTAAAAGGTCCTTCAGTGAAAAGTGAAAATACTGTTATTCTCATTCCCAAAATACTAGGTAAAGAACCACACTGAAATAGCAATATAGAAATGATGCAAAGGTGATTAACTACAGTGGAAAGCAACGTTCTTCACTGAAAGTGTCCCATATTTGAAAGGCCAGACATATCTAAGCATATGCATATCCCAGCTATTTAATAAATGTCTCAACTGCATGTTTACATATTTTTATTAAAGAGCAAATTGCTTGTATTTCCTTCTCTTTCTTCTGCATTATAGCATTAAAGCAGGACAGCATGCCAAACAACAGTATCAACAAACAGCATCACCAGATACTTAAGGGTCTTTAGCACCTAAATTGACTAAAGCGTAAATACAAACTGACGTCAAACATTTGGGATTACCATTTAAAAATTGCTATTTTCTGAGACAATAATGAAGGCCATTCATATCAGAAAATCCAGTGGCTACAACAGGAGGAGTGAGCTGCCCAGATTCCAGAATAGAGTCAAGGAAATGGTCTGCATCTCTTAGAATAAAAAAACCTGCCAATTTGCTCTAGACCTGTGAGAAGTGTCAGATACAGATAATATGAAGAGCTTCTTTCAACCTGTCTAGCTCTTGAAGATTTGGGAATGTAGTTGTCACCACTAGTCCTTGCTCTGCCACCATTATCAGCAGTGCTTTTATCATCCCCTCTACTCATCACAGTCCTTGTGTGGTAGAAGCCCATCCTGACTGTGCACTGGAGCTGCACAGCATACCTCGTGCAATGCAGAGTGCAACTGTGTGACGATACTGACCTGCTCCAGAGCTGTAAAAAGTCACCTTCCACATTTGGTCTTCAGGGTCTCAATTAAACAGCTGAAATTTTAAACAAGTAAGATCTCGAGTAAGATCAGAAGCGGTGATGAAGCTTATATAGGATCTCTGTCTTTCTTCCTCTCAAGCATGGAATTAAGAGTACATTTTTTTAAGGCAAAATGAATTCCTGAGTAGGCGTTTGTACTAATTCAGGTCCTGAAGTGGTATAGCCAAATGGCAGCACACTCTGAGGTGTGTCTGTTCTGCTTCTCAGCATGATTAACTCAGCAGGATGGAGCATAGCACTGTATGGCTTTTAGTATCTATACTGGCCTATTGAGCATTAGCTTGCATATCCGAGGGTGATGCATTTTTCCACAAAGCTGTAAGCTGGAAATTGCCTAGAGAGAAAGAGGACTGGAGATTTCAAATGCTCCTTCTAGTTCAGAGTAAATTCAAGCAATCATACACTTTGGAGCAAGCAAACATTTGCTTTTCCACAGGTAGTGAAGATTTCAGCAGGAAAGCACAACTTCGTATTTGAAGATATGGTGCCTTTGGACACAAACTAACCAGTGCATCCCCAGCCCCTGCCTCGGACTTCTGTCAAAACACCATCTTTTCCTTCCGCATCTGTGCTAGTTGCCCAGGGGCCAAAAGCAGAGGAGGTACTGGGGGCACCACCTGCTTTTGTAATTTCCCTCTTGTCCACAAAGTAGTAAACCCAGTGGTCAAACCCTTGATGGAGCAAACCCTTGCCATCCTAGAAGATGCAAGCTACTCCATATGGTACAAATTCACTATGAGGTCTGTGGAAGCCTTGCTTGTGATGCGCCTGAAGTCCAGAGCCTTACACCTCTTAAAGTTCCCCTGCCCAAGTGAGACAGACCTGTGTTAGCATAAAACCTCGAGTGGTGCCAAGGCCCCTGAGCAGCTGCAGAACTTGCTCCATTCCCTGGGACAGAAGGGTGAAGGAAGGGCATGTCTCTTCCCCAGCTGTTGGCTCAGGACACTCCAGGAGGAGTAAGGGAAGACAGGTTCAAAGGGAGGCCATTTGCCAGACAAGGACAATGCTCATCTGTTCTCACCAGCTCTGTGACCCAAAGTGGTCATTAGGTGCCAAAGCAGCTGGGTGAGGTGACACACATTACTAACAGCTTCTGGTTTGGTAAGGGGCCATATAAGAAGAAAAATTTCTTTCTGCAACAGGGGTGGACCACAGAGAGATTTGGTAGCTGCCAGTGTGCAGGAAGGAAAGGGAAGGGAGTATTCTCCCCCTCAGGTGGTTCAGCTGCATTTTGCAGGCAGAAGTAGAGGAAAAGAGCTCAGGTCTGCAAGCCTCCCCCTCCCCCTGAATACAGGGCATACTGCATGTATTCAGGGCCTAGGATAAACTAAAATAGAAAAACATTTGGTTTCAGTTCACATCTCGGTCGTGGCTCATGTTTTATTTACAGAAAGGGCAGAAGTTTCCATGAGTGAAGAAATCCCCTTTCTTTCTGTGCAGATTTTAGAAAACCAGTCAGCAGCAGAGCAATGCTACTGAACTCAGGACTTCAGTCACCTGCTTCCTAATTCTCAAAGCAGCTAAAGCCCTGCAGTCTTTTTTACCTTTTATAGTCACAGGACTAGTCAAGCAAAATCTTGATTGGATTATTCTGCTTTAATTACAAAATACACTCAGACCAAAGGCGCAATAGTACCTGGTACGTATGTACACATTTCTCTCAATTTTAACACCAAAGACCAAAATGCCATCTGGTCCTCCTGTAGATCAAACATTCCCCTCTGGCAAGATCTTTGGAGTATGAACAGATACCACAGTAATGCTTGAACTGCCCCTTGTGTGAAGGACACCGGACTCTGTATTTATTTATCACGTACTTTGAGATCCTTTAGGGTGGACTGTACATGAGATAAGCAAGAGAACAGATGCAAAACTGGAACCTTGGGGAGTCCATATCCCACCACCCCCTGGAAAAGAAAGGCAGAGATCAGGGTCACTCTGCTGCAGTTAGGACAAGGTAGATAAATCACAAGGTTTTTTTTATTGCTGGTGAACTCAAAACAGGCAACTTTAATCTACTGAGGAAGATACACATACAAACAAATGTTAGGCCTTGTGCGTTTTTTTTCTTCTTAATGTAAATGTCTCTTCAACTTCAGTCCAGCTCCCAAGCTCTCACTGAGCTGCCACTGAGATCCTGGTAACGTGCTCTGGGCAGTTCTGCAAGATGTTATAAGAAGCATCACATGTACTAAAAAGGGAGATTCTGCAGATCAGACAAAGCTCTGACAGCAGCCATGTTGCTCAGAAAGGAGAAGTCTGGCTAATCCTGCTGCATTAGGTATGTGGTATTATATATAATTAAATGATTTAAGAATTTGCCAGGTCCTTTTCTGTTTCTGGTGTGCAAGCTGCAAGTAAAGTGCACTTCTGGGTATAAATTACCACTCAATGAAGGTGCAATAGCTGGGTGGTACATGTCAGACACCAGTGGAAAGCAGACTACAACAGCTGTTTCAATGACACAGGCAATAAGAATAATGCCCTATGATACTAGATGCTGCTGGGAAACCCTTCCATAGCTTGAGCAGTTAAGTATTACATCACTCAGCAAAACACAAATAAAGTGTCATTTATATGGGACCCTCTAAAGTACAGACGATAACAGACACAACTGCTATTGCACACCAGGTTAGCTCTGTGGACAGCCAGTCCTCCACACCACATCACTAACTCCTTTTAACATTCCCAAAGAGCTTTGTAACAGCTAAGGAGAAAGCAGGGATCCTAATGATCTTTCTATAAAGCTGAGGGTTTTACATGATGTGGGGGTGGTGTAGGAGGCAGCGCAACACCACATTTAAGCTATGCTGTGAGAGGACAACCCAGCTTTAGACACTGCATTTGATGATCTTGACATAACCAGGGCCAAAATGGTGGGATCCCAACTCTCATCTGCACCTTGCAATTCTTGTTCTGCTCCAGCAGAGCTCATCTACATTATCTCACACACAAAGCTGTTTTTTTCCCTTCATGTACAGTTTCAGGTGACTATTTTGCCTGGGTCTATAGTCCTGAGACCAACAAGGCTGATAAACTACATACTGTTCCTCTGATTTCATAACACTGGCATCACAGCATCAAAAGAACTATCTGTTCAGTGTTTGTTCTCTTTTAATTTAATGAACTATAAAAAGGGAACTCTAAATACCCACCTAAGTATTCTCAGTGATTTGGGATACATTGCATACCCAGGGCAGATTTGATTAACTCCTTGCCACCACTGTTTTCCTGTGTCCATTGCCAGCAGTGGATGCCATGTGAAAAGGGGAAGGGAAGGAATAAAATAATTGCTCTCTGTGTGATATAAAAAAGGATTAACACTGCCTTGTAAGAGCAGAATCAAGAAATAATTCTACTCACAGGGCCAGCAGTGCTTTTCCTCTCAGGAATGGCTGCGCCAGGGTATGAAGCAGGTTCACTGCTGAGCACCCCCTACCAGAGACAAGGGACCTACATAGAAATGGCCCAACTATTTCCAAAATAAGAGTGGAATCCTACAACAGTTTTGCATTTCAAGCCAAATTATCCCTGGTACAGCTCTGCTGACTGTGGTGGAAGAACAAGAAATATTAATCTGGCCCTACAGGACAACTATGTCAAACCTTCCCCATAAATCAGTTCAGGAGTGAGGCATCTGACAGCTGGAAGCTCCATGTTTCTTGCTAACTTCAAAGGCCAAGATTTGACAGAGTGAATTACAAACTTGTGGCTGCCACTCTCGAACACCTTCCCTGCACCACAACTGTCCTTGTACTCCGTAAGTGTTCCCAACAGGTTAAATTTCAAACTGTCCCTGGTGCAGGTAGTCTACAGTGAAGCCACAGCAGTCCCTCCTCCTCCACCTCTCCACTGCTGCTCTCACACCCTAACTCAAAGCCTCATTCAGGCAGAGCATGAAGAAGTGCATGCTTTTCAGAGACAGGTGTTTTGCTTTTTTTTTTTTCATATGTGTATCAGGCAGCATGGTGTATCTCTTGCTGCCTCCAATTACTGTCATGATAATATGATTGTGGTTATTTAAAGCAGAATTTGAGAAGAAAAAGCAAATCCACTTGATACACTGAGCAGAACACTAGGCAGAACAGAGCCAAGGCCTGCCAGGGCTGAAGGAACATGAGATTCAATGCCAGAGGACCAAATCCTGGATGCCATGTTAACCACATGAAGGTTTTGACCTTCAAATACAATGGGCTACAGCCAGGCTAAGTCATCGACATCACCAGAAACAGAGGAATCCCTGGAAAGCAAGGCAGAAAACTCTTGTGGGCTATATAGTCTCTACAAGGTTTGCACAACTGAGATGGGAGCAGGAATCTGCAGCAGACCCTCAGGCAAGATCTGCTTTGGGGGGACAGAGGAGATGGGAAGACTTGCACTATTTCTTGTGCCTTTTGCCAAGATTCAGATAGCACATATCATGGTAAAATTCACTTGGCAAAAAAGGCCTTTATTAGAAAAAAAAAAGAAGAAAAGAAAAAAAAGGAAAAAATTCTAGTGAGTATCAGGACTGAGATTTCAAAAAGTACAATATCTGTATAAATTCAGCAAGATGTCCAGCACCAGATTATTTCATGGTGCAACAAAGAACCTGGGGAGAGGCCAGTGGGACCTGGCAAGGGGAACACCATCTACCTCCCCAGCAGACTGCCAGTCTTAGGTACTTCTCAACAGCAGATGGATTTTGCTTGTTCCTGCAGCATCTCAGGTCCCACGGGAGGTATTGGTTGCAAGCAAGCACCTGAATATTGCCTAATGGAGTAAGCCAATCACTAACTCAGCTGGCGTGTCCATGCTCATCCACTGATTAGGTGGTTTTTTTTTGGATGTATTTCCACTGTAGCATTTCTTTTTTCTTCTTTCTCCACTTTAAAGTGTAAGCAAAAGGACTGCTTTCATCAGTAATAAGTTAAAATCAGAAACGACCTAACTAACAAGTAACTGATATTGGTCCTTGGAGCCCAAAGAGTAAAATCCATAGAAAATCTATTGGTTCCATTTTTTCTGGTATATCCCATGCACACCCCCATTAGAAAAATGGGGTTTATGAATCTTATCATACAGCAAGGAGCAGTACCTCGGAGCCAGAGCTGATAGTCCATGGTAGAGGTCTGGGCTCTCTCAGATTGCTAAGTATGGTTCTAAGTCACTGCTCAATCCGTCTTCACGTGGCCGTTGGCCAAGGCAACGGGGGCGGTGGGGGCCCCCGGCTCGGCAGTCTCATCAAATCGTAAGCGCAGGGTGTTTCTGATCACCAGCTGCTCCATGATGAAAGAAGCACAAAACCATGGGATGGCATACTCCAGGGTGATCAGGCCCATGAAGTCAAAATCAAACTGGGAGTAGTCCCACGGGCAGGCATTGAACTGACGTAGGATGAGGCCAGTGGTGAACTCCCAGAGGTATGTCCACAGTGTGTAAATGAAGCAGCGCACTAAAATGTTACACTTGTCTTTGAGATACAGATACATCTTCTCCACAATGAGGATGGAGGTGCCATAGATGAAGAGTGCCCACACACTGGTAACACCTGGGAACTTCCAGTTGAAGTTGACCACAAACTCCCAGGCAGCTGTGAACATCACCTCACAGAAATAGCCATGGATGGCATAGAGGTACCATCGTGAGAAAGCGGTCAGAGGTTCTGCCGCAGCCATTCTTCTGCACTCACCCCAGCAGCACTCTGAAAGGAAGAGGGAGAGAGGAAGAGAGGAGTCAACGAGGATGTCACAAGTCCTTATCCCCCAGATGGCAACACACAAACTTGTAACAAAGGATAAATCTGAGAAAGAAGTGACTCTCATTTTTACCACAGCACATTTTAAGTCCTGAGGAAAAGTGGCACTTGCAGGTTCTATACCACTCAGGGTGGGCCTGAACTACATATACTGCTCTGCCTGAAAAATGGGATGCTGCTGGTATTATACTGGCAATAAGGAGGGAGTTGATAAGTACAAGGGCTTTGCCAGGAGCAAGGTTGCCAAAGAATTTACTGGTTGCAAGTCAGCAGAAAAATATAGTCATCCCACAAAGACCACACATCACCTGTTTGCTCTTTTCAAGAAACAGTACTATACCTTACTTTTCTGATTCTACTGTGGAATAGATTAGTTGAACACAGCACTGTAAAACTGGGCCCCTCCAGTTTCCAGGCCTTTCCAGACTGTTGCCTACAGTCTCTATACCCAAAATGTTTACTGTAGTCTAAAACTGAGCTTTGATGGGAGCTACAGCAAGGGAACTGGAGGAGAAAATTCAGAGATTTTACACTTACAGACACTATACCTTGCACTCGTTATTCAGCTGAACTTTTCTTTTGCCTGTTAAAGAACTCATCCATTGTATGGCTAGCATTTGTAAAATAATTTTCTTATGGTGTCAGGCTTCCTGATACCAAGTCACAAAGCACAAGAGAGCCACTGAAATCCATTCAGATTTGGCTTCAGGACAGCAAAGCGCAAAGAAGGAGAATGAAAAGGAACAGCTGAGCCTAGAGAGGGGTAGTTAGTCATGATAAATAGGAAATGAGAACAAACTCTAATTGTCTATACAGGAAGAAATTGGTGAAGAGGTTTTGAAAAGGCACAATTTGCTTATCACTGAACTGTTTCAGCACAATTAGCTTTTACACTTTCTGTAGAGATTCACAAGTCTGCCACGCTGCCATGTCAATGACATGAGCTGATTATAAGCATAATTTTACTGAAGCCTTGCAGATTTACACCACAGGATGAATTTGACCTCTTTCATTCTTAGAAACTTACTCTTTCAAGCTGAGTTTCTCTGGACTCTTTACCAAGCACTATTTAACTTGTTCTGCACTTGTCAGTTCTGTGGCACAATGTGCTAGGAAAGGACCACACTAACCTTACATTACATTACCTGTACAGTCATTCCATGCCATCTGGAAAGAGACTGTTCCTGCCCTGCCCTGTAAACACAGTGCCTCTCTGAACAAAGTATTAACATGCAACTGACATTCTGACAGGTGATTAGAGAAACTTCTATAAGGAAAAATGGAACTGCAAGAATAAACATGAAGAAGATATGCACAGGGGAATACTGGAAGTGAAAAGGACAGAGCTGTATCCACGATCTGTTCACACCTCTCTTAACCAGACAAGCAAACAACCAAAGCCTTGACAGTTCATATGATTTGGGTGTTTAAACAAAGACCCATTTTCTAATGGCAGAATCCATTTTACACAGGACGCTGAGCCATCATTACATGCTACAAAGAATGGTCAACAGCACATAATGAGCTTGTAGGTAAAAGACTAAAGAATCATTAGAGATTGCCTCATGTCTCCTAACAATTCAGTCCCAAGAAGCCCTGCAAGATAGCAGAGGAGGTGGCACATGAGAAATATGCAGGAGGTGTATATCCACACAGTCCATAAGAAGCTGATGCGTAAAAGCACTGCAAACCAAGGAGAGTTTGTCAATGTAATGTTACTTGGTTAGTTTGCCAGCACAGTTGATAAGCTTAGGACTCTGAATCTTCATATCACTACTCCATTCTGACAATTTCAAAAACAAATCAAAAATCAGAGGTACAGAAGTAAGGGAAAGCAGTAAGAAGGCGTCATGATTTAAACCCAGCTTGCAACTAAGTACCAGACAGCCACTTGCTCACTGCTCTCCAGTGAGCCGGGAAGAAAAATCG
>VZTG01001067.1:816265-845140 GCA_013397845.1 Melanocharis versteri
GGGGAGGGGGGAAGTAAAACAAAGTAAATTGAAACAAAGTAAAATGTAATAATAATGTAATTAGCTCACTTAGTTAGAACATGATGCTAATAATGCCAAGGTTGTGGGATTGATCCCTGCATGGGCCATTCACTTAAGAGTTGGACTTGATGATCCTTGTGGGTCCCTTCCAACTCAGAATATTCTGTGATGTTTCTGTAATATGTAACGTCATTATCCAGAGAAGAAAATGATTGTAAAGATTTTACTAAGTTGCCAAGGGATTGTATGGTTTTCCTCTCTTTTCTATAAGTCTTTCTAAATTTTTCACTTGTGATCCTTAGTGCTTGCACTTCTCCCTACAGCTTTACATGAAACGTATTTGAACTGTTAGCTGGGAGTACCCTTGTAATTTTGAAGATTTGTTCACAAAGTTGGATCAAATGGACAGAGGGTCCTTCCCTCTCCCCATCCATTTTTATTCCAAGGATCCCTTCACCAGTTAATTCCATTGCCTTATACCTCCCTACAAAAGCCAAAGATACATAGAAACATATCCAACAAGCCACGAGCTGTTCTACCCCACACTATTTCCTCTGTGCAATGAAGATTTCTCTTTCCTGGTTCTATACCACATACTTAATAAAAATCTATTTTCTGTTTCTTTTTTACTGTTTGCAAAATAATTAGTTACTATACTAGGAGTCTGATAACTGAATCTAGATCAGGTCTCAGACATCTACAATACAAGTTAGCCAATTGCAAAGAGCATTGTTAAGTTCTTTTGAATCCCATGGCTTTCACCACAACTGCAAAGAGACAAACATCAGTGCACTGGCACTGTCTCAATATTTGCCTTCTCTACTGTCATGTGCCCAGGCAGCCCAACCTTGATGGAAACTTCCTTCTTATAATATGCTTGAAAGAGTTCTCACAGACTTCTTGCTGATTAGGAGCAGGGCAGATAGCAGTCTGTGGTAGTCCAAACATAACTGGTTCCACTGTCCTAGGCACTAAGAAAATCCACAAATCAAAGCTCCTCCTGTAAAATATTTCATCCAAAATAAAACAAAAAGTACAAAGTAAGACATAAAGGGAATGGAGGATGCATTTAGGGGGGCTATCACAAGCCACAGCACATCACTGCACAAGCTGGGGACTGTACAATTTAATGGTTACAAGTCACTTGAGCATTTACAAAACAACTAAAACTGCAGCTTTTCCCAAGCATCTTATTTCCCAGCCACACCAAATTATGTGGTGTCTGGTAAGCAATACTGCACAAGAAGGTCTCAAGAGGGACATAAAGGAGAAAAGTATTGTTTTATTGGGCAGCAATTCATGATAAAAGAATCAAGCTGAAAAGCAGTTGCATGACATTAGTGGGAGAAGCATCCAAACAGAAGGCCGAGACTGGATTCAGTAAGAAATACAGATTTGTGAAAAGCCTTAAGTAGATAATTGAACTTGGTGATGCAAAACTTTTAATGGAGTGACAGTAATACTGACCAAAAGACTCTGAACGTATGAGAGCTATTCAGTCTCCTGAGGAAAACAAATGACATTCATCACTGAAGCACTTACAGTGGGATGGCCAACAGCTTCCTGAAAATCAGAAAAACAGCTGCCAGCTATGCAATTGTCTCAGCAGAGAGCAAACAATGCATGGAGACTGCTCATGGATGACCATGCTTGCACTGAGGCTGCTCGCACTGTGCTGTTTTGGGGAAAATAGGGAACTTCTAAATTCAAAGTTTTGAAAACGCTTTCCATCATCAGCAATTTATATTTCAAATAGTTGAAACAGAAATAGTTCCTCTAATACAAAGTTTTAGGAAGCCTGAGCTGGGCCAGCACAAAATTTTTCCTTCTTTCTCTAGTAGGACCTTTTTTTCCAGCTTGCTGAGGAAAAAAAAAGGCAAGTCTATGGAAACCACAGATGGACCCCCAAGGAACACTCAGTCCTTTCCCTGACTGCCCTGCCTATGTGCATAACTCTGCTGGCAAAAAAGAGGCCAAGAGGCTGCTCCACCTACAGGAAACAAGCACAGGCCTAACAGGGGGAAGTATATGAAGGACTGAGTTTCTCTACAGAAATCTGGTTGCAGCAGCAAGTTCCCTGAGGACACAAAGCTGGGAGAAGTGGCCGATATCCCCTAGTGCTGTGCAGCCCTTCAGAAGGATCTCAACAGGTTGGAGAGATGGGCAGAGAAGAACTGTCTGAGATTTAAGACAAATGCTGGGTCCTGCACCCAAGGAAGAGTAACTCCATGCAAGGACAAGAGGCAATGGGCAGAAACTGATGCACAGGAAGTTCCACCTGAATATGAGCCTGAATATGAAAAATTTCTTTACTGTGTGGGTGATTGAGCATTGGACAGATTGCCCAGAGAGGCTGCAGAGTCTTCCTCAGTGGAGATATTCAAGAACTGTCTGGATGCAATGCTGTGCTATGTGTTTTAGGATGACCCTGCTTGAGCAGGGAGTTTGGACCAGATGACCCACTGCGGTCCCCTCCAACCTGACCCATTCTATGATTCTGCAATCAGGGCAGGACTTCGACTTATGGCTGCAAGAAAGCACCAAGATTACACTGTAGTATTTTAGAATTTCAACTCTGAAATGGATATTAATAATCCCCTTGGTTGAGGTAAGATACAGATAAAACTGATACACCAGGTCAAGTAACATCCCAGACTGCCCCACTTCGCATGAGACCCCTCTGTGCAAGAGGAGCACTTCCATACTCACATTCGGTTTTGCAGGTGATGCAGCTTTGGCAGGCAAGAGGGAAGTGATCAGAAAATGGACTGCTGGTAGACCAAGAAATAATGGCAGATTTGTCTCACACAAGCACTGCAGGGGAGACCTCAGTGGATGTCGTATTCACGCCTGATTAAGTTCTTGATCACTGCCTGGCTCATTTTTTTTCAAAGCTCTCCTTTGCAGTGGCTTTCTGCCCATTTCCCTGCTACCAAGCCAAATCATGCTTTAAAAAAAGTCTCTCACAGATTGTCTTTATTCCCTCTAATCCAGCAGAATTATTTAGAGGCTCTGGATGAGTGAAATGAGACCTCATCAAGAAACTCCGAATTAACTCTGAAGTGCTAATAAAAGAAAAAATACAAACAAAAACCTCCATGAGACAATTCCCCTAATAAGTGATGTCCTGAGGCTATGAATTCTGTCAGCTAATTGATCCACTGCAAGTGAACTTGAACCACTGCAGCATTTTTCTTACTCATAGTGCCCAGTTATTTCTGCAAGTTAAAAAGTTAGGGCACAGTATTATTTTACAAATTCATATTTCAAGTATTTACTAATATTTAGTTCTATAACATGCATGTTCATATTTTTAAGAAATGTCTTAGATACATCTATAACCCTAAGGATTATAGTAGATACGAGAACGTCTTGGTGAAAAATGACATGCATTTTTGGACAATACCTGTGTAAGTGTAATTTTTCTTATTTTGCATTTTCCCTGTGAGTAAACACCTAACAAGCATACCTTTGCAACCATGGACAACATTCAATGAATATGCTGCAAATCTGGCTTCAACATTTCACAGAGGTCTCACACACCATTAGAAGTAAAGGTTTACAGAACACTAGATGTGTACAGAACACTAGGTACAAGATTTGGCCCCAAGACATTAGTTCATCAGTGTTTAAAGATTTATACAGTAAAGTCTTAGTGGTACTTATGTGCTGAAGTCGTAACTCTGAGGAGATATTCATCCTTCAGGTAACTGAAAGCCCCAATTAACTGTGGCTCAGAAAATAGGATTTCAGCTGTACTGAAGTGTGGAAGAGCTCCAGCAGATCAATTAATCAAGCCCGGCAATGAAGCTAAAAGCATGCCACAGACGTCTCCAAATACAGACTCTCAGTGCTTTCAGGAAGGATTTGGAGCCCTGGGATTTTGGTCAGTTCTGAGTCATCTGGTTTTGCTGCTTCTTTGTCTGGACTCTACGTCCATCAGGATGCACACTGTCTCCCTTCCATATACTGCAGGGTAAGAAAGCACAGTCTATTTCTCATGTGCGTTTTCCCGTCATTTTTGTCTCTTGCTCCTTTCCCATAGAAGGCACATCATTTCACTGCCACTCCCTGTTTTCTTGTTCCCTTGCCCAGTTCACTCTGTACCTGCTGGCAGCCTCTGATCCCTGTCTATCTTTCAAATCTGGTCCAAAGAGAATTGGGATACAGTAAAAAAGAATGACGACAAAAGGAGATTAAATGAATCCAATTACCAGACTAACCCAAAGGGATAGGGAAGTGTAGTTCTTAGTGGTAATGCCTGTGTGTGGGCTGCCCAGAAGGTACCATTTCACAATGGAAAGGAGAAAGGTAGGGTTTTCTTGGGAAGGAGTGTAGAGGGGGAGTGGCTTCTCAGAGGACAAAGAGAAAATATGAAGACATTGTTTAAATAATAGTTTTCTGACTACGGTGATCTCATGAATGGCAGTAGAATTGCAGAAAATGGAGACTTTCCATGTCCTGCCGCACACATAGTGGGAAACGTTACATTACGTGAACGCACCTCAGCCCACAGTGACCACTCCAACTTGAGCACAAATTAAGGCAGTAGCTCTTTATTTACAGTGAGCAAGAGAAATGTTTCCTTTGTACCTGCCAGAAGTTAAGACCCCCAAGAGTCATGCAAGTAGCAGACTTGAAAGACACTATGAAAAATTACTGCATCCAAACTTGACATCTACAAGTATTGAGCCCAAATCTCCCCAGCATCTCCTTCAGGTAAGGTCATGTTCTTCTCCAAGCCTGTTGGTATAAGGCTCTTGTGCCTTACCAGTTGCCCTTCCCTGTTTGGAAAAGCTGCCCTGAGTTCCCAACATTTGCTGATACTACGGATCTCAAAACAAGCAAATGTCCAGCAAGAGCCCAAGTGCCCCTGATGTGGCTCCAGCACAAAGCAGAGACTTTGAAGCCACGACTCTCCTATAGAAGCAGGCAGAGCTTCCCATTAACACTGAGGAGGAGGGAGCCAGCATTATGGAAGGTCTGTCCTCAAGGAGATGGCATGTCCAGGGGGCACAATCTGCTCTGAGAATCTCTATCATCCATCCTTCAGTTTTGGGTGCTTAGTTGCTGGATTCAGCATTATCTTAACCTGGACAATTGACTTCTTTCTCTGCAGCGAGAGCAGAACTGAGTTCCTGGAACCCAGTTTTCAAAAGGTGGTACAGGTTCACACACTGTGACTTCAGGCCTAGGTCTGAGCCCTCATAGCTCCCTGATGGGCAACCGCCTGACTCGTAAGCTCCTGCGAGCTGGGCCCCTTCATATCAAACCATGCATTCAAGTACAGTGGCCATCAAAATTTATGAGTGTTTTCAAAAGCTTGAACTTAACACATGATATTAGCTGACGGAAGAAAATCTGACATAACAGAACATAATGCACATTGTGCCTTACCAGCAACCCAAACCAGAGTGACAAATGGAGAGAGAGAATTTGTCCCGAAATACGAGGGTTTACAAGGTTCTATCCTTTCCACTGACACTACACAGCCAACACACATAAAGAAAAGACAATATTATGGCAAGACATCATGTGTCACCCATCCTATATGGTTTCTTACAGCTTTTTAGAAATTCAGACAGTTCATTTTTGAAAAGGTGGGGCTTTTTTCTTCTCAGCAAATGCCTCATCTTTCCAAAGCAAAATGAAAAGCAAATAAACCATTCTGCTTCAACCTACAATAAAAAATAGTCAACTCACAAAGGTCAGTATCAGTAACAAATAAATACGCTTAGCCCAGCACTTCCGAACAATCTTCAGAAATAAGCCAGAATCAGGATGAAATGGATGAAAGCCAGATTTGGAAAAAAAAAAAAAGATAAAAAAATTCAAACATCTTTCACATTGAAAATAAAGCTTGGCAGAGTAAAATACTACGATCAAGGTGTTGAAGTATCTAAAATCCTAGCTTGCTAACATACTGACACAATCCAAGTCACTCAAATCTGTATCATTGACAGATTCAAAGTAGTCTCTCCTCGTTTGCTACAGGTAAATGCCAAAGCATCACTTCATAAAACTATCTGCTTCCTTTATGGAAATTCTTGTTGCACATGCACAGCTCTAAAGAATTGTTTCCCTCTCCTTTTATTACTCTTCACTGATGCACAAGCCTTTAAAAATTCCCAGAATTCAACTGACAGTAGGTAACTGGATAGTTTAAATACTTGCAGTTAGCAATTACCATCACTCTTCATCTAGAAGGAACAGAACTGCTGCAGTTCATAAAGAAATACAGCATCTTGGTCTAAGCTGAGTTAGGTTTAAACCCTGCAAGAAGGTACTGCATAAAGTCAGATGAAACAGGAGGGAGCACACTTTTAAGCACCTTCAGGTTCATAGCCCAAGACTGTCATATGAAGAGTGTCCTTCTCTCTTTCCCCTCTTGGAAATCTCTTGGTGGCAATTCTACAGCAAATAATTTTTCCTTCTCAATATATAATTTTTTCCTTCCTAACATTAAACTATTTCAGAGATGCAAACAATCAGGTCTCCCAAGTGCTATCTGCTACTCACTAGGTTGTAACTCCTCAAGTTTCCTCCTAACACCACTGGTGTAAAATTTGAGCAGTCTCAGAGTACAAAATTACCCTTTCTCACCAAAGGAATCCCTGTGGAGCCTCCAAGATTACCTCATCTACCTCATCTTCTTAATTTCAAGTTCACACAGGCATCAGAGGTACAAACATCCTGGAAAGAAAGGGTAGAAGAGGATAAATCCCAGAATTCTACTGACCACCTCGTCATGTCCAGCAAGATCCCCAAGTAGACAACCATGCCAACAGCTGGGAAAGGCAGCTCCTCTAAGCAGTTTCCCAGAGTTTTTCCCACTAGTGCCCACCAATTACCATACCATGGGTATTAATCATGGTATCACTGGCTTGCAAAGTATGTTATCAGCAGTGGAAATATATTGTATGCACAAATAAATTAGTGGTGAGTTTTGTACTTTATTGTTCAGATTTATTTCAATTCAGCATCATTCAGGTAAATTTGTCTTCAAAGACTCATCAAATTTCTCTGTTCTGAATAACAAGTCAACAAAAACTTGGGGTTTAGGGCCTAGTTCCTATACAGCAAACATACTCCGCACTGTGTTGTGTACTTCTGTTCCTATTTACATCTTTGCAAAAGAAGGCTGACATTTTTAGCACTGTTACTTCTTAAAAGTATCAGGTAGCTTAGCATTCAAATCACAATCACAAAGACACCATCTTCATGTTTTATGCACACCTGTCATTTTTGTCTTTTGTAAACCTGAAGCATGAGATCCACCATAAACCTCTAATGTTTAGCAGTTTATGACTCCCCTTCAAGTCATTCATTTGATTATGTGCTGTGTGTCCCAAGAAGGAAGCACAAGAGCTTTCCCACAGGGAAACGTGACTGAAACTCAATCTTCTGAAAGGTGGCAAGCTGTACACTCAGGAGCTCTTTTAAAAAAAAGGAATAACTCAACTTTTGTGCCCCATGCAGGACTGGTATTTGCCAGGCTATTTCTCCCTGCCATTCAACTAAGCTCTTATCTCTTCATACATCAATTTCTTAACTCAGTATTGGTCTGTAAGCTTTTGCTGTTGCATCCTACAGCTCCCTCCTTTTCCAATCAGTCAACTTCTGAAGGTACTGTTCCAGTAGTGTTTTCCAGCACTGTTCTTCCAACTGAGACACGTGCTTCCAGCTGCAGCTTCATGCACTCCAGCTCATGAGCCAGGGAGCTGGGTCATAAGGATGTCCCATGTCTCCTCAGACTAGACCTGATGGCACCTTGGTTCTTTTCCTACTGTTTCTCAGCTTCTTATTGCCTCTCTCCCAAACCACAGAACACTGGACTGTTCTCTAGTTTTGACTGGACCATAGATATCTGCTTTAATGAAGGCAAATCAACCTGCTAGGTCTACAGAAATTTGAATTCTATCGACAGCTGTATAGATATATAAAGATATAGAAACACCTTCACATATTGTCCTATTTTATTTGCTGATTTGTTCTCTTTTCCCCTCTACCTGAAGGGGATGTATTTTTTTCCTTAAAACTGCCTCTTCTGACTGTGTTCATTTTTGTTCTGAGGTGAGCTTTCACAACCACTACAAACACTACTATTGGATTTAGATTCATACCTTCAACCTGCCAATCATTTACCACAGCTTCACACAGTGTGCTCACTTCAGCCTTTACAAAGCCCCTCTGAAAATAGATCCATTTAATATTATGTTTATACCCTTCTTCCACATTTCCTTTTGTGACTGCAGTGCATCCAAATGACCATGTCCTACTGAACAGTCTCCCCAATAAACCAACAGATTCATTGTTCCAATACTGGAAAGAATTTTCAGAATTTGTCTGTTTTTATTAGTCAACCTAAGTGTAACACTTCGGGTTCCTTAAGACAGAAAGTCTGTATATATGTATACAGGGCTGTTTCTTGAATATTCTAAATGCCTGAAGTCCAGGAATTTACCTTTCACAGTACAGCAAGCAAAGATCATGAAATAAAGCAATACCATAGCTTTAGAGATCTATCCGTTTATGGTTGAGACCCAACACAAATTCACCCCTTTTCTGAGATCCAGTCTACACATTCAGCCTTCTGAAAAATTTTAAACCATCTCTTGTGAATAGCAGCTAACATCCATCTTCTTCAGGACTCATGGCATGTAACTGCATCATGTTAATGCCACCTACTTCTAAACACCTGAAAAAGGAATTAAGCTTCCACCTTAGAAAAGAAAATCCTTAAGAACTGCTAACCCTAATCCTAAACTCAGCAAGGATGTAAAAATACTACTCACCTCTTCACTCAACTGTCAGTCTGCACAGAAGACATTTTCCACTCTCAGCTGCAGAAAGATGGTACAGTTGCAAAAGGTCAAAGCACAATGATAAAAGGAGACTTGAATTTGGGTCCACACACACAGCTACTGCAGTAGAAGACAGAGCAATTTTCTTGCTTGTGTATTCGTATTTTTTCTGTTTCACATGCTTCAAAAAAGAAAATGTTCCAAAACACACACAGCTCTTTCCTTGTACATATTCATTTAATTCCCAGTGACCGACAAAACATCCTCGTAATTGAAACACAGGCACTAATTGGCCAAGATCCTTGGCTGTCTCAGAAGAGAGACAAGATAACAACGTATTCTTTTTCTTGCCTCTGGAAGATGCTCTTTCCAGAACAGATAACTCATGTTGATGCATAATGCAGAAAGTTCATGTTCTCACTATCAGAGCTTCTCTTTCCTTTATAAAAGTACTGATGTTTCTCTGGACAATCCAGACAGTACCTTTCACTGACCCTGAATTCCCTGTACAAAAGTATTTGTGATGGTCAGGCAGGTGCCTTAGGAACATGTGGACACACAAGCATGAAGAAGGAGGAGTTGGTGGCCCAGCGTCTCCACCCAGCTGGGGTTGTGATGTGCACAATCTTTCCCCATTGCAGGGCTCCACAAGAAAATGCTCCTGCCAGGAAGAATTAGCTACTGCAGATCCAGACTATGTTTTCAGTAACTTTGATCTTACTGCTTTGGTCAGATCAGAGACAGAAACATGATACTCAACTTCAAACAGCTTCAAGCCCAAAGATGGCCTGAGTATCTGTAATTTACCGGCCCCCTTCCACCTCCCTCAGTATCAGCTGACTCAGTAAAACCTATCACCTCTCCTTAAAAAAGGGAATATTGAGCTGAACAGACTTCACTTGGTTCCTAGAAGAGGCTTATTTTTGAAGTCTCATGGCAGCCTACTGCTGAATGCTATACAACACAGGACACCCTCAGCTGAAACACTGGAAGAGTCATTTACACCAGACGGGAACATGTAAGAGGAAATGGTAAGACCACAGCTTCCCAGCCATGAGGTTCAGTGCATTCTTAACACCTCTTATACTTAAGTTTCTCTTTTTGCCAAGTACCGAGCTTCCACTAATTTCTGTCAACTTGTCAGAGAAGATTATTGCACTCTGCACCTGGTTGGAAAGACTCAATTTCCCCATGGGGCCTGGCAAGCACAACCGGAAAAGAAAACAACCATGGCTGTGTCATTCTCTGCAGCACGGAGGCAAACCTGCCATCCTGGAGTCTCATCCAAAGGCAGGAGAGGCTTTTCAATGGATGGATAATTCAACTGGCTTCCTTCCATTGAACTGTAACCTAAGGCTTTACCTAGCTACCATGTAATTGTCATTTTGTATTTAGACAGGGGAGACAAGAATAAGAGAACCTCAGAATAGCTTGGGTTGGGAGGCACCCCAAAGATCATCCAGTTCCAACCAGCCTGCCATGGGCAGGGACACCTTCCTCTGGACCAGGTTGCTCAGGGCCCCTTCCAACCTGCCCTTGAACACTTTCAGGGAAGGAGCATCCACAAATTCTCTGGGCAACCTGTTCCAGTGCCTCACCACCCCTCACAGCAAAAAAGTTCTTCCCAATACCCAATCTAAACCTACTCTCTTTCAGTTTAAAGCCATCACTCCTTGGCCTATCACTAAATGCCCTCATAAAAATTCCCTCTCCCACTCTCTTGTAGCCCTCTTTAGGTACTAGAAGGTGCTATGAGGTTTCCTTCTCAGAACCGCTTGTTGCCCAGGCTGAACACCCCAGCTCCCTTAGCCTGTCTTCACAGGATAGATGCTCCAGCCCTCAAATCAACTTGGTGGTCTTCCCCTGGACTCATTCCAACAGCTCCAGTCCTTCCTGTGCTGAGGACCTCAGAGCTGGATGCAGCACTCCAAGCAGAGTCTTATGAGGGCAGAGGCTCCCAGTACAGACCCCTGCAGAACACCATTTGTTCCTTGAAGTCCGTTGGGACTCTGAGCTATTGACCAGTGACTCTGATGGAGTCACTCCATCACAGAAGGCGACTGGGCTGGTCAGGCAGGACTTGCCCTTGGTGAAGCTGTGCTGGCTGTCTTGAATCACACAAAAGTGTCTTGCCCCATTAATGATTGGCCACAGAATTCCCAAACTGGCAGGGCTTTCCCAGGGTCACACTATTTTCTGCCAAGATCTTCATTTGTGGTGCCCTTTATACCCAACTTAGGTTTTCAGCTTTCATTCTACCACCTCAAGAAAAGTTTAAAGATACACTCTAAACAACTGGTTGTTATCTTAGGAGGCACTGTTGTTTAGCAGTTGTTATTTAAGCAGCGAGGAAGTGATCCCTCCTTTGAGCAGACACTTGAGCTCTCACTGACTGAAACACACTTCTGACAGTGACTGGTTTGTTTGCCTCCAGTAATCTGCCTTACACTATTGCTGCACCATGATCCCATTCTAACAAATTAATTATTTGCATGACATGGTTTTACTAGATTTTGAATTTCATATAAACATTTCCTACGCACATGCATACAGAGGCCCAAATTAATTAATGAATTTCAGTCACTTAAAAAAGGCACCTTACAAGCTTTGTTTCCCTAGGGCTCCCATTTGTAGTTACTAGAGCCTGTGAAGGTAGCTAGAGATGGGCACATTCTGAAGACAAAAGTGGAGTTTGATCATTCCTGATGCTATCTTTCCTGCATCTTTCCAGTACCTACTTAGAGGTGCTTAAAGCATATACAACACTGATTTATTCACCTCTGTGAAATACTTGAGGTGAAAGAGGGTAATTTCAGGTCTTATCAAGCAAGATTTTTTTCTTTATCTTTCTTTTCTTCTGGGCAACAATAGGCACCTCATGCCTCTGGGCAAAATGCCAGTTTAACAAAGATGCCAGTTCTCATCTGTGTGTTGGGAACTGTCTTGTATTAAGACTAGAAAATAATTCCTCTGTTTTAAGTAAAATGCTTTGATACTGCTCACATTGGACACCAAAAATAACCCTCTACAAAAGCTCCAAACCTTAAATTCTTTTTAAACCATCTTTAAAATCTGCTCAACAAACAGAGCATCAGGTGACCCATAGCAAATAGAACCAGAGAGGCACCATATGTTTTCTCGTCCATGTTTATGTAAGATGCTTAGGAGTTGTCATCTTCGTGCCTGACTCGTGCATCTACTATTGGCAGTCCTGGAGACACACTCTGGTCAGCTGTCCATTCCTTTTTAGATGTACACAAACCTGCAGCATACCAGGACTTCTATGACAATCACTAGATATTAAGCAATACACTGTTGGCAGAATGAATAGGAATGCAAGTTTTTGTCTCCTGCTAAAACAACCTAAATATCATTCCATAATATAACTAGTCTTGATACACGCAACAACAAACCCATCACATTACACATAGACCAAACAGCACCATCTGCACAACAGTTCATAGCAATGCCAAGGTGTTCAAAGAGTTAATATTTTCAAGTATGCTTGTTTTGCATAGGCTTGTACTAACTTAGAAGCTAGATTACACTGCAGCTAAGCAACTTGCTTCACTGTATCTTCACTGTCTCTGAGAGTTCCCACAGCTGTAAAGATATGCAAAGTTAACTTAAATATTACATATGCAAAGTGAACTTTTAAATGAATGTGCCTCAGCCAATGTAGTGCTGCATGTGTGGCACACAGACAGAAGTTCTGGCAGTGCACATCTGTGCCTGAAAAGAAATGGAGGGTGACTTTCGTCATTCCATGCTGATAGTAGTTTTCTTGGGTATTTCTTATGTCTAAGTCACTCTTCTGAGTCACCTGTACTTAGACACTCTGGCAGCACAGTACAAGATGCGAAGTTTTGCACTGCATCCACAACACTGACAGATCTTCCTCCCTTTTCCTGCTGAGTTTACAATGACCAGTATATAATAGAATAAGGAGCATCTTATGCGTGGAAGCAGCCCCTATTCAGCAGCCTTCCCTCATATTTTCCCTGGTAGAGCCACAGCATGTAAAAAGTTCCAAGAGTCTGGCTAAGAGCAAACTGGACATTAAGAGGATGCCGAAAAAAAGTGAAGCTCTTCTACAGAGCTGCATGAAGGCTCAGCAGTCAAAAAGTAGGGGATGTTAGAGATCCACTCCAACTTTCATCCTGGGAGTACTAAAAATAAAATATCAACTAGACTATAGTAGCTCTTCCAAAGCAATTCTAAAAGGCATTGAGACTGATAGACAATACAAAGAATAAAAATGTTCAGCTCCCCTGAAGTTGCTAGATAGAACTTAAAGACTAACTAGCAAAAAAAGATAAAAGAATACAAAAGTATGCACACAGGATGATAAATGTAGCTGGAACCAGTGGATAAACAGAAAATTAGGAATATAGTGGGGGTTTTGGCAAGTTATGTAACAAGAAGCAACACATAGGCCCAAAGAAAAGTTCAAAGAATGGTCACCTGTCATATTGGGGCACTCGGTAAGTACAACCACCAGAGACCCCTTTAGGTGACCCTCCAGGACCATAGAAAGACTTCCAGTAGGAGGCAGATGAATGCAAATTAGTTCTAGGGAAAGTGATGTTTATGTATTAGTTAGGAATTGTACTGAATGTGTATAATCATAATGGAATAAATATCCTGTTGTAAAGTTTCACGACACACATTTGATTAGAGATATCCTCTGAAAGTGTCCAGCACTGTAATAAAGAATGCCTGCTTTCTAATATTTCAAATTGTGTTGGAAGGTTTATTTTCTGTCCGATTTTGGTATCACTACAACAAGGAAATGAAGCAAGTAGAAGACAGGACTCAGATGGAGAAGCAAAAGGACCTTCCTAAGTCAGTGCCAAGGTGGCTACATAAATGGGGTTGTTGAGCAGCTGTGCTGCCTCATGAAGCAGCATGCAAACTGATGCGAGTCTTGTAATGAGCTATGCTGGCCCTAAGACAGGCAAAAGGGACAAATAGTGCAGTGAACTAACACAGGACTGATGAAACCTCTGCTTTATCACTAGGTTTGCCATGAACTGCAGTGTGACCTTGGACATGCCACTCCACCTCTCTGTGCCTCTGACTGCCATCTGGCTGATTAGACTAAACTATTTGGTGTGAGGGTTGCGTCTAATTATAGATTGGGCTGGCAGGTAGCACAAATAGTTACCTATACTGACAAAAGTCATCAGGCAAAACTGAAATACAAAGAGCAACTGCATCCAGTCACTTGCAGAAGTGCCAAATCGAGGTAGAGTCAAAAAGGCTACACAACTAGGCAGCTCTTAGCACCAGTCTCATCTGCTCAGTCATCTGTGTCACATGGATTCCCAAGTTTACCAAAACATTTCTTTCAGGGAGCCTGAAGGTGCATCTCTAAGCCAGATACAAGCATTTCTATTTAACAGCATATTCAGTAAGCTTCTCTGTACAGCACTTAAGAGTGAGTAATTAAGGAAATATTTCTGCAGCAGAGTTTCTCATTAGCAACCTAATTAGCCTTCTGAAAATAATTAACATTCCTTTCTATAAAGGGAACAGATGACCCATTACATCCATTAGACAAGCAAAACAAATGCTGAAGGTAAGGAAGATTTGTTCAGGGAGACAGCAAGAAAGCATCCAGCAGCAGTACAAGTGAAAAAGAAGATGATGAGGCACAAATGCCTGTGAACCACGAAGACTGGACAATGCAAGTGTGTGTGCAGGACTAGTATGTGCATAACTGCCTAATGTGTGCATGCAGCATTCACATTGAGCATTCTCCTTCCCCTGCCTCTAGGACCCACTGGTAATCTCATCACTGAGATGCTGAAAAATTCCACCTCCAACTTGTTTTGAAAGCCAGAATTAATCAACCATTCACAGTCAGAAACAGCTCTCTCCACATGCAAAAATTCCCCAAGGGTCATGTATTTTGACTATTAAAACGCTCTCAAAATGCCCATTAAAATAAAGCATGATTTAATATCAGATAGAGGGACAAGTGAGTTGATGTTCATGAACAGTATGATGTTCACCTGTCAAGTGTGCCCCGAAAGAGTTACGCCTACGTTTCCTGATCAGTGCAAGTTTGAAATCAGTGTGGCTGCAGAGTCACAGGCACCAGTGCTATGGGATGTGTATGGGATCTGCATATACAGATGACAGAAAGCAAAGGACAGAGGTCAATATATCACTGCCTGGTGCAGCAAGAACTGTGGTTATCAATGTAGTTGGATGCACTGTTCCAGTGCACAACAACAGATAAAGGAGAAATGAGCTGAGCTTCTAAACATCCACATATTCAGGTAACATAGCAAACGCAACAATTCCTGAAAATGCAGCTGCATTTTCAGCCAGTTCCATGTTTGATACATACTTACATTTCCCTGGCAGGAAAGCTGAACGCTCACAGCCTTCAAGTGTGATTGCAGTGAGGGCAAAGCTCAGCTGCACAAAAGCTTCCATAGCTACATCACTATGGAAACCACAAATCCATTGCGTGCTCTGTTTGTCTACTTCTTTCACTGATTAAAAACAAACAAAGAAAAGGTATGCTTCCAGTTTATCGCCTCCTCACTTCAGTCAAGACCATAGCATGACCAACACATTTTACCTTCCTCAGAAGCAACCCTTTCTTCCTTGACAGCTTTCTTTGTGAAACCTACCTAACCTCTCAAACCAGCAGGGCAGTCACCCCCCTCAGCATGCTTCCACCACTTTTTTTAGTGAGGACTTTTCAAACGCAGTCTGGGATTTTATCTTAGCCTCCACAGTTTCCCTCAGCTTCTGGACTAGGACAACTCCAAAGGTGACTCACTCTAGGGCATATCCAGCTGGCTGACATAATGAGAAGCTGAAAACTGTTCTGAACACAAGCTACAGTGTCTTGTTTTGACAGAAGTAACATTCCCTTCCTTTCCAAAAAGCTCTTTAAGAACACTTGAAGTGTTCTCAAAATGGAGTAGGGTACATTAAAGACAGCTGTAAATGCAAAAGCTGAACTTTTTCTTTAAGAAGACCATCATTTCTACAGCTGTCGCTAGTTACAGGTAGCTTTTCCTGCACTAAAAATCAGGACACGTCTCAGCAAAAGCCTAATAGCCAAGAGCAACTCTGAGAGATGCAGAAGGAAAATGGGGGGAAATGCTAAAAAATCTGCAATACAGCATGCACAGTGCAGCCTGGGTATGCAAAATGGCTGAAGGAATCTTCGTACCAACCAGTGGGAACAAAAAAGCAAAAAAATAGTTAAAACCACTCTGCATCTAAGTATGTGCATTTTATGCTGAAGAACAGCCTCTGAACAAGCCTTCAGCAACAGCTCCCCTCACACTGGGCAACTCTTACCTGAGCCCACAGCAGTTCATGGAGGAGTTGGTGGAGGATTGAGTCTCTGCAGCTCTGTAAGTCTTCAGTGCCTCTCAAACTCAACTGCCAGCTGACAACCATTACATAGACAAATGCCTACTAGTAGATGAGTTGAGAAAAACTGTGTGTTACAGATGTCCCCAAACAGCCATTTAAATACACCCATCTCCACTAGAGCACTCTGCGTGGACAGAAAAATCCCGCCTGTGCTCAGGGAACTTTTAACAGAGGACACTTTGGCTTCTCAGCAAGACAGAGCTAGGAACAAACTGACATAGTCTAAATTCTCTTACAAAAACCAAAGCAGTGCTGCACAAAAGATGTGTCTCTCCTACCTCCCTTTTGCAAAACGGGCCAGAGCAGCCAGGGCTTCCATCCTGCCCCTAATTCATTGCCCTCATCTCACAGACAATTCCAGGCTGGCATTACCAGATGTGTCCCAAATTCATTGGTGTTACAAGTATTCCTACCAACAGCCCACTGGATGATAAGAGGTTACTTCTGTGTCCTCAAGGATGTCACAACAATGCCCAAGCCAGTTTAATGAAGGACAAGCTCAACAGAGTGGTGATCACAGTCTGCAGGGTCTTGTCCCCATGGCTTTGAAAGCAGATCTGTCGGCATCTCCAGCAGGAAGCAGCCTGAACAGCCTGAGTGGATGGAACCTACAGGAGGCATTAAAGGAATGAATAATTCATAGACTTGCTCTGCTGCCAATGGATCTATGTTTTCTTGTGCTCATACAGCGCTCAGTTTTTGTTTTAACAGTAATGGGAGACTTCTGCGCTTCATTCAATGGCTCTTGAGGACAGGCAAAAAGCAGCATTTGCTCTACTCACAGCAGTAGTACCATATACCAGAGCACTTGCCAGACACAGCTTTCTTCAGAAATACTCATGGCTGCATCACTGACATAACGGCTGGACTCATCCAAAGCGCAGTCCATCACCACCTGCCTTCTCAGGAAGCTGCTGACACTTGCTTTGTCGTAACACTGCAGCACTAGTCTGGACTTTGCCACTCAATAGACGACACTTGTTGACCAACTGAAGCCCTGTAATCAGCTACACAATGGGCAGCAAAATCACAGCTGGAGCTCTAGGCAGGAGCTGACCCTGCTTATCCACACTGTTAGTACTGCCACAATTAAGTCTACTTCTTTCCTTCAGCAGCTGACTGGGTCTGTTCCCCAGTCTCAGAGAGGATCAGAGGTCTATCAGCAAGAATACCCAGATGAGTGGGACAACAGAATAGCCCAACCCAGGATCTCTTGGGCACTACAAGTAGGAGAGGATAACGAGACACCTGAGACAGGACAGACTGAGGGATGATGGTGCTACATGTATCGGAAGTTTATACATGTAGCATCTACATATTCAAAGCGAGCTTCCAGCTAGAAATAAAGTACTGTGCACAACCTACCCACGAAAGCTGATCCACAGTAGGGAAAACAATACTGTAGCCTGAACCACACCACATACTGCAAACACAAAGAGAGTGTCAAAAATGCTGCAGGGTCTGGAAATTGTTCTGGTCCCGCAATGTCCACTCCCCTAACCAGAATCAATATAAAGTTTTGCTCTGGGATATAAATCACCCTTCCAAACTGATAGCATTTTACATGCACTCTGTGGAAGTGTAACTGATTGCCACAGCATACAGGAGAGTGGCAAGATGAGGCTAAAAAGATTAGTAGAGTAACACACTGGTGAATCAGGTGCAGAGACTGCACTGCTTGTTAGGGCCAGGAATAGATTCCTCATCATCCGACTCACACCTGTGCTTTCACAGGAGAGAGCAACCCTCTGCACTTTACCTACTGCTCTGGTTTAGCTCAGAGATATTGCTCCACTGTCCTGATTGTTTTAACTGCCTAAGGCTATCAGAGTGTGAGGTTTTAAAGAGACAATAACACTGAAAAGTTTGGCTGGATAAATTACAAGCAATCAGAATGATGTGACTCACAGCAGACAGAAATATGCATTTCTGGGGTGATGTGTGCAAATGGCAATCTTACACCTCCAGAAAACAGCTTGAGGTTTAAACCGATGGAAATATCTTTGCAGTCTACATATTTAAATTTCAGAGGCCCCATCTACAATGCAGTCAGCTCTGTACTCAGAGAACTGCTCTGTTTTTCTGATCTACAAGTGCAGCCCCACCAGTTTTAGCCTCCAGACCTTACCTTTTCCAGGGAGGGATCCTGGAGCTCTCCCACTTTTTGGCCAGCTCCTAGTTCACAGCATCCGCAGGTAGACTAGGTTGCCTCCAGCCCGTCCAAGCTGTTTCAGATGCCAGCTGTTTTCAGTCCAGGTGCATGTGACCGACAGCTAATACAGCAACCAGACAGCCTTCCTAAACCAAAAAAGAACAGTTTAATCTTAATACAGCACAACACAAGTGAAGTTCTAAACACTGAATGAGCTATGTGTATGAATAGCTTAGCTCCATTACATTGGGCCCTGGAAGATCTGACTTCTTGAGCCCTCGCACAGCACCTGTACCTGCCCCTTGCCCAGGGCAGCACCCTGACAGCTGCCTCTCTTCGGGTGAGGCTGAGCCTTTCTGCTCTCCACTGTCCTTCTGGATCTCAGCCACAGCAAACACAGGGAGCAACTTCACTGGAGTCAGTGACCAAAGGTTCACTGCTACCTCCTCAGCCGACGTCTCAGTTAACCCCTGGATGGTCTGCCAGAAATTGCTTTACCTCTATTTTCTCCATCAATGTCTCAATTTTTAAAGTAAGCTTCACTGCTGACACCTTTCCACCCCCATCCTATCTCTCCTAACATTTACTCATTATCTTCCCCAACCTCCTCTTGTCCTCACTTCTCCAATCATCACACTTTTCTTCTCTCTTCCCCAGCCAGGACAGAGTGTGGACTTCATGTAAGCAGGCCCTTGCCACTGCCACCCACCCAGCACCCCAACCTGTTCCTGGGGGCACTGGCACTGATGTGCCTGCTCCAGTGATCTGACTGCCTTTCAGCTCCGTGCTGGGCTCAGGCAGCACAGCTGCATGATCCAAGCAAGTGGAACCCAGGAGCTGGGGCTCTCCTTCTCTTCAAATTTAGCTGACATTTAGCATGCCACATTCCTGATTTTCACAGAAGCCATGCCTCGAGGTGACAGCTTCAACACACAAGTATCCAACACCTTACTTACATCAGCCTCACAGATCTTACAATCCAAGGGCTTGTCTATACATAGCATTTTTCTGGATTAATTGCATATGAAGAAGTTAAAGCAAGGACATTTATGTGTCAGACTGTGTAACAAATGAGTTCTTCAATGTTATCCTAACGAATCTCAGCATTTCTGAGCACCAAAATCAAAGAGGAATTCGAGAGACGTGTTTTCCTTAATAAACAAAACAAAACAAAAAACAAACCTACACTGTTTTTATTTAGATGACACTGAACTACAAAACCACTCCAATTAAAAATGCAGATTAAATAACTAATCCTCTCCCCAAAAAAATCTCCCCAACAAGATTAATGGAGCAATGAATAGCATAAACCCACTAATTAAATCAATGTAATATGGGTATTATTGAGAGACATCTAGCACCTTCTGCCTATGCACTGAAGCTTGCGTCTACTTTGGAGTCTCTCTTACCATGAGAAATAGTTGCTATTTTACTAGCTACGTATCTGTATATCAGACTGGGAAAAAACATGTTTGTTGTCTAGCTTTGGTATAAATTGTTTTCACATCCATGTTCCTAAAAATTATTTGCATGTAATCTATTTTCCTTATATGCATTTTGCCACAGTTGGATATTTGCCACAGATTTCTACTGAACTATTTATCAGACATATGCAAACAAAATTTCAAAAGGCATTTCCCTAGAATCACAAGAACAGGGAGAATGCTTTTTACATAGTCAGACATACTTGTCTAAAATTTGATATGTAAAAGACTGAGGAACAAAATCATACAAAATAAGCAACTGCAACACACTCCCAACTTCTTAAAGCAGAAACACGAACATTACAAAAGGCTTCAAGCCAACCTAACTTTAGGACAACACAGTCCTGCTCAATCCATCCCTTTCCCTGCCACCAGCACTCAGGCCACTCCTGGGGCGTCACCTGGAGCCAGACCAAGGAACTCATCAGCCATCTCAATGCTACCCCATGCTACTCTAAAGCCTGCTAGTTTTCAGCTGTATCATCATCTTACAGATTTGGCTCACAGCACACAGCCCAGCAGGAAGAAGTTCCCATTTCACAAAACACTTCATTACTTTGAACTCAAAGAGCTGGAAAAACCATACCTTTGGTTACAAATGTATCTACACTTGAAAGAAAACACTCATTTAAGAAAATCTTCATTAGTAATGACTATGCCATAATACACGTGAGTAGAGCAGTAGAGGTGAAGAGAAAGATTTTACCTTAAGGCTCACATGATTAGTACAAAGCTTAAGCTGTTCAGAAAAGGGGATTTGGTTTTTGTTTTGTATATAAATGGACTTTCTGTGTCAAAATGCTAACAATTAAAAATGTGTAGTGTTTGTAGTAAGGGAAAATCAAACAAAAAACCAGTTAGAGTAGTGTGAACATCCACTTGCATATACAAAAACAGTTAAAAACTAAAATCTCGGACTTCCCAAAACAGCACTTCCTGCTCTGACTGTTCCTCTGACACAGACACCAACATTCCTGGTGTCAGCAGATTGGGGACTGCACATGAACACAATCTAGCAGTACTGCTCATCAAATGAAAATACAAAGAAAACCAAACAAAAAGAAAAGCAAATTCCTAACTGGAAAGTGGTTAGTTGTGCGTTCCTTCGACTGTCTATCTTAGTATTTACATTCCTTCATTATTTCTACAGTTCTCTACAAAGAAAGCTCAGGTCCATGCAACTACCTGGTGATAAGCTGTGCAACAGAAAAATCAAGTCACAACATTTCTCCGTGACTTATCTGGGATTCTCCTGCGAAAAGAGTGCCAAATTTGGAAACAGAAAGTGAGTATGTGTCTTCTCAGAAACTCCCCCTGTTTTGGCAGGACTTACACAAAGGATGATGCAGATTTCCCTTTTAACTGAAGTCCCACCATGCCTCTTGATGAGGATTTCTGAACCTTTTCCTACACTGGACTGAAAAACTGTAGAGGGATATGTAGGACACAGTCCCCCACCTCCTGAAATGCAAATGCCTTTTGTTCCTTCTGGACCAACAAAAAAAATAATTGGAAAACCAACTCTGAAAAGCAACAACTTGCGGTTACCCCAGGAAAACAAGTGATTTCAAGATTATGTGCATCCTTTTCCAGATATATCCAGGTGGGTCCCCTATCTCTACTGAAAACTTCTGTCAAAGCCCTGAGAAGCACATCAGACCTCTGGCATTTCAGGTTTCTTCTAAAAGCCATGCCATCACCCAACAGCTGAAGAGGCTTGGGCAGATGCCTGCATCCCCACACAACTACAGTCTCTGCAAATGCTTCTGTGACTATTTATTGCCAAAAGCAAAATTGCATTTAAGTAACTTCCAAAAGTCTTTATTTTTTGCTGTTGTTATCTTGAAATATCTTTTAAAAATTAAGCTCAGGTTTCAAACAAACACAGAATCAAACTCTCTCACGCTGTCTTACATTATTAGACTATCACTTTTTCCTCTGCGTACACTCATCCCTGCTTATGTTCCTTCCATTCTGCTTCTGCTAAGTCAATGAAAATGAACCGGCTGGTTTTGCACTCACATTTTCATTAATTACCATGGCTCTCAACATTTTTGGGCCAATGGGCCATGGTAAGCATTTTAATACTTCTCACAGGTTGCCATGTATTCCTGTCATCTAGCTTTTAACATAAATCTCTCACCCATTTTCTCAATTTTCATGGTCCCAAGGATGAGCTCCGACCTACTTGTTTTAAATTGTCGAACCATCAAACACTCACAGACCCATCACAGGGAATGGTTATTTACTCATATATGCTCACATACAGTTCATTATCTTTGCGAGCTCATCTAACTTTCTTGTTGTTGATTTCAGGTTCTGTGAATACTTTTCTTTAAAATTGGGGTCAAATCTGACCTCACAATATAGCAGATTAGCAGGAGATGAGTTTAAAAGGAGCAACTCTTACAAAACTCCACCTACACTTTCTTTATGAAGAAGTATAGAACACATGTTACATCATGAAAGCACGCTCACTAGCTTTTTGGTAATTGAAGGCAGGGTACTGTTGCCTGGCAACTCATCTGATTACCATTTTTTCAAGTGTCACATGCACACTTAGATATGTTGCATAATAATGTCTCACTTTTATGCAGCCTAACCCAATGGGAAAAAAAAAAGAGGGGGATGGGGGCAGGAAAGCTACCAAAATTCATGTCTTTTCTTTTCCAGCAAAAAAGTACAAGACAGGAGCTCAAAACCAGGTTGAAACATTAGTATTCCTGAATTTTATTCCTGCTCTTCCTGGCTTCCTGATTGTGCTTATACAAGCATTTTACTTTATCTAGTTGTCTGCAAAATGACACTAATAATACCAGCCTCACAGAGACACACTGAAAATTCATTAAGAACAGAGAGATTCTCAAAGAAAGACATCATCATGAAAGATGCAGTGGAAGTGCTGGTGTTAGCACTTACAGCTTTTTAGTACTCTAAACGTTGCTAAGCCATCGTCCTTAAGTGTAGCAAATGTTCATCATTGTCATGACATTGTCCAGTCCTTGTTTCTCAAACCAAGGAAACTACATTTCTCGCATCAGAATGGGACACTTTCCCACTTTCTATGTCTGATATGTAGCTGGGGAAAGAACAAATAAAACAAAAAACCTACTCCCACTGCCCCACACACAAGGCAGAATACCCCAACTTGGAGTTGCAGTACTAAGCATTATCACAGCTCTTGGGAGTTTGTACCATGAAAATCAGAGAGAAATCAGAAAATGTGCATGCATGACATTTTTATAAATCAACACGCTCTATTTATCGATCCGATCTTTGAAAAACTAATTCCATTCTAGCTTGCCTATGAAAGAATCAAGAGTTGTCTTTATGGTGAGAAGCAGCATCCTATACATTTTGGTGTTTATAATACAAACACCGAAGTGAGGCATTGTTTCCAAAAGGCTGTAACTCTCTAAGAAGAGGACCTGGATTCTAGAAGTCGACCTTTTGTAAATCCACAAGTTGTAAGGCAATATAATATAACATAATGAATTGATTTCTTTCTATATGCACCTCAGTATTCCACTGCACAGGAAATGGCTGAGCTGCCCAGGGTACTCCTAATACCATGCTAACCTCTGTCAGCTCAAGTGGCTGAGGCTGATGGTTTGGAAAGTATCTCATCTCCATGGTAAAGTATTAAGCAGCAAAGGAAAACCGAAAGCAACAACAGCCAAGCTCAATATGCTAAGGAATCATTACATCACCTTCACAGCAGCTCTTCTCTCCCTAGTAAGACATTCTAGCATTTTTATAAACCGCACCCTACATCCTGAAGCTCTTGTGCAAGTCCACCTCCAATTAAAAGCTTAATTGTGAGGTCTGCCTTGGAAAGAACTGCTGGATCAAAATAAACCAAATCACATGGTATATCTATCATACCACTAGGGGAAACATCTTGAAAATGCCAGAAATTACAAAAATAAATAACTCTTCTTCTAGAACTTACTGGAAGCATCCTTACCATAAGCCTCTGCTGACACAAAATACAAAGAAAATACGTGGTTCAAAGTGTCCCGTGGGTTAAGCAAGTCCAGCTTTGCTAGGTCAGTTAGCAGGAGAGGAAACAGCCAAATACACCACTATCATCAGGAACACACTGCTGCAAGCAGAGAGGAATGACTCTACCTACAGCTCTGCATAGATACAGCCCCAGCCAAGATTTCTCAGTCCAGATTAGGCTGGTGGAGCCAAATGAGCTGGATCATCTTCTGTGCACATACTCTGGATGAAAGAAATAAAAACAAAACAGACTCCCCATCCCCAGAAGGCACTTGGCAATACACACAGCACTATGCCAGAGCTACCCATACTAAAGAGAGAACTTTCCCCTTCAGAAGTACTTCATCATGCTGCCAGCAGAATCATGAAAACAGGACAGAGAGGAGCTCCACAGAAGTTCTTCACATAGGCTACGTCCAATAAACGGCACACCTGAGAGCAAAGATCCAGCAAGGAAGAAGTCAAACAGCAGCTTCACCATACTATGCTATCAACACTCACCTAGTGACTACTAATGCTTGGATCTTACGCGATGAAAGCAAGACAGCAGCATTTGTGGTAGGGAAGATTCCCTCAGTCATTTAATCCAGCTTTGACAGAAGCATGTGAGGGCGGGGGAGTTTTGAAATAAGGTTGTGGTGAACTCTTGTGCACTGACACCAACAAAAGGGTAACATAAAACACTTCCCTCTTTTATGCAATGATTAGACACCTCTGACCTAGTAACTGATAGGTATGCTCATTCAGATATGCCTACGAACAAATCTCTAAAGCAGTCTAGCTTTTATTTCGCCTCTGAGGACATGTTAACGAGCAGCATGCACCTGCAAAGCCTTTCACACTCACTTTAGCTGGACTGCAAGGTGCATAAGCTCTGGCTCACAGTAGACATTACTGGGTATATCATTTACAACCAGCAATGTAGAGCTCTAACCAGAAAGAAGAGCGTTGTTCTGAATTGGCACAGATGTTGGTAATCTGCTCCTTCAGAGCCAAAGCCTTTGCCCAGTCTGGCTTTCTTTCAAGACTTTTCGTAGTCGCCTGCACATCCACCTTACCTAGGAACTCAGGAACCATCTGGATACTCCTGCCTCACATATCATAACAGAAATGTGAAAAGCAGACCAGTTCATTTCTGATGTACACGGCTAACCAGCCCTCTGCTCCCTCACCCAGTCTGTAGTGAGGCTGCAGAGCTAAAGCAAGCAGCATGGTCAGGTGATAAAGCCACCAGAGAATACTAAAACACATACAGGAAGCAGATCGGAGAAGGGATCATTTACAAACCTGAGCAAAGCAAGCCACAAGCAGGTAATACTTTTTATGTCGGAAAACATTAGCTAACTAAATGATCAAACTGCTTTCAAAAGAAGTAAGGAAATATACCATACTTCTTCACCTTCCACATCAAGCAAATTTTGTTTTGAAACTGAAATCCCACTTGTGTTGTTCAACTTCATTTCTTTCACTCCAGAAACAACCCAGGAATGCCACTGGACACTGCTTCATCTGCAGCTATACAGGAACACGCAGGACAGAAGCGACCACATATAAGTTTGCCTGGGTGCCATTTCCCCATCTGCAGGACATGGCTCTGGCATCTGAAAGCTTAACAAGGTACTGCAACTGTTATGGAGGTAGGAAGTGCTTCCACAAAAGGATGGTGAGGAGTGGGAATAAAGGCTTTTCCTACCTCCTGCTGGCAAACAATTTCTTTAAGTAATTGACCCATTTTCTACAGAATAATTAGCCCTAAGGAACGAAGCACTGCTGCCCTTTAATTAGCCATGTTGTTACCTCTCCTCTGACCATGTAATAGCAGGCTGAGACGGAAAAAAGAAACAAAACAACAAATTAATTTCATTTTCTTAAACACGGCATTTGTTAAGGCAATCCAGAAACAAAGAATTCTATAGTACAATTTGCAACAATAAAATTTTCCATTACTTTCACGATTTAATCATCAGAACAAGAAGGTCTCCTCCATGCCACCACTCTAAGCCTCCTCAATATATTCTCTCCTTTTTAGAAGCTTTTTCAGATGCTCTCAAATCATCTTCCATGAGGAAAAACTTCTTTCTTTTGTCAGAGAGTTTAACCACAGAAAGGATTCTTTTGCCTAAAACATAGTCAAACCTCCTGCAGATCATTTTATTAAAATTTCATGCAGTTTCTTGCAACACAGCTCAACAACTAGGATAAGGACACAAGTTCTTTAGTCTAAGGAGAGTAGATGTGCATATCATGAACAAGGTGCACAAGAAAGCACACCACAGCCAGTGAGGCAATTCCAAAACTTGCAAAGGACTCTTCAAACGAGTCTCACAGGGATGACACTTAGTGACTGCTCCCATGCTGCAGAAAAAAGAGAAACCTACAAAGCCTGGCCCCAGACTCTGTGGTAAGTACGATTCCGAGGATACAAACAAGACTTGCCATCAAAGCATGTGATGATAGCAAAAAGTTGGGGTTCCCCCCCACCCCGCAGGAAGAGTGCACAGTTTCCTCTCCTCCCCCTCATCCCCCCTCCAGACCTTCTTCTTCCTGGCATGCTCAGTCCCCAACTGCAGTTCACTTCTAATGCTTTGGAGGGAGGCAAAAATTAAATTCATCTGACTAATTACGCCATGAGAAGAAACACCCTTCCTGGACACAATGCAGTGCCTGCCAGCAGCCCTGAAACACCCGATCTGAGGACAGTCATTTGTCTTAACCAAGCAGACAGGTATTAAAAGCACATTTACAATGCTGGAAAACAACTCCTCTCCCTATTTCTTGATGTGTGGGAATAAGTAGATCCACATATTACAAGGCCAAAGGGATCCCTACATCTTCACTCCCTAGAACATCTCCAAGATGCTGAATAAAGTATAGATTGTAAAAAGATACCTTAAAAGACTCCACATGCTGTTGAGTTCATCACCTTATCCAAAAGCCTCTTCCTGCCTTACACTCTAAGCCAGAAACCTGCATCTCCCTTCAAGGTTAAATTTGCCTTTCACTGTTTGGCACCACATTACATGATGACATTGTCAGCAAAACCGCAGAGTCCCCACTACCAGGTACCATTTCCATATGAATGCAGAGATCTAGGTTACCCTCAACCCACACACCGGTGCTATCCATGCCTCTGGTTTTTGACCCTCTTTACCACTTCTGTAAGCTGCCATGAGATCTTGCCATAAGAATTCCAAGGTTTGAACTCTCCAAGGAAGCAGCTTGTTTTCTGCCTCCACCATCAGCCCTCAGTGGAGGGGGAACAGCAATACTGACCAAGGCTACAGACGCACTGCCAGAGCCTCAGCAAGAAGTTATGCAGTCACAAGCAGTACTACCTCAACTTTTGCTTGTCCCTCCATTTCCTTTCCACGAGACTGTACTCCATTCTTTTTCAATATTCCTGTGATCAGAGGATCTCAGAATGTTTCACACTGAATCAGCTGCTTCTAAGCACTTTTGCTGAGTTTTGTTTAGGAAGCTGCTATAGCTACTAGTTAAACCAAACGATTTGGATTTAAGTCTTGTGTTTCAATTTGACAACTACCTGTGAAATGCCATTCTCCTGTACCTCAGTTTCCCCCTCCACAAACGGAGACAACCATGTTCTTCTGTGGCAGCCTCAACAGAGAAGTATGAAATTCTCAAATATACACACCGAGAGCACATATTTCTCAGGGAGAAAATACCTACTTTCAAATTTAGTAAAAAATCTTAATTTATCCACAGTTGCAAGCTCCTGTCACCTAACACAGGAAAACTGACATTTCTCCATGGAAAAAATCATACCTTCTCACTGGGACAAGGCACTAGGATTCAAGAGGGACCTCCAGGATGCGTCATGGGCACAAGAGTATCTTACAGATTTCCTACACAGTTTCTCTCAGTGCTGGCTGAAAGTGCCTACAGGCATTATGGACTCCATGTCAATAAGTCTTTCTTTTCTGCTTCCTAATAACTTATGGTAATTTTTGTCTTCATTACTTCCTATTTACCACGAAACAGTAGCTAGCCCCATTTCTAACTGATGTTGTACGTATATTAATGCATTTATGCTCCTGGAAGCCACAGAATAGAGCTCTCTGGGCAATCTGTTCTTCTTGCAAATCCCCAATGCACACAGCTCTGGCAGTCACGGAGATGTTACCACCTTGCCTGTTAAAAAAATCAGGTCCTGCAGGGACTGTTTTTTTCCTCAGAAATAAGAGAAAACAGGAAGAACCTGTCAAATAAACAATGCCAGAGAACAATACAAAGTATTTAACGTAACAGAGCTTTACTGCATCTGCCCTGTAATTATAAGGCTTAACAAGTTTGTACATCCCCAGAAGTTTTGGACTAGCAATGTGAAATGCTCTCTAGGAAGTCCCAGTGTAACGGTACAGCTTAAGATGAACAGGCCAGGGCAGCTTCCCCAGCATCCCTGTTCCTAAGCATCCCAGAAACAATTTGCAAAACCCCAGAGTAAATAAGTAAATGGGGGACAGAAGGAATCAGATTTTCCATTTTGCGAAAATTCAGCTATTCTGAATATTTTTCCATACCAAAAATGGAACAAGAGCAAACATCTTGAGACTAATTTAAATTTTAAAAAAAAAAAAAAAAGAAAGAAAGAAGAAAGAAGAAAGAAAGAAAACCAGAAAAGAAAAAACTCATTTTCAGCTGACTGTACTATCTGTATTCCTGACCTCTGGCTTTACACCCAGGAGTAATTCACAAGGTTGCAGAAAAATCACTGAACGGACCAGAGCCAGCCCCCACCTCCCAGTTCTGCTCCGCAAACGCTGGGCTCATTCAGAGCTATTTCCCCTTGCCTGGAATAAAGTTTTACAGAGATCAATACAAAAAGATGTTTCGAAACATTTCTCTCTTTTTTTGCGGAGGGGAAAAAAGAAAGGGCACTGTCCAGTGAAAAGCAGCTCCGATTTCAACAACCCTTCCACCCTGCTTTCCCAGAGCGCCGAGAACTTCGCAGCCGCGGTCGGGGGCTCCCGAGCAAAGCCCC
>VZTG01001067.1:845288-924308 GCA_013397845.1 Melanocharis versteri
GCCAGCCCTCCCGGGGCCATCGCGGGGCACGGAGCCTGAACGCGGCGGGGGAGCCCCAGGGGAGGGACCTGCCTGCCCCGGGAAGCGGACCGTGCCCGTGCGGGCCGGTGTGTGCGCAGGTGAGCGACGGGAACACCCTGCCCTAAAAGCTCCCCGAACGCCTGGAGTGTTGGCTCCGGCTGGGAACACGATGTGGCACAGCGCTCCTTGGCTGGTGAGCCTGCAGTACGAGTTCTTCATATTTACTCCTCCAAAGATATCCGTAACAAAAACAAATAAACACACACACCGCATCAGCTGAGGGATGTAACCCCCATGCGCCTGTTGTTGGATCTGGACGCTGACAGGACATCCCTGCGGTGCAGGAAATCAAACACAGCTATCAAAGGAAGTATTTGTCTGCAGCTTCAGTATTAAAATAGGGAAACATAATCTCTGCAAAATGTGTTTTTCCACCCAGAAGGATCTCTCCAGATGCAGAAAACTGCCTAAGGAAGAAAACTAAGAAAATAAATTTGAAGCATAGGTAGTAAAAATAAATTAAAACCTTTTATCTGGCTACTTTAACTCTTCAGCAGCACAAGAACACAAGAAAAATTTGTCTTTCTTTGGCATTAGAAATCAGGAGAGTGCAGTCCTGAACCAGAGCTTGAAAGCAAACAAATGCCCCCTCCGTACCTCTGGCTTCCCTCTGTAAGGATGGGGGTAACAGCAGCTCTCTGCAGTTAGGTGTAGCTGGCTAGTGCCTCTGAAGTGCCTTATAGTCTTCAGACAAAAGTGAGCGAGGGTGTTTAGTTCTGTCCATTTCCAGAGAGAGACATGAACATATTCTGGGATAAAATGGTAGCCTCAAGTGACACAATCGCAGAAATGGCAATTGATCTCGAGCCCAGAGACCTGACTTTAACCAGCACCCGGCTTTTCCTAATGAGTTACTGACTTAGGGCTCTTGTCTGATCTTCCCAGGCCTCTGATGCAGTCCACATTTTCTTTCTCACAGGCACAAGGATTCCTGGTCTCTCCTACCTTCTGTAGTACCAGAAATGATGAGCTAATGTTTTTAGCAGAGTAAGGATGTTTTTATGACCTCTGTTTAATGACTCAGCATTCCTGGTTTCAATAATAAATAGTCCCAATAAGGAGGCAACATCGGATCTGTGCAGGCCCCGAAGCAATTATAATGACGGATTCTGAGGACGTCTGGCCGCAGTGTCTCTGTTAAAAGCAGGTATTCTCTGGAGAGGCTGCTCCTTCAGCCCCAGACCTGCAGGGCCAGCAGCGGCCGCACACAGCAAAGCCGCCGCGGCCGTGCATAGCTCTGCGTAACCCGGGAGAGCCCGGGCTGCTGCCCGGCGTTCTCTCCGCGCTCGCCCGGGGAGCTCTGTGTACAAACCTCTGTAGCTGCTCCGAGGATGCCACAATGCAGCAAACCAGCCTGTCACCGAGTCACCTGATTGCACAATCTCACTGTGAGAGCTGGAGATGCAGAAAGATGGAGCGTTTTAAAGGGGAAATGGAGAATAATGCACAGCTAGCCCTACCTCAGCAACCGAGCTGTGCAAGCTAGGGCAGCGCTACATGTGCTAGTGACCTCAAGCTGGATGAAAAAACCCACAATTGCTTTGTATAAATTTCAACGGAGCTGAGAAGGAAAATGGTAAAATAGCTAAGGCATCTTTGATGTTCTAAGAAGCACCTTTAAAATACCATATCCAATTAGACAGTTGGAGAAGACAGCAGCCTGAAGCAGTGCTTATGTATTTATTGTGAAATAGCATCCTTTAGAAAGCACCGAGGACCATGCTAGAGATATAGACAAGAGAGCATGAGAGAGATCATTTCACAGTATGAGACAGCATGAATGTTTCACAGCATGAGAGGAGAGAATGCCTTACAAGGACCAGAGGAAAGGTCAAAGAGAGAGGAAGAAGAGAGCTGAGAGATACTCACCTATGAGAAGGAGAAATCAACAGCCAAAGATGGATCAGAAAAAATGAGAAGCATGTGTAGGGAATACATAAATCTGTATTCTCCTGTCTAGTCACATCATGCAGAGAGGGGAAGGAGGAGGTAAGGATAAAGGAGAGGGCTCCCAGAATGAGAAGAAAGGAAGGAGGAGGCAATGAAGCAGGGTGAGGGGAATGAAGACACCGAACTGTGTTGAGGGGACAGGCAGGAGGGAGAAATGTCAGAGCGAGCACCACCTGATGGTGGTGCTGTACACCTGAGAGCTTGTTCAGCTCTCCCTAGCTGCATTAGCTGGTCCAGAAGAGCTGTTATTATTCTGTTCAGCCTTGTTTCTTTCAGCCTGAGCTAGTAAGGGAAGATAAAAAAAAATGCAGTTGAGATTATAATACAGTGAAAGTGTGAGTAGGATGAAGACTGGGGACAAAGGCAAGACAATTTATAGAATTGCCCTTTTGTCAGGCGTTCACAAGGAAGCTTGAGCTCTCCAAGGCCTGGTGCTGGGAGCGAGCACCATTCTGTGCAGAGCATCCAGGCTTGTGCACAGGAAGCTGGCTCCAAGATGGACGGAGTTTGTGGTGACATAAGGGTTCTCTAGTCTCTCTGCAGCCACTTGTAAAGAGGCACAGGGAATGCAGTTGATCTTATTAATGGGCTCATAATCCCTTAATGTGTGTGTTGCCTTTTTCTGAAATAGCATAGATCATGTATAGTACCTGATCTGGTTCCTCTATATGTGTGCCCAAAACCAGTTCAGATGTTTCTGCACCAACCTGTCTGGTTCTGGAATGGTTTCTTCATTTGGGTCCAGCATAACACCTGACTGTATGGAAACATCTTGGAAAGTGGCATAATCATATTTGTTTGCTGCTACACTCCTGCACCTGGACATGATAACGAGTGCAGTGCAGCAATACTCAAGCTGGTTCCTCACTCATCCATTCTGTGACAGGCGGAGCTTAATCCCTCACTGTAATTTGTGTTTTATTTGTGGCACGTTGTTACACTGAAAAAAAAATTACTTATGTCTTCAGGAACACTTTAATGTGGTCATTACACTGGTATCTGAGTACATCACAAATATCACTGCCACCGTAGTCATTGCCAGTGAGGTAAGATCTTGCTCTGCAGACTGGGCTTTGAAGTTCAGACATGTTTCAGTTAAAAGGAATCCTAAATTTGAGATTCATAGCATCTCTCTTTCCTCAGAGAATTTAGTTTTATATGGCTCCTTACATTTAAATCCCAGTTTAATCCAGTGGATGCTCATCCCTTCTGTAAATCCAGTCCTGGTCTTGAAAAAGGAGCACCTGGAAATGAGTCTTACCAGTTTAGTCCAAGTGAGTTGTCTGACATTGCTTAGGAACTAATGAGGAATGGGATCCATATTTCCAGAGCAGGGCTTAACCACCAGGCTTATTAAGTCATCCTTAGCCTAATTTCTTGATTCACTTTCTACATGCTAATGAGTTCTGCAGCAAATGAAATGAGAATCTCACCTTATAACACTCCCCATTCTCTACACAGCCCAGCCAGTGCTTTGGATGAAACATCTATCATGAAAAACTTCATCACAATTGTTTAAAACCTCTCAAGATGAGTCAGGGTTTTTCCCTCCCTGGGGAAGTTTGGCTCTTTCTGTCCTGTTTTCCTGAGGAGGCCCCACAATTGGAAGTTGGGAATTTCATCTCCTTGTGTGTATAGAATAAAGAGTAGATGCTCTGTGTTTATTTAATAACCCCCCATGGATGTACATCCAAAGCACGGGCTTCTCTGACAGGAAACTGAGGAACAAAGAGCAATCTTTAAGCTCGCTAAGAAATTAAAGAAGGATCTCTTTTTTTTTTTTTTTTTTTGCCTGAAGGGGCCCCAGCCACTGTGGTGACAAATGTTATTCAAATCCCTGAAGGAGGAAGTAGATTTTGAAGAATACCACAAGTCATGTACTGTCTCAGATCAGCTTGTATAGGTCTTCATGCAATACCATGGAAATTGCTTTCTTTGTCTCTTTTTCCTTGTGGTGCAGGTAGAAAAAATACAAGCCATGGATTTGCTGAGTTTTTTGAAGAAAACATGAAGGAAATTTTCAAACATGATTCCTCTAAGCTGGAGGAGACTCCCTGGAGTGATGGCTCCTCTCTTTGTTTTGCTTGTATCAGAGCCTTGGGGTTTTTGTATGGCTCAAACACTAGCCCCATATTCATCACTCCTGAAAAAGTACTTGATTTGCAAAGGGATAGAGGCAGAAGTTGAGTCCATGAAGGTTCTTAAGTTATCTCTACCCAAAATTGAAGCCATTTAAACTTTTTTTCTTCCAGTGGTGTGTGTGCACCATGTGCTCTGTCAGTAAGGTGCTGTCCTTGGGATCAGCTTCAAAACGTTGAAGGCTAGACAGCAATCCCCAAGGAAGCCAGAGCTGTTTTTGAAAACTCTAGCCTTTCTCTCTGGGACTGCTGAAATAATTTCCTTACTCAGAGCATTTTCTTTCCTCTAGATATAGATTATAATAGTAAAGCTTACATTAGTATTTAGCTTTTCTTTCCTTCAACGCATTTTTCTGTAATAGATACCTGCCATGCCTTTTGGCTTGGTAAGAGCTTGGCTCTGAAACTAAACACTGCAAATAGGAAACTTTTACTCCTAAGCAATGTGACCAAAGTGCCATGCAGCAAAGCATCTCCCTGTTTAGGAAAGCCCTCTCCATGGGTGTTTCTGTTCAAGGTATCCATGGGAAGAGATGTTAGTAAGATATTATTTCATAGACACTGTCAAATCTTGTGAGTTTCCTCTGGGATGTTCAGGGATCACCTCTTTGGACTGATGGAAAAATTGCTCAGCAGAGCACTAGTGTCCTCCCCTACCTTCTGCGACCTTTGCCTTCATGTGGATTAGATGCCAGACAGGGCCTTTGGAACAGAGCAGCCTGAGATTTCTAGAACAAGTAACACCTGAGGCGTGACCGATATCTGACTAAGTTAGACCGTATTTGCTTGAATTTTTAATGAAAATAAGTAAAAAGAATCCTTCATGGTTTCTATTCTAGATTCAAGGGCAGAAGAAAAGCGAATATTATATACATGGAAATTACAGATCTGGAAGGGTTTGGTGGCAACTCTGTATTCTGTTATTTTGCCAGGTTCAGCAAAATGCAAACATATTTTTGGGGAGAGGCAAGCCACTTTACAAACCTGCACATGTCCAGTCCAACTTCATCCAATAATCTGTTTCAGGGAAATGTGTTTCCCATTAAAAATGGCAGGAGACTGGAGGCTTGGAGGCTTGGGTTGTACTCACAGACATGCTTCAGGCCTTCACAATGCCCTCAAATTCACATCTCTGTTTTTCTGTTTCCCCAGCTGTAAAAGAGGGAACATATTTCCTTTGCTAGAAGGCTTTGAGACAAGCCAGTAGAAAACGGGATAAGCAAAGAGGTGTTACACTTGAAGAGTTTCTAGAATGGCAGACAACCTGATGCTAACACTTCACTGACATGTCTTGTAGCTCTGAGCTAGCTAAGGAACTGAGACAGAGAAGAGAGATCACACATGATTTGCCTAAAAATGCTTTTGATTGTCAATGCCAGAGATGGGATAATTATAATAAATAATTCTTTTTCAGAAAGTGTCTCTGTTGCATATTGTACTGCAAAATATAACTGAGACACTAAATATTTCTGGAACAGTAGTTTTTATTTATACAACGCGACGTGTTCAAAGTGCTCTGATCAACAGTAAAATGACAAGTGTCTGCTCCAAGTCACTTACAATACATTTCTCAAACATCAGTCAAGTAGTGACAATAAACCAGGGAGTAGAGGGGAATGGATAAGGGGAAGGGAAAAGGCAAGCGTTACAATATAAGAACAAAGATAAATGAAGATGTTTGAGAGAAATTACATAATAGGGATGAAATTGAAAAAGTGTTCCTCTGAGATTTGAAATTATGTGGAGAGTGGATGTGTCAAAGGAATACATAAAATGATTCAGAGAAAAAAATCGTGGTTTGACTCTCTACTTTCATGTTTCAAATATCCACGATGAGCTGGTCAAGAACATTCCACAGGCCAGGAGCTTTTTGAATGACAAAAACATCTGAGATGAGGCCAGGTTACTTAGTTATTGTAGGTGCATGTCACAGCCAAGGATGTTTCTAGAAAGAGGAACAAAGAAAGACAAAGGAAGTCACTCAGAAAACTGTATTTCCTTTGTGTTATGCCACTCCACCTGGTAAAGGGACCATATACTGGAATATCTAAAGAGAGAAAATCAGTCATGGACTTTTACAGTCCTCCAGTTTCCATCATAGTTATCTTGGCAACCTAAATTCGTCTTGTTATCATTAAATTGTAGTACTTAAAGGTCCAAACAGAAAGAAAGTTGCATGTTTATCTACTGCTTCTTGACACAATCATAATAATAAATAAATATATATCTCTTCTACAATGTAATGGATCTCAGGGATTACTATCACCTAGAATGACCTCTTAGATATCATAGACCATTAATTTTCATGGATATATTCCAGTATTAAAAGCTACAACTCATTCTTGACAATTTGCAGTTGGCTGTCGGCCAATAAAAAATGTCTAATTTTGATGAAGACATAAGGAGATGAAGAATTCACCACATTAGGTTGTTCTAGTACTTAATCATTTTCTGTGTCTCATTCTTCACTTGAATTTGTCTGGCTTAATAATTCCTCCACTCAGTCCTCTGTACAACTTAGTCTGCTCAGAGCCCTCTCCTGCTAGTATTTTATGCCTCCAGCAGTACCAATTCATTAATCAAGACATAAATCAAGTAATCTCTTTTTCAGCAAGTCAGACAGGTTGAGCACTGAAAGGTTTCTACAATAAGGCATTTTCTTTAGATCTAGAGTAATTACCAAGTTTCCTCAGCACCTTCCCCAGCTTTTCAGCAACCTTTGAAAATAAATATCCTGCATATGATTAGTCTAATTAGTGCCACAAAGGGAAGAACAGCAACCTGGTAGTGGTACTCACCATTCCCATGTTTATGCATTCAAGGATTGATTTCACCCTTTTTGCTATAGTATCTCACTGGAGTGAAACTGCTCCATACTCTGATGGTCTTGATCCTTTCCAGAGTGCTGTTTTTTCCAGGGTAGAGTTTCTGATTACACATCTCCTAATCTCCTATCTGGTTCCCACATGCATAATTTTGCATTTGGCTGTAGTAAAAGGCTTTTTGCTTGAACATGAAGGCGATCCTTCCTGCCCTATATAAATGTTTTCCCCTCATCATTGCCATTCCACCAGGCTTCCCAATACCTGCATATTTTATCAGCAGTGAGTTTCTGTTTACTTCTAGGGCAACGATGGAAATACTGAATAGCACTGAATCTTAAATTCATCCTAATACTACTTCCATGGCTTTTGCAAAGCACAGGTGACATGGCTTTATTTTTTTTCTATATCCAGCAGACAAACTTGGCTGGACTGTTTTCCTCGTGCTCCAACCACCCTGTGTCCTGTGTATTTCTCAGAGAATGAGAGTCATCCAGGTGCAAATGTGCAGTGTTGCTCCTGATCCTGATTCAGTGACAAAATTATTTAAGAAATAAAATCAAGCAAGACTCACAACCCATACATGTATTCACTCTTGTCCAGTCAGGACTTTCTGTTGGTCACCATGTTATGTCTTCATAGAACCACAGAAGGTAGGGCTAGAAAGAACTTTGAGAGCATCTCTAGTCATCTTCTTGCTCATGGCAGGGGTGCTTACATTATTATTGCCTTTTTTTTTTTAATTTACTTTTTAATCAAGATTATTGTGATGCTGTAAAATACATCTCTTGATTTTCTTATTCTTTGTCAAAGAATTCTCTATTGGTTAATATTTTTTCCACAAGCTGGTGTTAGCCTTGCTAGTGCACATCTATTGTGATTATTGACTTTGCCATTTTTTTAAAAATATTGCCATAGAACAGATGCTCCTTTAGTATTCTGCTATTTCCTTGCTGTTAGAGGATTTATGAAATATCAGTATCAGCAGGCTAGAGATCAGTTAAATAAGCTCTATTAGTATTCCCACGTAAGCCATCCAGACCTGCTGATTTTAAAATATTTACCTCCAGTACATACTTTACATTCCTCCTGGTCACTAACAGAGTGGAAAATTTTTCATCAGCCCATGTGATATAAGTGCATCATCTTTCTTCTTTTCAAATGCAGAACAAATGTCTGGAATATTTGCCTTTTCTGCAACTTTATCATTTCCTCATCTGCATCAAGCAGCAGCATGTATCCTTGTTAAGGCTTCCGTTCTTAATATACTCTTAACTCATTTTATTGTCTTAAGGCCTGCCAGCCAATGATTTTCTTCTGTTGTCTTTTTATTTTGTCTATTTTTATATGATGCAGCTTCCAATTTATATTGATTACTAAATATTTCCCATTTTATCTATTTGCTTTGTAGGCTTTTTATTTTCTAACTATGCCTTCACTTCATACATTGATCCAGGATGGCATTTTAAACAATATTGTTCTCTATTATGCTTATGAAATTGGGACTTTTTAAAAATCCAGTGACTCTTAAACAGCTTTCAGTTATCTGCCATACTTTTCTGTCCGAGTTTCTCTTCCTCAGCTATAATGTATTTTGTCCTATTCTCTAATCTGATTCAGTGGTTTCTGAGAGACTCTTCTTCTACAATGGTATTTTTTGTTTTGTTGTTATTTAGTGCATTAAGCCATTATGCATTAAAGCACCTGTAGGTCTGAGTTACTAATAATTCCAAAATACTGGGAGGTTGTACCTAAGAGAGAGCATACCCTCTTTTTGCGCTCTCCTTCTCATACTCATTTCTTACTTTTTCACTGGAGAGGAACTAAACCAAGAAATTTTACTGTATAAATTATTGCAGCAGTTTTCGGAATGCTGGTTCAGTTAATTTTCGTCTTAGCAATGAATACAGGAATGACTTTCTTAAGAATGAACATCAATTAATATTATTCTTAACAATGAATATATGAGTTACACAATCGTTTCACTAGCAAAAGAGTCCTTTTGCAGTCTTCACTGAATACTGTTACCTGATTTTTGTTATGTCACTTTCAGAACACATTACATAGGAATATTTTCCCCATTCAACCAGATAGCCTCAGGCCTAGAGAAGTTTGAAGTTCATCACACTGGACTGAAGAATATCCAGAAGCCTGGACAAGCAGCCACCTAATCTCATCATCTATTTCAGCTGCTATATACATGCCTATGATGAAGAAGACATTAAAGTGATGCACGGGGAGGTTACTGCAGTATTTTAAAAAGTAGCTCTTTCCTTTCCTTCCTCTGTTTTCAGGTCTCATTGCTGTCCTGGTAGAAGTCCCACAGTAAACCCATGAGCCCAACAAATGTCAGCAGATCAGGTAGGGTAGGAGTTAAATGGTCCCAAATCTTTTTAATGACTAAGAAGAGTCAGATGAAAAAGGCTGTCTCTCTACAGATATGCTAAATAAATAACTACTTCATCAAATATTCATCTATGTCTTATGCAGCAAAGCTCCCCATCAGTAGGTATTGCCCCAGCATAGACTGCGTAGGGATGGCCATAATATTGTCTAAAGAGTAAATCTTCATTTCGGAAAGTTATTAAGAAGATTTTTTCATGAAGAATTTAATGTGATTAGGTAAATACATAATCCTGTAGAATGTTTAGTTCATGATATGTCCAAAAGAAATTAGATTTTCTGTCATATCGTAACTTACAATTATTGAATATTTTACACTGACTGTGAATGCTTGCTTAACAATATTCAGTCTAGAGATCTATAGAATTTTCTATTCCAGAAGAGACCAGAAATTATGCTCCAGATACCAAATAATCCCAGTCATCCTGCAAAGCTCTCAGTTATAATTAGTATAACTGATGCTGGTCATTAGAAATCATCCTCAGAAATATAAGCACAGAACCAGATCAAGTGAGTTGAATGTGAGCAAAGGTCCTGCTGCACCTTTGAGGTCAGCTGTAAAAGTCATCTACACAATTACTTGTGACTCATTATCCATGGACTGATCCTTAACAGTGGACTGGTTCTTAACAGTGCGGCTGCAATTCGCTGCTTATTCAGTCATGAGAACTGGACACTTCTGCCTGATGATGCACTGTATCCTGAGGAGGTTAATCAAGTTTCCCTCTCCTCACTGATGATAGATGGAGCCAGATGAGTTGTTCAGGCTCATTTCTTGACTCCTGCGTAGCTGAAGTCAGGCAAAATAATCCCAGACTGATGGTCAAACTAGGTACATTGTGTTTCATAACATCCTGACTAACTACATGAAACAGATCCTAAACTGGTCAAATGACCAGAAAGAAGCCCAAATTAGGCTCAGATTCATAAGTAAATCTCACTTTCATAATTCGACCTGCATCACACCTGTGCCACCAAATGCTTTCAAAAGTTTTTTTCTTAGTTGTCTTTGCAAATGGGAACTAAATGACCTCTTTTGTATCCTTCCAAAGGAAAAATACAAGCTAGTAGAAGGGGAATTTGAGAGCAAATGTGTCAGGACTGCATTTCATTCTTCAGAAAAAAATCCGTAAGTGCTTTTTGGTTCAAAGCCATTTTAAATTTTGTTGTAACATTGGGCATGCTATTAAGGAGAAATATTCTATTATACTTTAACACAGCCAAAGATGATATCAGTTTATAAAATCCATTTGGAGTCAGCTACATTTTCAGTAGGTTTTTTTCTTAAGGGATGTCTATCCTAATACAAGCAATTAAGGGTTCTTTATTAGCCCATCTCAGAGGTACAGACTTCACCATCAATTGATGTTCTTCTCAACTCCCCTAATAAGACCAGAGGACAAAGAAATAGTACATCTTCCCCAAATAAGCTGTTTTTCTAACATAATCCCATTCATGAGCCAACACTACTAAGTGGATTTCACTGAGTATAAAACATTTATTGCTCATAATTCTGTGAACATTTAGCTGTTACTTACTCACAAACATCACGCCACAAGTAAAACTTGGATAAACTAGGAAATCACAAACCCCACTTCCATAGTCAGACTGTGATGTTCTTTGCTTTTCCCTTACACTACGACAGGTCTTTACAACCTTTCCCCCAGTTTTTACAGTTCCTGTATTGTCACTGCCCTTGTCCCATGATCAGGATAAGGAAAAAAGGCCAAAGCTCATCACCAGGTGGGCATCTCAGCAGTCAAATTAACACTTTCTGGCAGAGCAACTTCACTGGACTTCTGCTGATTATCTTTTTTTAGGGCATTTTTGGCATAGCAGAACAATGCCTTCTGGAATTCCCAGGAGGCTGTGTTTGGAGTTAACCTTAGAAATGTCTAAAAATGATGTGCACACAATCAGTGAAAAGATGCAGGTAGACAAGTCAATGTCCAAGCTGCTCCCACCTGCTGACAGTAGGCCTGTAACCCCAGCTGGCAACTCCAAGGTGCAGCAGGCACTGCTGGGTTTCCTGTGTCCCTTTGTCGTGGCCCATGAATATGGAACATTGTGACATCCAACTCCTTTCTTTCTGCCAGAGTAAAAGATGGCGCTGTCGTGTTCCCTGAGGCTGGCAGATAGTCGTATGAAAATTAGAGCAACTGGATACCCCCTGCACTGTGCACAACCACATCAGGCATCCCCAGGGAACAGTACACCCAGTAACCCTACATTTCACTGTTTGTGTTGATCTCCTCCCACCTGCTGGATGACAGAAGGAGAGAAAATTATCTGCAGAAAGTTTTTTTAAAGTGTCTAAGCAGTTCTCTGTGGTTCTTGTCCGTGCTGATATCTGGGTATCCAAAGGTAATAATTTTTAAAAGTACATGTTACCAGCCTGAGTTACAAATACAAACTGTGTCACTGACAGGAGCTAATACAGATTTCTCCACGACACTTAATAATTTCCAACAATCTTATCTGGAAGCAACCTCCACCAACTAGCCCATATTCAGACTTCATAGCTGGCTAAGCACATGGTCTTTTAGCTCTGTCATCTGAGGAAAGCATAATCTGCAGAGCTGTCTGCATCCCCATGGAGCAGGAGATGAAGGGATGTACTGAAGTATGCTTCATAGGGGCACCCATCGATTTTGAAAAACCAAAACTTGCTGGAATTACCTCAACAAATTTCAGTCCCTGGCTCCAGGGCTTTAGGGGCACTGTGATCTGAAAAATGAAGCTTTGATGGATATTACAGGGCCAAGCCAATCCAATTTACAGTGACTCAGACCTGCAGCCTTAGGTTTATCTCAACAAAGCTTTTTGAGGAAAGGTCTCTCCCAGGTTGCTTTATACTTATCTGCAGTTGTTAGAGTATGCCATATGATAGTGGAGTTTTTCCTTTAAAATAGGCACCAAAGCCATTTCAAGAAGGGATTCTTTTGTTCACTTCAAAAGATAAAAAGACTTCCTTTAAAGAGTGTGAACATGTGGGTTGCACAATTTCACAGTGTACAGAAAATGGCAGAATTCTATTTAACCACAAAATATTAGAATTCAAAGCAAATAGAACTATTTAGGGTCATCATACAGTCTTCATTATTGTGAATAATGTTGTCATTGGGAGTAAGCTTGTGAGGTGGAAATTAGGTCAAAGTTTCAAGGATAGTAAGTGAAACAGATTGTAACAACCTTTCTTGAAAGGCTGAAAAAAAAGAATAACTTTGCCTTGTCATTCTGTGCATCCTGAGACGGCTCCAGGAAAGAGACTTGAGTGCAGGGACTATGCTGTAAGGTGAGGAAAGTATTTGTAATAGCATATAAAAGGACCAAGTGCAAACCCACGTTTGAATGACCATCATTAGCCAGTGGCATTTATGGTGGGCAGAGCTGCATGTGTCATCTGGTATATTTTTTATTCTAGGGAGGTACGTGAATCTTGATGCTTTGTGCAAGTAATTCTTCAGGCTATGTTTGGTTTAATTTCTTGCATGTCATTTTTACTCATACAGAGTGGCTCAGGTTTAACATATAGGGCTACTTTCCACTTCCAGAAAAAAAAAAACAAACAATCCACAGAAAGAGTCTTGAACTGCATTAAGCTTGATATGGAATGCTCCCCTCCTCTGTAGCCCCAGAATAGAAGGAGCTTGGCATTCTGAGAGTGGTACAAAGTGGTATTGTTAAACAGTAGCTAATTAGGATGGGATTTCACGTTGCTAAGAGCTAAGTCTTTGGTATGCAACAGAGCCAAACAGCAAGGGCAAAGTGTAACTATTTAAGACTGAAGTTTGCTATTTAAAGGGAAGTGTTCATCCTTGCCCAAATGTTTGTCGCAGTTAGGAAAGTGTTTCTGTTCTAATGACAAGATGATGGGCCGTCACGGTCCCACCCAGTCAGTCCAGATCAAATGTGCTCAGGATATAAGCCAAGAGATTATTTTTTCCGACCTGCCAGCATCAAAAGCACCATCTGTGATCGATTTTGTGATAATGGTGTAAGCAGCTACTGCAAATTCAGGACACTCCCCAGAGATTTTGGTCTCTGGGAGGACCAAATACGAGCTTTCAGGAGTAACACAGCTGCTGCTCTCCAAAATGTGCTATCATCTCTTCCGCAGAGGTGGTAAGGCGTGACCCAGGCACAAATCCATATGAGCATAACCTCTTGCAAGCAGGGGTATTTTTCCTGAACCTGTGCAGGAAAATTGGTGGAAGATGTCATGAATCCTTTCTTCTTTTATGCCTACATGCCTACAATTCACGGAATACTTTTTATGGCAGCAGGTTTACCTTAAACATAAGTCTAAGCCCAGACAGAACACTGTGGGTACTGATTTCAGACAAGACTATAGAAATCTGAAGTCAGTACCCTGCATTTCTCTATGGCTGCACAGTGCTTTGCAGAGGGAATGCAAAGCTAGCAGTTCGGGCTCTGAAGCTCTCCCAGATTTAAAAGCAAAAGCAATCCCTCTTTGCAGTAATGGTGGCATTACTTTTGCTATTAGAAGAATGACATTATAATTTTGATCCAGCACAAAAATATTTTGTTAAAATTCTTAATTTATGAAATGTTTAATATATAGCTTTTTATCTCTGTGATGTCTTCAGAGAAGCTAAATAATCTTTGGGCAAATATAAATGGTAATGACTCATGTCAATTTGCTCTTATGAGAAAAAAATCAAGGCTGAGAGGAGACAAGTGGTTTCTGCAGAAACATCAGGCTTGAATTTTGACCTGTGTTAAGAGTGGAAGTGGGTCCAACTTTAATGAATATTAGGAAAAAAAGGTCTTAAGGGCTTTGTGGATTTGGACCAAGGAGAAAATAATCCTTTGAACTAATGGCTGAACTTAACATAGCTTATGTATGCAGTCGTTGGCTTAGGAACACTTTTTCCTACTCCCCTGCCCATATGTTTGTCTGGGAAAACAATCCAATGCTTATATGCTCTTCAGGAATAATTACCCAAGTGCCCGCTGAGTCAGGATTATTTGTTAGCGTGTGTGTCCGATGTCTCAGAGACATGGTTTGGGCTAAGTCTTAGCACCCCTCCAACAAATTATGGTCGTTCATACTCCCTTTCTCCACACAGCTGTACCCCCATAATGGTGCCTTGAAACGGCCCGGGTGTTTGTCTGATCTAAGGTTTCTACTTACTCCACATGAAGAAAGACCTCTATCAGTTTTAATTAGCAGAGGTTGTGTTCATGTCTGTCAGAGGGCGATGCATGGCTTTCCCGCCGGGCAGTTTGTTTCCCTGGTAAGGCAGAAACCAGCCAAAAGCATCGCCCACTCTCAGGACACTCGGTTTCGGGGGTCTCCTCGGTAGCCCGAAGCCTGGAATCGAACCGGCCGGNGCTGCGGGGAACGCGCCCGCCTGCTGGGCACGCCGCTGCACACAGAGGCACACACAGGTGTGGGATGCTAGCCCGGTATTTTGTGATAGCTACAAGTGGAGAGGCACTTCTGGCGAAAAGGAAACCCCGAAAGGGAAAGGCTGAATTGAACGTCCCCCCCAGTTTAGATACGCAGAGCAAGACCTTGTATGTAGGACAGGGTTGCCCATGCCTGCCTCGGGAGGCACCTCCTGTGCAGCCAGGAAGATGTGCCAAGGTCTCTGGTGCAGAGGTGCCCGTTAACCCTCTTGGCGGCTCTCTGGATGAACTTCCTATACTTCTTGTTCCCTTCCTCCTTTTGGTCCAGAAAAAAATTCCCAGAGTTTCATTCATCTGCTGTGAATGAAACTGACACCGTGACACGAAATGAAAACCCCCCTCCTTCTCCTGTCCCTTGACCTGAGTTTCTAGAATGGCTGGAGGACTCATACTTCACAGCCAACTGAGCATTTGCAGGCAGAGTTCTGACCTCCTACTGTGTGCAATTAACACTAATTAAACAAATAAGTAAAAATTACTCATGACATCCTTTGCAGAAGGCCCTAACTCAGTTTTGTGTTGGAGCTGCTGGAGCTGTTTTAATTGGCTGTCCGTCTAGTGCTGCATCCTGGCATGGGCTTCTGAGGGAGCAATGAGACACAGAACACCTCTACGCTAGAACTGAGGTTACACCGCTACACCGAGACTGAGGTTACAGGGCTGCCCCAGAGCAGGGGAGGCAATCACGGACAGAGGGGGAGGCTGGGCAGTGACCTTGGCTTCAGAAGCTCCCTTGCAGACCCACAGGACTCTGGGCAAGGGAGCGCAGCATGAGGAACGGATGGGAGTCTCTTACATTGCAGCAGAAAGCGCAATGAAAGCCAAGCGCCATCTAAATCTACAGCTAAGGTGCTATTTCTCTTACAAGGATTCCTGCCTCAGGCAGTGCACAGAGTGAAAGACAAGTTCTAGATCAATCTCTGAGCCTCCCAGGGAGAGCTCATTGATAGGAAATTACAAAATGGAAAAAAAATTTAAATTAAGATAACATTTTCAAAATTGGCACCTTTTCCAGGTCACCCTGTTGCAAGCACCCTTGGGCTGGTTTTCAGAGAAACCAACCCTTGAATTTCCCAGCACCTTTGAAACCAAGCCAAGAACATTTTGCCCAGAGGTGAAGGCACACAAAATTAGGTTTCCTTTTTAAGATGCATGTTGGCTGTGTTTGAAAGCCATATTATCCTTTATAATTTTTACCCCTCCCCTCCTCCAGAATTTTCTGGAATCTTAAGCTGCATCGCGAAAACGATGTGGATAAAAAACTACCCATCCACCCATTCCCTCCATGTCCTTTCATCCTGGCAGCTGTGCTGTTTGGCAACTGTTGCGGCATGCAAAGGGGTAGGTGGGTATCAGGCAGGCAGGCACCTCCAAACTGTCTGGGGAAGAGTGAGCTCAAGTAACACTTGCCACTTCTGTAATGAAGAAGAGGGCAGGGTGAGAGCTTGAGAGCAGAGGGTGAAGTCTTGGTGGCATGGTACTGTGGTGGTAAGACTGAGTTTGTTCCTTGCCCATGAATAGTTTTCAACTATGACCAAGGATAAAAGTTTGAGATTTTGTCCATGTGCTTTCAGACATAGCAGGAGAGAGGGCAAGAGTGCAGATTTTCTCTTTAGATTTGCAGGTGTGTCATGCCTGTGTATGTGCTTGCATGCTGGGCCACGTCATGATACATCCTGGGCTCCTCATCAGCACTTCCCACTAATCCCAAGCAGTCAAAGTACTATCAGATACTGCTTGCTTGGTCTGCCTGCTGACATCACTTGCCAGTGTTGTCCACAAAAAGCAATTTGCAATATCATTTGAGCCTGCTTATGGCAGCTTGTAACACCTACAAGAGGGAGCTACTGCTTTGAGCCCTTTGGGGAAGGGTACAGAAATGCTTTCCTTGCCAGCTCAGGAAGGGAGGGGGGCGAGCCCCAGGACTGACCCTAGAACTCAGTTGACAGCATAAAAGTGGGGTTATTACCCCACCCCACCCCCCTGCCCCAGGCACATGCACTATCATGTTGTATTATTTGCCTTCCCAAAGAGATCTGGGCTGGTTTTGTGGGTCACCATGGAAACTGCCAGAAACAGAGACATGCCAGGGAAGCTCAACAACCACTGTTCTGAGAGTGCATTGTCTGAGGATCTCATCTGTGTCGAGATGGAGCTCTCTCCAACACTGCTCACCTGGAGATGACCCCTCCTGAGAGAAGCAGGCAGAGGGATCTCTGCAGGGGCTCTTGACATTTCCACCCTCCATGTGGAAGTGAAATAATTCCTCCCTTTACACAATGCCTTGACAAGTCTGAAAGATCCCAGAGCAAAGATCACAAACATCTGGGAACTGTGTGCCTGGCTCTGGTGTGAGACCAGGAACAGAGCCAAAAACCTCTCCAGCTAACCCCTCCTGCACTCTCATGGAAGACAGCCTGCATGCTGGTTTCAGCAACAAAAGCTCCGCAAGTAGGAGTCCTATGGCAGGGAACTGTGTTCTTCTCCACACCCCATCCTGACATCTGGCAGCTGAAGGCATAACTTCAGTGCAATACTGGGAAGGCAGCCAAAACCCTTCCCACAGACTAGCCCCATCTCTTACTAGTGTCTTCTCGCCCCCACTCCCAGCCAGTACAGGCCACCCTACTGGTTGTGGAAGGGCAGGGATTCTCCATCAGAGGCTGTCTTGTGCAGATTCTCCTGCTCTGACCACAGAGCTGCCCCAGGTGCCCATACCAAAGTTCTTAGATTAGCACCCAAACAGAGGGCAAGCTGGGACCTACTTTGGTCTTTACTAGAAGTATTGAGGTAGCAAGTCTGGAAATAGTATTTTCCACCAGCTCTGCTACGGACAAGGACAACATCTTCTCCCAGCCTACCCAAACCTGTCTCATCCAGCAACTCTTTTCACAAGTCTAGAGAGGATCAGACATGGGTTCTCTCCCCATGATCTCTTGTGGTCTGAGTTTTTATGCTGAAAAGCTATTTCCAGTGATGGGTGGATGCAGAACTGTAATGAACAACAGCAGTAATAGGGGTCTATGTTCCATGGAGCTCCTCTGGCGACCTGCAGCACACATCCCTAACAAACCTCCTCAGCACTCACCCCTTATAAACATGCCCCTCAGACAGACAATGTTTGAGAACTGGGCTGAGATGACCAATCTGTCCACACAGCTGTCACTGCTGCTGCTTGTCAGAGGGTAGCTGACCAGTGGGTATTTATTTTATTTGGCTTGAATTCAAATCAGTAATCTATAACTGAATTGGTTCCCTGCTCCCCATGTTGTTTGGATCTCTTTCTCTGATGCAGCTTTTTGCATTGTGCTTCCAGAGACAGCTCTGTAAACAGGTATTTTCCTGGCATTTCACAGGGTACCTGGGGAAGCAAAATTACCATAGGCTGTTGCCTACTTTGCCTGAGCTTCCCTCCCCCTGGGAGGAAAGACCTGTTCCTGCCATTCAGGGAAGGTCTGGGGGATATAGACTGTCCTGTGCAGCAGCAGACGTGGCCCTCTCTCGCAGCACTGGGGCTGCCAGAGCAGCAGGTCCAGCTCTCCAGGGCTCTTCCTGATTCCTTCCAGTACCTTGTCACAGCCCCATCACCCTCCTTCTATGCCTCCTTCTCCTTGGCAGGAGCAGGCAGGCCTCTCATCCTAAGGGCAGCAAAATTTGGTTTTTCGAGTGCTGTTGAGGTAGCTCTGTCTGCGAACTTGCAGCATCTGGCTTGACACAGTTTACCTGTGACATGCATCATGTGCAGCACCACTTGCACAGCAGTTCAGCTGTAGCCTGTGGACTCAGAAACAGATTCGAAGTGTGCTGTGGTATGTGGGAACCTCATGGGCTGCATACCAGCCAATGCCAGACACAAAAAGACCACACAAAACAAATACACTTGCAAGGACTGTTTTCCTTCTCAGCTTGAAGACTCCCACATGCCATCCTCCTTTCTTCCCTGCTCTGAAACGGGAGTTGAACAGGCACACACCAGCATGCTGATAAAAATCCCAAACCGACTTTTTAAGATCCAGTTGTCTAATCTATGATCTAGATGAACCTATGGGAATACAAGCATTAGAAAACATTAATTACTGTGAGATGTTACATCTGTGTATTTTTATAGAAGATAAATTTAAGTTTTTTTATCTCAGGCTACTTTAATGATAGCTGATGACTTCTTAATCTGTTGGAAGAAGAAATGTGAAATAGTGAAATCTGGTACTTAGAAGCTGAAACTGGAGAAATCCAGAGACGAAACAAGGCGAGAGCTATTAATACTGAGAATAACACTTGAGTTGCCCCTGGGATGACTCCCTAAGGAAAATGGGAATTCTCCATTGTTTTGCTCTGTGCCAGTCAAGACCGTATATATAAAACATATGTTCTTGCTCAAGTTCTGGCTTGAATAGTACACACGAGTGTCTGTGTGTGAAGTGTGATGAGATGACCATAACGTGATCAAAAACAGCTGACAAAGTACTGGAGGGCAATGGTTTCCTGGCCCTCCCACTGGGTCCTCCCACGAGCAACTGGTTTATGCAGCAAGGTGATCCACAGCTGCCAGTCTCTTATTTTAATGCTGCATGAACTTGTCATTACTGATTAGAAGAGAAGAAAGGCAGGGGGTTGCAACTCTGTGTTGTGTCTGTCAGCACACCGCAAACCCAGGAAAAAGAGAGTAAGGGAACTAGGCACAAAGGCCATTTTCAACATTTTTAAGCCTCTAACACAGGTGGAATTTAGAGAACTACAATATGAAGCCTAAGCTGCTTGTGGAGAGCGGCAAGTACCTCAAGCAGGTGTTTCAAGGTACTGTTTTGTTTTTGTGCAAGCTTTTTCCCACATAGGATTGAGCCTTCAGTGGGGCTCTGACACGTGGACTTTTGGTCTGGCGGTGTCCTTGCCCCTTTGGTAAGTTTTCAGCAGCACTGTATCTGGAACACAATGCTCTCTCTCACTTGCAGAACTATGACAACTTTGCTTACTAAGAGAAAGAGTTTTCTGCTCTCATCTTCTGACACCTCGCTGTCATTTATCTCTTTGTCCTTCTATTTAGGTATCTTGGATATGGTCCTCTGAACAAAGCAGCCTGTGCTTGTGTTGTGATAACGACAGTCTAACAGTATAGTCTAACAGTGCCAAGCTAGTTCTCTTGGATCGGCCAGAGAGTTTGTTTTGTCAATAAGATATTTGCTGTTTATAGTAAATTTTACTTTTTGCTGAATGATTTGTCTGCAAATTGGAAAGACCTGACATAAAATGCTTGAGCAGCCATATTAAAGATAACTGCCAAGGGAAGTAATTTGGGAATGATGAGATACTACTGGTTGTTCTTACAACCTTCTCCTTCTGAAGCAAAAACTGTTTTTCTATTTGCATCATTTAATGGAAGCCATGATTTATTTTTTTTAATAATGATTTTGTTAAATACTTTAACGGAAGTGACAGAAGATATAAGGAGGCACAGCTTTGAAGAATAATTGCATTAAATACATGGCAGAATATTGTTATGTGAGTGCTGATGTGGTTCTGGGCCTCCAGGGGTTAAAGAAAGGTGTGCACAGGCAATTCTTAGGGAGGTAGTTTGTATAAAGTTCAGTGGCTGAGGAATGTCCTGGCAGTCAAGCTTCGTTGCCTGGGAAAAACGCAAGGCCAGATATTGACATTTCAGTGAGTGATATGATCCGGTTGGCTTTGCTGGTGCAAACAAGAAAACTTGACCAGTGCCTTTAAGGGAAGAATAAAAATACCTTATAAAATTCAGATTAAGAAATATTGTGCTTGCATGCTGTGATTGAAAGGAGCAAGAATAGGATGGGAGCATGAAGGGAATAGCTCCTTTTCTCTCTTTGTCTTTGGACAGCCACAGTTCAGAAGTGGACTCTGTAAAGCGTGAAGCTACATTTTGCCCTCTGAAATACCTATAAGGAGGCACAAATTGTGCTGTTTCTGGTTATTTATTACAATTCCTTGATCATTGGGCATAATGATTAATACAGACTCATACACAACATACAGACTGTAGGCAACTGGAGTCCCTTCCACTGGGAATTGCTGGAGAAATCTCTTTATGTGATGCTGTCCCAACAGGCAGCTTGAACTCTGCCTGTATTCCTGCCTGTCCCTGCTCCGCTGTCCAAATGGGAGAGCTCCTCACCAGATGCCTGTTTCTTTTCAGTTCTTTGCCTATCTCCACTTGGCTCTCCAGCCATCCCTGTGTAGTGCTATCCTGCTCTCTGCCTGAACCAGTTCTGTAATGCATGCTTTGTCTCTTAGCTAGGACCAGGCAGCTTCATTCAACCAAATTCCCATGGAACTGGAAACAGATGAGAAATCTAAAGCAAAACCATCTTTAGGGAACTGCAGGGTCCTCACAGTCTTTGGAAATTTGACTACTTATTTGGATAATGAGGTGTAGATTTCAGAGTCTGCCTTCATTCACTCAAGTGTCCAAATCTTGACCTTACGTTTTTAGTTATATTTTTATATTTTAATCACTTAATCACATCGGTCTTTTCATTTTTGGATAGTAAGTGATTTGGTACCCAATGTTTCTCTGCCGAAACATCAGTGAAAGCACACTATCAATGTGAGGAAAAAGTTTACAATGAAAGTTTAATAAACAGCAGATCTCGAACCAGGCAGTATCTGTGAGCCAGATAACAACTCCTGTTTAACCATGTCTAGTGAATAGTGTTGCTTATCGTACTAGGAGATAATTTTGTTCAGTTCTCCTGTGTGCTTCCTTCGTAGATTGTTGAAGCATGCTTATTTCAGACTGCCCTGTTTTGCATGAGTAATCTCAACAAGTGCCAAAGTACAGTTTCAGAGCATCCATGGATCTCTCATAATCACTCAAGATATCATCATTCTGGTGCAGCCCTTCCCCAGCAAGCCAGACTCACTTTCTCAAGATGAGACCAACTTTCATGGCAGCAAAGCGGGCCATGTGAAAGGTCCATGGAAATTGGCCAGAAAGATACACATCAGCATGGCTGTTGTTATCTCCACTGAGGGGAGCCTCATACAGATATTTTAAAAGTATCTCTGATGGAAGTAATGTGCCTGATAATGGAATAAGTAACAAGCAGTTGCTAAACCTGAACCAGAACAAAGGGCCTTTTTGCTTTGGAACATACTGGTCTAAGGCCCAAATCTCTGGGGGCATTTTGTCCTGCCACCCTCATCTGCCTCCAGTCCCTTTCACTTCCATTTGGATGCCCTGGTCTGCTCAACACAAAGGGAGAGAGCATGGGCTCGGCCAGCCTGGGGTGTCAGGGAGTGGCTGGGGCAGAGGGCAGCAGCCAGCAGCACATGGCGTGTGCACACACTCACTGCCAGTGCCCAGCCTCCTGAGGCAGTGAGGTATCACCAGCTCTTGGTGTAACACAGGCAGTATACTCCTATAGCTCACCATGTATTCCTATAAGGCGTTGCTGCATGTAAAGTAGCTCAGTAAGTGATGGCCTGATGCCTGAGTAACGTATTTTGTGCGCTGGCAGCTACCATTAGAAATGCTTGAGGCCCTGGACCTGTTCGTTTAAGCCATTTTATGTGAGAAATGGCCAAAGTACATGGCGCAGGTTGGTGTTCTCTGGTCAGGAGACCAGTACACGAGTTTGGTTCTCATCTTTGTCCTGGCACCAACCTCATGCCCTGGGGCTGCCTCCAAAGAGTGAAGGGTGCTCCATCTGGAGCCTCGGACGGACCACCAGCCCCTCAGGGCTGCAGTGGCAGCAAGAGCAGAGTGCTTCTGTGGGTACCAGCTCCTTGCCTGGCTGCTTCACGGAAAACGCCGCTGCCCTGGCGGTCTGGGGGCGGTTTGGGTAACATCAGCTCTGAGAGCTGGGAGATGACTGCAAGAGAGATATCATAAAAATCCGTGGCACTCCCTGAGGGCGCGGGGTGGGCGGAAAGGAGGATGTCCCGCCCGGGGCAGAGGGCGGCTGACATTCTTGTGCCCCGGGCCGCCCCGCAGCCGGCGCCGCCCGCCCCACCTGCCTCGCCGCCGAGCCCGGGAAGGGGTTAAAAGCCCGGGGCGGCTGATGTCAGTTCCTGCGCTCTTCGGGAGGGCCGGCTCTGATATTTGAGCCGGGCTCTCCCGCCCGAAGGAAACCGGGGAGGGAATGGCAAAGTGCTGAATGGGACAGGAGCCGTGCCGGGCACCTGCCTGCCGCCCGGCACCGCGCAGCCGCCCGNGCTGATTCAGTGACATGGGAAAAAATCTCTTCCCTTTCGTATGCTACATTTATCACTTTTCTACTGGTTCCTTTTGTAGTAAGATGGTAGCTGAAAGTTAGAACAGTATTCAGCTCTGGTGTTCAGACAGGGTCTGGACACTTTTTACTGGCAGGTGCTAAGAACTGCAGTCCCCTTGTGCTGTGAATCCCCTATGGCAGCCTGCGTAAATCTGTTGCTGAGCTGAGCAGACACTTGCATCTGGAATATGGAAGTAGTGCTTCACTTGTCTTTATTGTTTGCACTACATGAGCAAAGCTGCAAACATTTTACTTGCGTTTGTATCTGCACCTGAAAGTCTTTGCATTGATTGATTGTTTCGGCTTTTCAGGTGAATGTGTACAAAGTCTCCAAAGTGTTTTGAATTCTAGTTCTGGATCCACCTACATCTGCAACATCAGCTGATTGTAGCCAAAAAACACAAAGAAAAACCCCCAAACACATGACAGATTGATTTAAATTTCAGCTTCATCAGAATTACAGCTGGATATGGGCGTTCCAAGTAAATATGATCATATTTATTTTGGATATGGCATTTAGGGTCAAAACTGTCTCTGACGTTGGCAAAAAGTTACAGATACGTGCATGAGACTTCTAATTTTGACTGCATTTAACAGGTGGTTCAGTCATTTTTCCCCCAGTGAGTTTTAAGGACTTTTTATCTGCCATTATCGTTACTGACAGTTGTTGGATACTTAACACTGAAAATCAAGCTGCTCTTTAAGAAGTGGTGTATGCATTTAAGAATGAAATTTTGAAACACTCAGCTGGTTTGAGCAGCGTGGCTGTCTCCTGTGTTCCAAGTTCTTAAAATAAGAGTACTGCCTCTGAAAATATATGGCTCTCACCTTCTTCATATGCGTAAGGGAAAAAAGCCAGTTTTATATAAATGTATCCATATAAATTCTTTATCTGATATGAAAAGGACCTGGGGAGGGGAAGGGGAATCAAAGAATGTGCTGAAAAGAGATGGTTAAGACTTACGAAAAAGGACATCTGAAATGGCAGATCCAATGGAAGAGATTTAAAGTCAGTCTGTCAAAATGAAGTTAATATTGTAATTCACAGAGTACAGATTATGTTCAGGAGAACATAAGCATTTTAACAGTAAATGAAAATGCAGAGTAAATTTTGTAAATAAAGTTATAGTCTAGAGGTAAATATTAGACATTGTGATACAATATCTTTCTCTGAAGAAGTGTAAGGTTTTTGCTAGGGGGAAAAGTTATAATTCTAATCTCTAGCCTTCAGAACTCATTTGGTGTGATGACACATGGGGAAGTTATTAGCTTAAGTGGAGGAGATGGGGATTAATAGAAGAATGGTAAGATAGACAAATGACAAAAGAGAATGTGACAACACAGTGCTGAAGAGGGGGCGGTTAGATAGTAAGCATTTTACTGGCAGAATTGACTACTGACACAGGGGATTAATCTAATGACACAAAAAAAATTGCACATTAGGAGTAGTAATAAAGTGGGCACAAAACCTGGAAGAGCACTCTTTAAAATCAGCGGAGAAGGAAAAGATTCAGTTGCATAAACAGTAAGACTTCTTCCAGATACCCAAAAACAAACTGTGCCTTTTAAATATTAGTGATCCATAAAAATACTGCCTGTAATTAAAAACATAGCATATGGTTATACTAATCAATCATCACAGGGTAACCATGGGCATGTTGAATTTTTCAATCACAGAGTGGGTCAGGTTGGAAGGGACCACAGTGGGTCATCTGGTCAAATGTCCATGTTCAAACAGGGTAATCCTAAAGCACATTGCACAGGATTGTATCCAGGTGGTTCTAGAGTATCTCCAGTGAGAGAGACTCCACATCCTCTCTGGGCAACCTGTTCCAGTGCTCAGTCATCTGCACAATGAAAAAGTTCTTCCTTATGTTCGAATGAAACTTCCTGTGCATCAGTTTCTGCCCATTGCCTCTTGTCTTATTGTGTGGTACCACAATGGCCTGTAGTACAGAGAATCTTGATCTTTTGAGATCTGGCACAGACCTGAGCTTTATTAATCTGTTCCAGTCCATTTGTAATTACCCTCCTGCTCTCCCACATCTGCCATTTGCAAAGGAAAAGTCAGCTGAGATCCCGCTGCTCCAGTTGTGTCAGTTTGTCTGTGAATGTCGACCGCCAGTGCAATATGGTTGTAAAAAAGGCAAACACAATCAGATGAGACATTTTCTAGGAGAGGGGAAAGTGCTAAATGCTTTTATACAAGGCTTTGTTGTGGGAGCATGCTGCCTTTCAATGCAGTTGTGGTCACCCATGACTATGAAGGGGAGTGAGAAGAGAAGAACCAACTCTTTTATATGATGTGCACTGAAGCTGGAACAGGTACAGAGGGAGAGCAAGGAGCTTTTCTTATGAGACTAAAGGAGCCCTTTATCTCTAGCCTTGCAAAATGAGGTCTTTAAGGAGAAGCTTTTGATATCTATAAATATATCAAGGGGTAAATATAAGGGAGGAAAAAACCTAGCTAAACTGAAGGGCAATAATCTACAAGAATTAACAGATACAAGCTGGTTATGATTATATTTATTCTGGTAATTGGAAGGCAGCTCATTAGAGAGGTGAGGTTCTAGAATAATAGGAATTGTGGGAGCAAAACTGCCAGCATGGTTCTAGGGAAGGACAGTGTTCACTTATGAAGGGGATTATAAAATGCAAAAAGTTGTCTGTAGTGATGTAGAACAAGATGTAATGATTCAGGACTCCTATCCCATCCTAGACCCCCTATTCAGAAGAAGGGTATGTTAGTTCAAGCAGAATTCACAGTCTGTGTTGGAAAATGACATTTGCTTTGGCGTAAGTTGTTTGGTACATCAGTTTCATTTCGCTTTGTGTCATTAGAGTCCCTCCCGTTCATTTGTGTGTCCTCTATGGACTTAAACTTTATGAATAAAGACTAAAAGCTCCTTACACCTCCATGAAAGGGAACAGAATTTCATTTGACAGCTGAATTATTATTTATGTCCAAAACAGAGTTAGCTGTAAACAAACTTAAAAGTGTTGTAGGATCCTTCCATGACTTAGTGCACTCTTTCAGCTTGGGAAGGACTGATAGCACTACCTTACAGGGAAAAACTGCATTGTTGAGAAGTGTACCAAAGGTAACCTGGTTAAATGTCTGGCAGGGAGTTAGGGCTAGAGATTAGAGAAATATGCTGGATGGGCTGTGGAGAAAGATGGCCTCTACTTCTGTAGAGCTGTAAGTGTGCTGCTTGTAGAACAGTGGTCTTCTTTCCTATTGTGGAGTGTTTTCAGTGCTGCAGTACTGCACATGAACGTACCTTTATCTTGTTTTACTTAAACCTACCTTCTGGAATAGTATTTCACAAGTCATTGGAAAAGTAGGCAACTTTCTGTCTGGGAAACTTTCTATTACTGCACAAAGCAACCTGAACATAAAATAACTCACAGGTGATGTTTGCAGCCAAAGGGTATAAAATGCGTCTTCCTTAACTTGAAACATCAGACATATAGCTGGATAGAGTGGCTTGTTGTGTTATGTATATTCACACTATTATGTATACTCACAATAATTTGAATCTCAAGTCTTACATGCAAAACATGAACCAGGTATCCTGACAAGTGGGTACAACTGGAGGCACATCTTAAACTTTTCCTCTCTGCAGAGAAAGGCAGGTCTAAGGGCAATGAGGCTAAGTGGCTTTGTCGTTCTCTCAGAAGTCCTGGACTGTTCCTTGGTCTGTCACAGTTTGGGACTTGCGAGTTTGCCTGTGAGCTGGTGAGAAGTTCTTTAACGAGTAAGGATTTAATTGTTCTGATGAAACTGAGCTAATAGCTATTCTGGCTTTGTAAACATTTGTTATTGTTTGATAATACAGCTGGCTGCTGGGCTACGCACGCCAAGTTGACCTTTTTGTTCACAAATACCTGAATTTGGTAAAGAACACTTATTACCTAGATTTTTCATGTCTTTTACAATAAGCACAAAGTATCTGAAATATATAAACAGTCACTGAGTAGGAAAATAAAAGATCTTCAAAAACTATAGCTTTTTCCAGTTTTTGGAGTTGTGTATATCTCTTGATGTCTACAAGGACTTCAGTAGAGCAGCATGTTTTGTCTTTAGCTCTAACTTATTCCTGGATAAATTATCTTTGTTTTAACAGAGCAATTGTTTAGATACTGGGGCACTTCCACTCTTATTGTCAACTGACTGTGTCAAGTAATTAGGGATTGGGAACAGTTGCTTAATACATCATATCATCTTAACACAGTCTGTATGAGATAAGGCACTGGTGACCCAAGCTGAAAATATGTGTGTGATACCTGAGGCAGGAGGTTTTTGTGACTTGAGAGTTTACAGCCATACTGGAACAAAGGAGGCAGGAGTAAAAAATACTCCTAATCTCTGAATACAGGCTGAGCAAGACTGTAAGGTTGGCAGTAAGGTTGTTTCTGGAATATACAGTGTAATGCATTAGTAAATTATTTACTCATTCTAAAGGTAAACGTTTATCCATTAAGAGTGACCTCTGGCAGAGGGCAATATCAGTGACTCAGGGTAGTACCACTTCATCTTCTACTTGGAGAAGAAATGGCCTTCGTTACCATTCTATGAGAGGGACCAAGGAAAACTAGTCACAGAGGCGATAAGTTTGTCCTTCTAAAATATGTACTTTTTTTCCCCTTTGATTCTGTAGGATTTTTAGAGCACCTCAGACGACATCCTAAATGGATGATTAACTTCACAATGGCGGAACTCACAGTGGAGAATGGCAGCTGTATGGACTGGCAAAAGCGATGCCTTGTGTTGGAGTCCCAGCTCTTCAAATTCCGCTTGCAGGCAAGCAAGATCCGAGAGCTGTTGGCTGAGAAGGTGAGGCAGTGGTGACTTCTACTTTGCAATGAGTTATGACACAAAACAAAAAAATCTGTAAATGCTGAGCTATCCAATAAATCTGTTACTTGCAGTGAGGATTTCTTCCTTGATTACAGAATGTCTTTGCTCTCTGCTTACCAGTTGAGATGCAGAGATGTGTCTGTCACAGTGGTGTAAAGTGATATAATAAGAATTAGCCTTGTTTACTGCAAAATCACCAAGTATTTGGACTCTAGTGGAAAACACTGTACCAGCAAGATTCTGGATATCTGAAGTGACTGAGACAACTGCAGAGTGAAGATGGATGTTTTGGATAAGAACAGCAGGATCGGGACTTGGCTGGCAACAAAAAAGCTTAGAGGAGTGCAAATTATGCTATAATGTTAAAAGCCCAGGCAGGGATACGTGTATTGCCATAGTGTTGGGATTACACTTCATATCCAACCAAAACATTCTGGGGATACTGAAGAGCAAGGCCAGATACTTTGAGATCTGGATGTTAGAAATTTACATGGCATCTGTGGTTTTAGAGACATCTCAGACTAATCTCTTTCAAGTGCCCTCAGGGAGTTTGTTTGCATCCTAGATGAGAGGACTAGTAAAGATCTGAGGACTTTGTTGGAGTTTTGGCTTTTTGCTTGTTTTTGTCATGGTGTGAATTTTTTGTGGTTTTTCTTTACTTTAAATGGTGGTGTTTTTCAATTTGAATTAAAGCTTTTTTGCTAAATTTCTATAAAGTCCAAATTTGTAGGTTGCTGTGGGGTTCCTTCTTTTTTTTCAAAATGTGGCTTACATTATCACAGTCCAGTCCAAGATTTCTCAGATATTCAATTACTATAGGAAAGTGAGAACAGTTTTAGTAATGAAGTTGAAATCTGTACAGCTGACTGTGGTTTACTATACTTGATGACAGATATGTTCTAAACTCACTTTTGCTCCATTTTGTGTTACGTAACTTCTATGTGTATATTCTTGTTTGGTGGTTTTGGATGTAAAAACATCCAGATGACAGCTACTTGAGAGTGGAGTAGTTTTCATCCCTGCTTTCACTGTAATTATACTTTCACTATTGTCATATACTGCATGAGACATTTTTTCCACCCTTCATATTTTAAGGAATTGTGCAATTCTAAGCAGCTTCTTCATCTCTTCAAATTAGCTTCTGAGGTGGACCTTAATGATAACTTACCTTGAAAAACACTGAAAGTGGTTGTAAAGTCTTTTTAGATTAAGGCACATTAAGAAAATCATGTATAGATATGGAACAGGTCTGGTAAAGACAACCAATAGTCACATGCAATACTTCTAAGTTTGCTGCATTATGAAATGTGTGTCTTTGTGCTTTATTAATTTCTGCTTTGAGAAACTTCCTGACTACCCACACACGAGACAAACCTACCTACCAGACTTCCTTATTGGAGGACAGACTTGCCAAATATATTTTGACTATCTCTTTAGAGAAGTTTGTGGGTCATGGCAGAGAATGGAATTTTCATCTGCTTCGGGGGCCTGGCTGCCATTTATCCAGCCTTTTAGTCAAAACGATGTTCCCTTTGTTAAGATTAAGCAGTAGTTTGGTTCAGTGATCAGGTTATTCTGTAACTACTTGTCCAATGCTGTTGTAGCTTTACTTGAAAGGTCAAAGAGCTAACAGGCTTCAAATTCCCAGCTCTGAATGTCATGTGGGAAGAGGAGAGCCTTGGCAGGGACTGTGGGGCAGCTCTGGCAGGGTCTCCTGCTGCAAGTGGACTCAGACACACAGTGCTCATGCTGAACACTCCTCTTGGGAAGTGTCCTGGGCCTCAGGTTCCCAACTGGTCTGTAATGACTTCCTCAGAGACCTTCCTTCCCTCCTCCTCAGTCACCACAGGACACCCCAGCAGTCACAGCAACAGGGATTCCTGTCTGCACTGCATCCTTCTCACCCTCAGGTGGGTAGTGATGCAGAACTGAAGGAGCTGCTTGGTTTATGTCTAGTGATGGCAGCTTCAGGGATTTTTGTCATAGGTTTTATAGCAACTGTGATTTTTAAGTTTTTTTCCTCATTATGAGAATGAAGAGATTCAGACTTACTGGAGAGTCCTGCATTTCAAGAAAGGTTTTTTGAGGCAATGAGGGGGGATGATCTTGGAAGAATGTGAAGTCTGCGCAGTTTGAAGCAACCTGTGGTAAACCTGTGGTGCCAGCCTGTGGTAAACATTGTCTCGAGATCCTCCCGATATGGTTTGCAGCAACAGGAAAATTATTTTTTTAAAAGTGCTTTTAGATGGTGAAAGTGAAGAACGATGTTAACAGGGGTGTAATACTTGCTCACCAGCTAGGTTGTCATAGGTCTGGAGGTGACTGATTGAAGGGCTTGAAAACCTGATCCCCCATATCTTAAATTATTCTTCATAACTAGTATTATGATTTCAAGACAGCTTTTATTATTTTAACTCGCAAAAAACCCAACCACTTAAGCCTGGCATTGGTAGTACAATGTGCTCTAGCGGTTTAAATCCTTGAGATTTTTAAAATCCGCTTAGATTGAATAGATCGCTGTTTAGAACATGAGGAATTTAAAACCCAGTGGTTTAACTGCCAATGCCCTAGTTCACATGGTGTGAACTTCCACGTCGATAGCCTGGTCTCAGCTATAGAACAGCGCTGCCCAAGCTGCACAGAGCCTGTCTGGGGGTTGGCACAGCAGAAGAGCCTTAGCCCCTGGTCTCCCAGACAAAGCTCTGCCATCCTGCTGGACCCCACAGGACACGAGACCCCCGAGTCCTACCTTGTGGACATTAGCAGGGATCGCTTTGGAAACAGGCAGTTGTTTTCACCCTGACTTTCTTGTACACACACAAGGAAAAGGGATACTCCTCTGTCGGTGAGTGGCATAGCAGGCCGTTTCCTTGGCAGCAAGGTGACCTGGTTAGGAGTGAGCTCTGGAACAGAACAGCAGGAGGAAAATGAAGCTGAGGGGTGTAGGAACTTTATTTCACTCAGTTTTATGTAGCCTGTTCTGAGCCATCAGGAGGGGGAAAGTCTGTGTGAATGGTTGATGGGGGGATCTTTTGCAGCTTTTAGAAGGGCCATATGGGTAACTTAACCTGCTTCTGTCTTATTTCAATAAACAATGAACATTTGGAAAAAGACTCTTTTGTCTCATGCAAGCATGGCTATTCAACTAGTCCTGTTTCTCCTGTACAAGCTGTCTGGGCTAGCGTTTGAAAGAAGAGTTCCATGCATTTGGCTTGGTTACTAAGTTTTTTATGTGACCTGGGTCACATTGCTTAGTAGCATTTGTCAAATTATAAAGCATTTTGAATGAAAGGACCCATGTAAATACCAAGCATTATTATTAATTCATTGAGGGATTTGAAAGAGCCTTACAAGCATGTATGTATTAAATCTGAATGTGCTCCAGTGAGAGTGCTGACACTGAGGATGAGTGAAATAATGATTTCATGTACATGAGGAATATAGCAGTTATTTAACAGTTCATAGTAGGACAACCCAACAATGTAGTACAGGAAATTAAGAAAAGTACAAGTTCCTTTAAGGCTACAGAGGGAATTAGGGTGACAAAAGTAATTGATTTGGCTGGAATTTAGCCAGGTCACCCTGCTTGCACTAGTTTCATAACTTTTTAGGTCCCAACATGGATTCTCTCTCCTGATCAAGACCCATAACTGCTAGCAATGCAAAGCAACTGCTGGGACAAGAAGGAATTCTTCAGTCGGAACAGTGCTGTCTCCTTAAAATAACCTAAGTCTTTCATGGAGATTGCCCACCTTGTGGAGGATTGAATTATTAGTTTAAGACATAGCTTGGTAAAAAGGCACAGAATTTCATCTGTGCTGTGAATGTAGACCCTGTCAATTAATCAGAAAACTAGGAGAGACCATTGATTCTGAAGCTACTGTCTTAAACAGTCTTTGTTTCACAAAATGTATTATGTGTCCACAATAGTTATGTTTAGCATGTCTCTTTTGCCAGTATGTTTTGCTGCTGCCTGTCTGTGGTGATGACTGTCCAGAGACTGATAGATAAATGCATGGGTACATCACTGTTCTGAAGGGACACATACTCATGTAACACAGACCACTGCTGTTTGTGTTAGATTGCCTTGAGCTCAGTCTTTGAGAAGACTCTTTGGTCAGAGCAGCTTTGCATGGCTGCAGTCCTCTGTGGCATCTCTCTGTTCCTCTGCCAAAGAAGCATCCTTGATTTGGATATTAAGTTACAGAGACTGTTGCATTTGATTGTTCCACTGAAAAAGCAAACCTGAGAGGTATCATGCTAAACGTAGCAGGTGTTGATCTTCATGGTTTTAATTTATGTCATTGCTTTTTTTAGTTACATGACTACTGAGGTGTCTACATGTATGTGCCTTTCGATATGTTTGTTGGTAGGGGTCCGTCTGCTCTTGTGTCAGTGAGCACGCGTGGAAAGACGAGTTGTCTTGTTGCCATACAAAGGAAGGCAAATGGAAATGGGAATGCTGCCATGTCCATTCTGGGTGATCAACCCAAGAGGAATAAGTCCCATTTTCAGATGTATTGGTTTGGTCCTGTTGGTGACCAACCTGAGTACTTGGCTCCAGTGCTTTATCAAGAATCACAAAATGCATTGGAGAGAAAAGGAGCTCAGTTCCCTTTATAGTTTTTCTTCTTTAAGCCTGATTCTTTTAATCTTCTGAAGATTCTTCTCTGTCATTCTTTCCATAGTAAAACATAAGTAAGTGCTGGAAACTCTGTGAAGCATTCCTCAAATTCTGCAGCTTGGTTGATGAAACTTAGTGTCCCTGACTTTGTATTACTGGGCTTAAATCTGAGACCCATCGAAGCAGGCCAGGTAAAGATGACCTTGGCAAACATCAAATGAGATACCAGGTTGCTATTTAAAGAAAAATCTAAAATAAAAACAAACAAATAAACAAACAAAAAACCAACGCCACATTAAAAAAACGCCAAACCAACCACCACTCACCAAGAAAAGGGCTCTAGTGGTAAATTATTAGAAGAACCCCAGGCACATCTGAATTTTATAAGAATAAAGTGACTTATAAAGATTTAGGATAAAATTCAATTCAGTGTCCTTTGACTTCGATAGCAGCAATATTCAGATGTTGAATCACATAACTGTCAGTTCGCAAAGCTCTTTAAAATGAAAAGAAGCATAGGAAAATTAAGATCATCGTTAATCTTGTCAGTTATGAGTCTATGATGTTTTTGAAGCCAAAGCGAAGTATTCACTAGTTATAATGTGGCATCATAGAGAACCTGCTGTGAGCTTTCCAAGATATATTCATTTTTACTTACCATTGTGAATGAATCCTAGCTGAAATAAGATCAGGGAAGAATGGTGCACTGTAGACAGGCTCCTTGCAGGGACAGCCCATGGTGTGTAAGTAGTAGAGATGAGGTCAAGACTTTGGCACCGTTCCTTTGACCCATGTAATGAATGATGAAGCTCACTAATGAGAAAATAGTTCCGGTGTATTCAGAGTAGGGCAGAAGACTGGAAAAGGTCAAAGGCTTTTTTTTTCCTGGTCAAAGCTGTCCAATTAACTTATAATATGCCAAAGATCTGTAGGCTTGCACAACTCCTGAGTAAAACGTGAATTTCCAGGTGATGTTAATTTATTTTCTATCTTGCCCCCTCTTCTTTGTTTTCTCTCTCTGAAGATGCAGGAATTGGAGCAGAGAGTGATAGAAGCAGAGCAAAGAGCTGAGGATGCAGAGAAACAGGTAAGAGATTCTTTTATGGTGGTTCTGGTACAAGTCCAGCAGTTAACTCACTCTAAATTCCTTCCAGTCTAGCATACAAACAGCAATCTGCAGTGCTATGCCCTGCTAGGGAAACATTGATTTACACTGGTGAATAAATTTTCTGGTCTACTTCCCAGTCTTTGAGCCTTAGCTGTGAACAGGTGCCTGAATATGTTGAAACCTGAGTGAAAACCAGCGCCTTACACCTTCCTGTCAGCTTCACAGCCTTTACCCTCTCGTCCATGATAGGCATGTTTGGTTGTGGAAAAGGAAGGGGATGTACCTCAGGATTAAATCACAAAGATAGGGCTGCTTGGCAGGTCCTCAGGAAACAAATACTTAAGAGTACTGGTGAGGACTTGTCTACAAGTAGAGAAGGTTCTGTGAAAGAAGTAGGTTTTGCAGACACACCCTTATCACTTGCTTTGGACTTCTTAGTAATTACTGCTCTGGCTCAGGAGACCATGGAGAAAAACAGTAAGAGCTGAATTCATTGTCTGTTACTGTAATCATCTAAAAATTAGGCATATTGTCTAAACTAGTCCTTCTGTGCTTCTTGAATAATGGAGAAGGGGAGAGAGGCAGACTTCAGCTTGTGAACAGGCTATAGGGAATAATGGACCTTTGGGAAGCAGACATTCTGCACCCTAAGGAGTATTATAGAAACAAGAGCCAAGAAGGGCCAGGTGGTCTGAGCTCTTGGATCACTGCAGATTACTGCTGAAGGGAAGACTTGAAGTGAATCAGCTCCCTCCAGCTGGACAAGAGCTGCAGGACTGAGCACTAAGTCAGGGGTTGAAGGGCGGAAATAAAAGCCACACAGCCAGGAATGACTGTCAAAGATTATTTCAAATGTGAAGGACTGGATAGGCAATATTATAAGCACTGGGAGATATATCACCTGGGAATCAAGAACCTGGAGTACCTGGAAGGGTATTCTGTCTGCAGAAAGTATTTTTCCACACCAGTTTGATATTGACATCAAGATTTTTTACTGACCAGCTTAATTCTAGGAAAGATGCTGTGTCTTGACACCGTGCTGTTGGCTTCTATGCTAGACCAACAGCTACCAGTGAAGAACGAGAGTTGTTCTTGAGAGTGGTATCAGTGTGTCCACACCCAACCAAGACAGGCAAAGACAACACAATACGGGTGAAAGTGACAGCTGTGATAGCACCAGCAGGAAATACAGTTATTGCCACTGGCCAGTGGAGAAGGTTTCATACTAGCAGACACCTCAATGACAGGAGCAGAGTGCCCAGCATATGATAAGATGCAATGACAGCAAGGGACAAGATGGAGAGCAAGTCAAATCCAGGTCCAAGAATGGGCAAGAAAAGGAGAACTTGGCTGGGAAGGTGTGGCAGAAAAGAGGATTGCCTTCACTCACCTGCCACCAGCAGTTCTGTAGCCATATGTTGGCAGGTCCTAAAGACTAGCAACCCTTAATGTTTGCCTTTCAAGCAGCCTTATCCACATCCAGAGATATGTGTTCCTGGAGAAATGCTACGTTGCTGCCTGACAGCCTGAAGAAGTGACAGCATAAGAGTAGGACCATTCCCTTCCACTAATGAGTACATTCACCATCAATGAGAGGCAGCCAACAAATGAGAGGGCTCCGCACCAAGTGCAAAATCCCTTGTTATCTTTCTCTCCAGGAGTCTGGGGGGTTGGATTTGTTAATTCAATGGACTCCCTGTAGCTGCCAACCTCAATTAAGGAAATCACATGTTTGCAGTCCCCTCGCTGAGCCTCTAGTACAGAGTCAGCATTTGGGCATCAGACAGAAAGGAGGGGCCATTCCTTTTTACTATAATCACCCTGAACTCTAATGAAAACACATCCGACTCAGCAGGCTTAGTTTTCTGGCTCGGATGTGGGGCACTTACCTTTCTGATTCAGTATGAGGAAGAGGCAGTTTGCTTCTCTGCCTAATACAGGCGGACAGGAGGACAAAACACAGCTTCTGCAAGTACGAAGTGTAGGCTGCTCAACAGAGCATGACTAACACTCTCGTACAGGCTCTGTGAAGTGCTCAGATTGCTGCCTGCCTTCTGTCTTTCTGGTTCTAAATTCATGCTAAAGTTATGGTATTTGGAGTTAGTTTCTTGCAGATTTAGCTTCTTTGAGATGTGTTGGAATCAGAGATTTTTCCATCATCAAATGCTGCAATTAGTACATTTGAGTTAATTTTAGGGGATTCCATTCATCTTTAGAAATGAAGTCTTATAATCCATTGTAATAGAATGAGGTAATGGTAAAACAGAGTGGCATTATTGAGAGACAAATGTTTTGAAGAAAGCAAAGAGGTTTTAAAAATTTGCTAAAAACCTGAAATGCTTTAGCAGCCACTAGATTTTAGCGCGTTGAAACTTTGTCTGTAGTGAAGGAGCGCTACAGTGATCTTTCTCTTGCTGAGATGAAGAAGTGTTGGCACTGGCAGGAGCTCAAAGACAGGCAAATCTTCTGAAATATCTAACATTGTAACTCCTTAGCAGGTTTGGAGAAAAACCTGCTTTTCTTGGCCGAAAGACAGGAGTTGCCAAAACACTGTCTTAAGCTGGAGATAGGAGGACAGAGGACCTCTATAGTACATTTTCCTATAGAAATCTTGATCTGAAGCAAATGGCCAGGGGCTTGTGGTATATACTTTGGTAGTCAATGAGGTAAAAAACTAGCCATGATATTGGAAAGGAGGAAGGTGTGATGTACCTTGTCCATATGTGTATGGAGACTATGGCCTCTTTGATTAATAATTTGATTGTAGTATCTCACAGTCCATGATGCGTTTATCTGTTCATGGTTCAGTTTGTATCTGTTACCGCTTCAGCATTACAAAAGAATGGACAATGTTCCTTTCACAAATGTGGATATAAACGAAGTGTGACCCAAAGGGTGTTGCAGGTTTTGATGTTTTATTTTTCCTTTCCTGACTTGAAAAATAAGAAACCCACAAATATTCTCATTTATTTTCATTCTCTAACCACTGCACAAGCAGCTCCTTAATTTGCATTGATTTATTTTGGTGTTTTTTGGTTTTTTTTCAATTTCCTTCTGATTACCATTACAGGTCAGAGTTATGGAAGAGAAGATAAAACTAGCCAACGTGAAGACCAGTGAACCTGACAGCACCCTGCACAGGAAATACCAGGAGCTGATGTGCACAATGCAAGGAAAGGAGGATCTGATCAACAAATTGGAGACACAGCTAGCAAAACAGGTAGGGATATTTTCTACAGGGAGGCCTGTATGTTTCATGAGTTAGAGGGATTCTGTAATGTATAGTTCAAAGATAGGGATTATGTCTCATTACGTGTTAGTCTCTCAGTTGCCTCCAGATCAGCTGTAAGATAATGCCCAGCTCAGTACAAGATCCTCTCTTTCCTTTTCAGACAAAACATGCACTCAGCTTTGACAGCCTGTGTCTCTTCATTATTGGAGATCAGTCAATGTGCTTAAATGGCTTCCTTATATTAGTGCTGAGACTCTGCATTGTAATGCTGCAGTCTGGTCACAGTGTTTCTCTGGCTTTTTGGCATATAGATTGCTTTCCAAAACCATTATGTAGCCAGTCTCTGACTCTGTTCATGCTGCTTCTTGGGAAGGGTCTTTTCCCAGTCTTCAGCAGTCCTTTAGCATAGTTCGTCTCTTGTCAGATGTCATTATAAAAGAGCAGCTGTTTCCTGATATGGATAGTTCTTGGTCTCTTCCATTTTCAGTTGGTGGAAGGAAGGTGCTGCATCTACAGCAGGACTTGTATTTTAGTTCTAGTAAAGGCCTTATCCTGTGTGTTTTATAACATGAGGAATGAGATATTCTTATGTGTTGCTAAGTAAATAAATTTTAAACAGATGTAGAATTTTACCAAAAAAAATTACTTGGCCATTTGAATTACACTGAACTAATTGTCACCTATTTCAAGGACTGTGTTAGTAGAAATCTTGTTCCAGCAACAAGAGGCAAAATGAGTTTCTAGAAATGAAAACAAAAGCTTGGCAATTCCAGACTAGAAACACTCGTTATCAGAGTCACTGGTTTAATTTCAGAATGGGATGAGTTGGTGGCAGGGCTGGAAGGTTACTAAGGGTTCCTGTAAGCCATCCTGTTTGTTTTCACTGTGATGGGAAGAGCCGTGGAGTTCAGAGCATTATTAAGAGAACACTGAGGTCATGTCTGGACCACACAATAGTGTGGGACACAAAGAATCTCGAATTGCTTTTGGATCTTAAAGCACAATAACTGCATCTATGGCTGCTGTGCCTGAGTGAATTGGTTCTGCTTAGAGGCAAAGCTTACTAAGCTTGGTGACAATGCTGTCATCGTGTCACTATTCTACCTTAGAACCCTGAATAAAATCTTGGCATTGCACTTCACCATATAGTGTAGTAATCTGAATCTTTTACATCTTGGACCCTGTTCCAAGACAAGTCCAGGTCATTAGGGATTCAAAGCCAATTCCCATGTGATGGATATTCAGAGATGGTAGATCTACTACATGTAGTAGATCATTTCAGACCTGTAGGCACATCTATTATTCTAACTTCTGCAAAGATTGAAACCTTATGATTAGGAACACATACAGTCATATAAAGGAAAAAAAAAAAGCTAAATAAATCTTCTTCTTCAAGCATCTTATTTGATTGCTTTTATTTCATTATGCTCAACCAGAAATGTTACTACTGCCTATAATGTTGCTAGGATCTATTTTAAAGTCAGCAAATATACTTGAATAAGAGCGTTTAAATGTGTAGTTGTAGTGATAAATAGCATGTGGTGATTAAAAGTGATATGAAAATGTGGGGAATTTTGTGCAGTCTACTGTGCATTTATATGGTATTTATCAGTGTGAAAAATTTAAAGTGGGTGGAAGGACTGATATTTTTATTATGATAATGACTGGTATTTGTTTACTTCAGAAGAAACAATCTAGCAGGGAAACCACCAACTGCTACCAGAAGGCATTATCTTTGCTCCTTAATTGGAGAAACCAGGGCTGATGTGCCATGCAGCATATATTCCTCCTCTTTCCCTCCCTCCGTTGCTCCTGGAACTGATTTCTTCTTGCAATTGTTTAAATCATTATGTAGATAGGAGAGTTTTCAGTGATGTTGCTTCTGATGAAGCCACACAGAAGATAAAACAAAAAGCTTCAGGTGATCATAGTGTTAATTCAGCATAATCCAAAGGAAATTTCCAGAAAAGTTAAAAAAAAACAGCTGAGAAAACACAGCTGCAAAAATGATGTAGCAATATTACCCAAGGAGATACTTGAGGGAACAATGGTGATTGTGCAAATCAACAGTATTGCCATAACACCTTTGTGTGGACTAGAACCTGTTCTAATGGATATGTAAACATACAACCACTTATAGTGTCTGAAATCCTCCTAGCAGGGCTTAGTGTTTTTCAACGTCAGGTTGTGGAGCTCTTTTTTTAAAATTTACTTTCTCAATGAGAATATTGTGTGTGTGTGTGTTAAATACGTTGTTGATATTTGCATCTTGTGCACCTTGAGAGATTCTGCTCTAGACTCACGCTTACAGCAGCTGAATCCCTTTTGCTTGGAATGATTGATGTTTTATGAATCAGTTGTAGGCACTGCTTAATTCTTATTACCTTTGGCCAGTAATGTGTGTGTAGGCTGGGGGAACACTACAGATGCTGAACAGCAAACAGCAATGTTGCAAAACCATCTGAAACAGAAAAAGTTGCAGACTCTACTCAAACTGTGGTAGGTGGCCAGCCATTACCTGACCTGAATTTTGCTATTCCGCAACAAACTTTTGAAACAAGCTTCTGAATTTAACTCTAGGGACCATGTAAGACAGCTTAGACCTTGATTTTTTTCAGAGGCCAGCTGAACAATAGTATCCAAGTAGCAGTCTTAAATCTTATGTCTGGAATGGGAGCTTCAGTATTGCAGTCGCTCCTGGTGCAGTAACTCACTGAGAACAGTTGGTTGTACTCTCCTAATGCGTCTAATGTTGGTTTTGGTTTTTTGGCACAGAAACAGCTGAGGACTGAGGAAGCCAAAATTGTTCAAGAGAAAGCTGCCAAGATCAAAGAGTGGGTAACATTTAAGCTCAGGGAGGTAAGTCTCTAGCTTGCTGCCAGGGTTCAAGGCCTGTGAGTAAGTACAGTGGATGCACTGCCAGGGGGTTCCTGTGTAGGACAACAGTCTGGGAACAGTCAATCTGCCACGGAGGTGCTCTGCTTGTTTGGCCCTACACATACTCAGTTGTAGGGCTGGGGTCATTGCTCTTACCAAGGGCGATTTACTTTACTGGGCAAACTACAAATGACTGTGAAGTCACCAGTGCCCAAAAGCAGTTTCTGAAGAATGACTAGTCACAAGTGGCTTTCGCCTAGGTTTCTTTCACCTCTCCCTCTTTTCTCTGGGTGCGGTTTCTGTTCCTTTCTGACAGAGCACCTGTTACACAAACTTGTCCTTTGCTCTTCTATAATTTACCATCTCTGACTAGTGCTGTTTTCCCTACTGCCCAGTATTTTTTAGTCTCTGACCTCTCTGTTCTATCCATCCTGTGGGTTTATGCCTCTATCTGGGCCTACCATCTAGAAAAACAAAGACAGCAGCAGGTCAACATGCAGTTTTAAAGATGGAGTAGTAGTTTTCAACTGGGAGTGGGCTGTCTCGTCTTTTATTCCAAGTTAAAAATACGTATTTCCAAGTTTATGACAGAAAGGGAATTTGTTGGAGTTGGGAGAAGCAGTCTTTGTGGGCACTGATTATGTTATGATGTGACTTCGTAATGTCATCAGATTGCTTGGATAATCCACTGATCTGCTGTGGTGCTTCTCTTCCCTGTGAGAGATAACTTAAGGTGCATTTAGGTTACTGACTGGTGCAGCACAAAGGAGGAAACAGAGGGCTTGATTTGGTGTGACCTGCTGTGAATCCAGGACCATACACTCACACTGTGTCTTTACTGGCAATGAAGTTTGTGCCAGAGGATGATTCCAGGTGCATAGCATGCACAACTGGATCACTGCCAGTTGGAGAACTTGGCATCCGTGTTGCCAATGAGTTACTCGAGACAGCACCACGGGTGATCCCATCAAGAGGGAGGTCTGTCTGGGTGTACCACTGCTGTGTTTAAAAATGGATGCTGAGACTCTTCAAGTAAAGTCATAAGGCAAATTTGCAAAGGATCTCTCATGCCCTAATTGGAAATGTAAATGCATCCTTAATGTTGGTTTGCTTTTTGCTTTTTTGCTTTGGTCCTCTGTATCCATGGAGTCTTCTTTTACTACATAACAGGGTGAGATGGAAAAAATGCTCCTTCTGGGTAGTGTTTTTTGATTCTCTCTTTCATGAGCATTATTTCTGCAACAGGACTAAATGATAAACCATAGCAAGGAAGTAAATTTAAAGACATGTTTGATAAGTGCCAATAGTTCATACAGAAGCTGTTCGAGAAAGCACAGCAAAATATTTTAAGTGAGTTTTCTAGTGATGCCACTGATTAGAAGGATTTTGAGGTCACTGGTAGACTCACCCATCCTTTTTTTTTTCCTTGTTAAGATACTTGAAAGTAATAAAGATGAAGGCATGTTCTGTATAGTGGATCACACGTGCATGCAGTTTTGCATTATTTTTCAGTTTTTATTATTCTTGTTTCATAGCTTGAGCTAGAAAATTACCACCTGAAAAACTGCAATCAGAGACTGATGGAGCAAATTGAAGCCCTTCAGGATACATTGCAAGGTAAATGTGTTCAGCTGGCGATGTGGCCTAGTAACCACCATAAGAATGGAAGTTGGAATTCCTGGGTTGTATTCTTAACTTTGTCAGAAATTAAAACTTGTGACAGCAAGCAGTACAGTTGCTCTGTCCCTTAGCAGGTCCATTTCTAAGATGGGAATAACATGCTTACCTGCCTTAACTCTTAATTGTTTTCCCACCAACAATTGTGTACAGACTCCTTTTTTTTTAGAATCTGCATTTGCCATTAAAATAAGCCACTGAGCTCCTGAGTTAGAAGCATTTGTTGGAATACGTAGTAGAACTCTCCACTCACTTCAGTGCTGCAGGAGGGAAGTCCCTGACGTATTTCGGTGTACCTCCACATGTGAATTATTGTCATCCCCACAGAACCTCTGCTGGCATGGGGGCTGAGTGACTGAATGAGCCAAGGCAGCAGCTCTTCAGTCTGCCTTTAGGAGCTGGGTTCCTCTGTGCTATCAGGTTGGCTTGGAGAAAGCTGTTTATGGTGTTCTGGGTTTTTGCAGTTCTTTGGTGGCTGGATAGAAAACTTTGGTCTCCAGGCTTGAATTCAGCACCTTTTGTTGTAATATACTTCGAAGAGGAAATTCTCTCTTTTTTTTTAATTTTTGTTTTTTAATGAGCTTGGTTTGGTCACAGTAAGATGAGCTAGTTTCCAGCTAGCTTTCACTGGGCACGTGGGCAGAGGACATTTCTTTCCTGCAGAAGTCTTTCTGGCATTCCTATTACTCCACAGCAAGGGAATAGGGCAAAATTCCTTCTAAATCCCACCACATTTCTAGTGAAATGCTTTATGACTGGGTTTTTCTCATCCCCTCTGGCTCTGACTGTTCACAAAAAGAGAATGCCTAGTAAGCTGCGTTAATAATCTGGTATTAAATGTTCCCTGGATCCCAGCTCTCTGGGCAGTAAACAGCACTGCCCTCTCCTCTTATCCCTCACTAGTCTCACTATGCCAGGCTGAAGTCAGAGGCCTCTGCAGAGAGACAAATCTCTTCTTGCTTGCTATGCTAATAGTAACAGCTTCTTCTTCTTCTTAATCTCCTGTCACATCTAGGAAGCTGCAAAAATACCAGCAATATTTAAAATGAATGGCCGCTTTTTAATCTACACTAATGATTTACTTTAGGGTCAGGGGAAAATATGTGCCAGGATTTGTGTGTGCCAGTGTTAATGTGTTAGCTTTGCTAACATTCAGTTCCTTGTGACTCAAGTGCCAAGGTCATGCTCTCACAATTGTCTTTTTCTCAGCTGTTTCCAAGAACAGATTTCATCCTCTCCACTTGCAACAGTAATTTATTCTACTGTTTGCTCTTCCCCCTGTAACTTCGTGTCTTCAGTTTGTTTTTATTTCCTTGTAAATCCCACGGGTGGTTAAGCAATACCTGTAGAGTTTGATGTTCAGGCTGCATTTTCAGCAATAACTGTGCAGAATCACGCTCACCCATATTTTGCGATTTCCGAAGCATCTGATGATTTGGTTCTTTTTCAGTCAGGCTGAAATAAATATAATTGCCAAGGTCAGTCAAACATCCTCTGCCATTCCAAGTTTTACCCCACTTTCTCATATTCTAAAGCTACTATTTGGTGGAAATTGTAGAACGGAGATAATCTTTAAATGTAATAATTATGGAAAGGAATAAAGTATAGTAATTGTAAAATGTAGGTGCTAAGTAGACAAAAGACAATGGAGGCAATCTAGGATCTATCTTTCTTGTCATCCTCTAACAGCAAGTGAAAGGGCAGGGAAAGAACTAAGAAAAGGAAGATTTTACAGCAAAACCATGTAAGTAACTATTATAAAACTTTGTGACATAAAGCACTGTGTAGGTTATATAGCACAAAATTATAACAAAAAGCTCTAGGGAAATTCTTGAAAAGTGAGTAAACTCCCTGATTGCTGTGATGTTTAAGAAGGTCTCCGTACCTTTGCTGGAAGCCTCATCTAGCCCCTGGGAATGGTGGAATCATACCAGCTTATGTGATGACTTAAATCACTGTAGGTCCACTAAAACCAAAAGCCATGCTAAGCAGTGTTCTGGCCACTTGGATGTATCTGGCAAAGTGTTGTGTGGATAGGTGCACTTCCTTCTCATGTTTTAAGAGAGGAGGCATAATTATATAGGTAAGAGTAAAAACTCCTGTATCGCATTAGACTGAAAGCTTGCCTAGGCCAGTATCCCATCTCTGGCTGTTCACGTTCCAGAAAAGACCATACCAAATATTGCAACTTAAGCTGTCTGTCCTTCTCTGCATATACACTTCCAGCTTCTGCTCTCAGTAGTTTTGGAAGTTCCTAGGCCAGAACGCCTGTACTACTGACACATTCCTTTTTCTGACCTGTCTGCAATGTTCTGTTTCCTTTTTGGTGTGGAAAAAACCTTCCTTCTGTAAATTTCAAATGCATTGCCTGATTTCATTAGGCACTCCTTAGTTTCACTTCTGTCAGAAACAGTGATTAATCATTTCCTATTCATCTCTTCTGTGCTATTACCAATTCTAAATGTATAGCACTTTAGTTATGACTGTGCCCAGCCATCTCCTTTCTGTTCTGTATAGTCCTAAACAGGCCAGGGTGCTATTGAAATACAGCTGAATGTACGCTAGGAAGCAACATTGAAGACATTAAAGTATTTAGATGCCTTAACCATATGTTCTCCTTCCTTGCAGATATGACGACCATTCCCCCCTTTGAATCTCTTTGGAGCTGTGATTCCCTGAAGCCCCGAGCATCGCAGACCTCTTTTGCTGAGAAGATAGACCAGAAATCTGTGCTCCTTGCACCTGGTTTCAGAGAAGTGTGTCAGCCAGGACCTACCAAACATGTCCTCTCTTCAGCAAACATAGTCCTTGCCAATGACGCCTTTACTGAGAATGGAGAGGATAAATCTCTGCTTTCCCAGAGCATGCTGAAGCTCATGTCTGACCCATCACGCTGGAGTCTCTCCACAGAGAAAAACGTATTTCCAACTGTAAGTTCTGGACATGGTTTAGGGTGCTCTGATCCCATATCACTGGACCCTCCAGCTGAGACCACAAGAATTCTTGAGGCTTTGACCTTCCAATCACCTTTGGAGGGAAACTGTAGTGCTGTGAGCACCTTGCAACATGTGGGTTTGGATGGCACCCGCTTCTCTGATGAACTGAGTGCCAGATTCCACTCCCACCGGCTGGACTCCTCTTCCTCAGGAGAAATAATGAGCATGCTTGAGGGCCATCTCCAAGCTGCTGAGCCGCCTCTGGTTGTGTCAACATCAGCTGTTACAGCACATCCCTTCTGTCCAGGGAGGGAATGCAGCCTGGGGAGTAGTATGACCTTTCCGAAAATACGAACACCCAGTACACCAAGAGACAGTATCCAACTAGCCAAGAGACATCACAGCCAACCACAGTCAGGGGCTAATTCCTTCCATCGTGTAATGCACTTAGAGACTAGCACTTTCCAGCCCATAACAGACCCTCCAGTCGGCTGTGGGCACGTGGAGGAGACAGACATTGATGATGATGGAGTAATGGAGAAGATGGAGACAGAATGTGGCCTGCTGAGGGGAGAAGCTGGAACGTGTGAGGGAATGTACCACTTACCTGCAGAGCAAAGAGAAGCTGTGAGTTCTGAGGCTGGCACACTTGACCGAGGAGGTAAACCTCCCACACCACCGCTGCACCGATTCCCATCATGGGTAAGAAATGCAGGGACAGCAGTATGAGAAGTGCTGTTTATCTTTGTGCCCAGTAGTTAGGCTACAACAGCTCTTGGTCTCAGGGAATTGTTACCTGTGGGCATCACAGGTTACATTCCTGAGCCACCAAGTCGGACAGTTTGAGATCATGGGGCATGCTCGTTCCGTTGACATTTTTTTTTTAAAATTCTTTTTAAGGGGACAAAAATCCATTGAAAAAACAGTCATAGGAATAAAAATGAAAGTCAAAATGCGCTGCATTGTGGTTTATCATTATATGGGTCATCAAAAGTTAATCCTTAGTTCTGTTGTCATGTGTTTAAGATAGAAAAATGAGTCATAAATGCAGTGGACCAGACCAGATAGCTCCAGAGTGAGAAAAAGCTGTGGATACTAGAATAGATACATGGATTAGATGTCAGCATTCCTATCGTGTGGTGTGCTCCTGCTATTAGGAAAATTTTGTGAAAACCTTTGGTAAAGTGAACATACATGTCCTGTTGTTTTTTCTTAGAGTTACTTGTGAGGTCAGATAGATGGATTGTTTGTTAGTCCTAGAATTGTTTAGGTTGGAAAAAGCAGTGTTTTCCTCATCCACTGAGCAGGTTACTTGTTATAGGAGACCCAGCTGGTCAGACAGGGCCTGCCTTTCACAAACCCATGCTGTCTGGGCCTGATCCCCTGGTTGTCCTGCATGTGTTGTGTGATGGCACTCTGGATGGTCTGCTCCATGAGCTTCCCCAGCACCAAGGTCAGGCTGACAGGCCTGTAGCTCCCCAGACCCTCCTCTGGCACTTGTAGATGGTGTCACATTTGCCAGGTTCCCGTCACCTAGGACCCCCCCGGGTGACCAGGGCTGCAGGTAACTGATGGGCTGTGGCTCCATGAGCTCTTCCAACAGCTCCCTCAGTACCCTCGGGTGGGTCCCCCTGGCCCTGCAGACTTGTGTGTGTCTAAGTGGCAAAGCAGGTCATGGGGCATTTCCCCTTGGGTTATGGGGGCTTCATTCTGCTCCGTGTCTTCCAGCTCAGAGGGCTGGGTACTTGGAGAACAACTGGTTTTACCATCAAAGACGGAGGGCAAAGAAGGCATTGAGTACCTCCGCCTTTTCCTCATCCTTTGTAACTGTTTACCACTCATATCCAATAAAGGATGGAGATTCTCTTTTTGTTTTTCATGTATTTATAGAAGTCTTTTATTGCCTTTTACTGCAGTTGCCAGGTGAAAGTCTAGTTGGGCTTTGATCCTCCTAATTTTTTCCCTGCATAACTTCATGGTGTGTTTGTAGCCCTCCAGAGTCACCTGTCCCTTCTTCCAAAGGTCACAAACTTTGAGTTCAGCCAAAGTTCTCTGATCAGACAGGCTGGTCTTCCTCACTGTCTCATCTTTCAACACATGGGGATGACCTGCTCCTGCACCTTAAAGATTTCCTTCTTGAAGAATGTTCAGTCTTACTAGGTTCTTTATCCATCAGGACTGGCTCCCAAGGGACACCATCAACCACATTCCTAAACAAACAACTGACAAACCTGGTGGAAATCAACGTAGTATCGAAAGAGATGATTCTGTTTTCATTTGCTTTTTTAAAGGCGTAGGCAAACAAGTGATTTATTGAAACTGCAAAGTCAAGCACTCGTTAATTCTTATGTCTTACAAACTTTTTGGTGTACTTGACTTTGCAGTCTTAGGTACTTTCATGTATGTGTATTATGTGTGTTATTTCATAGTGAATTTTGGTTGTACGCTTTAAGGAGCACCAAGGTGTTTCTTGGCTTTGGGGTTTATCCATTTTGGACTGGTTGATGTCATAACTCTGCACCTAGATAGAGAATTGGGTTCCCCCCTCTGGAATTTTGATCAATTCATGAAGCACTTGGAGATCCTTTGAACTGAAAGCTCTGTATGTTGTTGCAACTGAGACACAGGCTTATTGAGATCATTCCAGGCATTTCTTTCACTCCGTTATTACAGAATGGGCATCCTTTGCAGATGATGACTCAGTGGATTGTCCTGGTGTAGGGCTGTTCTTGATTCATTTTAATGCATTGTTTATAATTTGGAAAAAAACCCTATCTCTTTCCAAGCTGTGATATAGGAAATTGTTGATAATTGCAAGTAGGTGTTCCAGTGTGTGGATGTCACCTCTGGGAATTTGCACAGAGTAACACATTTCCATTAACGGTCATTCACACAACATAGGGTGGAATTCAGCTATCTTTTTTAGAGAGCCCCTCCTTCCTGCCCAAAGGTGTGACTGTGGTGTGATTCTGTGACATGGACATTTCTGTCTGTAAGAATTATATTTTTGCCTGATCATTGTTGTTCCAGGAGAGCCGAATCTATGCTGTGGCCAAGTCTGGCATGAGGCTGTCTGGAGTGGCGATGGTGAATGATACTTCCAGCTGCTGTAAGTTTTAGATTAGATCCATCCTTAGAGGGAGTTCGTGGTGACAGTGTGGGAGCTGAGCTTCTGGTTGTTCACATTTCTTCATTTCCTTGCCTGTTTTCAAAGTAAATTTGACCTCATAGATCTTGATAAAGATAAAGGGGGGGATAAAGATAAAGAGAGCCTTGATAAAGGAAGGGATGAGGATATATCTGATTTTGGGGGTGGTTGGTGCTGTGCTGTTTGTGCCTCTGCATTCAGGGACATCTTCAGGGATTCCGTTATCTCCTCCATCAGTTTTGCAGCCAGTCTTCTGCTTCTGCATGTCTGTGGCCTACTTTTACTAAAATGGTGATTCACCATCATCTTTGCCTGTTAAAGCTTTTATCTGTTTGGACAGGGTACACCAGATTGCCATTGTACCACAGGGAGCGCAGGGTGGGTAAGGTGTCTTACAGGCTAAATGGAGGGAACATTGCAGCTCTCTCTGGGAGTTGTATGGAATTAATAGCGCATCTCCTCGGCTTTCTGAAGCCAGGCTGTCCAGGATGGCAGTCCTCCATGTGCTTCTCCATTAAAACCTCCTCCTTTTCACCAGTTTGTGTTATTTGCTCTCTTGATTTCTCTCTGAATTTCCCCAGTTTCCAATTTCTCGTGTTCAACTTCTGGGCCATTTACCTATCTCATCTACAGAAATGTCACAGTGCCAGTCTACACTACGCTGAAGGGGGTAAGGAGTTAGCTCACTTTTCTTGTTGTGGAAAGCATGGTCCAGGGCTGCTGGTAATTTGAGACAAAACAAGACAGAACTGTGCAGTGAAGGAAAGAATATTAGAGAATGTCAGGAAGTACTGGACATCAAAAGAATGCAGAAAGAGTAGCAAATGGTAAATATATTTAAGAACACGGAACATTGCAACAAGTTTTGGTCCAGGAAGTTGCAGTGTGCACTATGAAACCTAGAGGTGACAGTGGATATAGCCTAAGGAATGAAATGGAACATAAGGCTCGTGGAAGGGTAGGATGGTATAACCAGAGGAGACCCGAACAGATCAGACTGGAGAGTCCAGTCCAGCTTGGAAGTTCTCAGCCTAGAAGTGATGGAACTGAGGAACCCTCGGGCAGAAGTGGGCAAGGCAGTGTGAAAATGAAGGGCATGGGCTGCTCTGTCTCCTGACTGGGGAGGGATTGTCCTGGGGAAACTCTTCTCTCACACGCTAACCATACAGGTCTGTTTTCCAGAAAGCCACACAGATCAGCAATGTGCCTTTCTTAGACGAGTCTTCAGGCTCTGATGATGACTGTGGCTCCCATGCCAGCTTCAGGACTTCTGCTGCTGGATCTGAGAACAGGAAAGCTAGCATGCCAGGCAGCCCTCGTGCCGTGAAGAGAGGTAAAGTGGGAGTATTGCTACTGAGCAGGATGAACTCTGTCATCAGAGGCAAGGTGCCCTGAACAGCATCATCGGTGACAGGCAAATGCTCAGCCAGAGTGATGCGAACAAGGAGTTCTCCCAGAATGTGTGCAGACATCAACAGTAGAAACAGTAGAAAACTGTTCTCATAGATGGTTTTTACTGCTGGTAGGTTTCCATTCAGGCAATTGCTAAACTAAGATTGTGGGACAGATTGCCTTCCCAAATTCATCACATATCCAATCATCCATACCTTTTCTGTGACTTCTCCTTGGAAGCAAGCTAGTACTGACACAATACAGAAAATGCTTTTTTGTCTTTGTCATTGACCAGTAATTTCTTGACCAGTAAGCACATCTCTCCTATCTCTGAGAGACATAACGTACTTTGAGTCCTGACTAGGACTATTTTTCTTGCCTGCTGGGAGGGCTGGTTCCTTGAGTGGAATTTTCATTACAGTTGGTTGTCTCTAAAATAGAATCATATTTCAGGTAGTCTTAACTTCTGTTGTGATGCACTGGCAGCTGTGCCTGTGCCAGTGGTAAAAGATTCACAGAAAGCAAAGCCCCATTGCTAGTGAAGAAACCTCCTCCTTAGCTGGGATCAGAGGGGCTTGAGACTTTATAATGGATGTTCCCGGATGAAAACAAGCTGTCTCTCCTTCAAATATAAGTCTGTTGATTTTTATTTTTTTGTATTTATGTATTTTAATCTGTTTTTATTCAGCAATAAATTTATTTCACTCTCAGTATCCAAAACTCACTTTTCACTACTTGTCTTCCCAGGGAAATAAAAAGAGGCCTCAGAAGTCACATTAGTGGGGTTTGAGTTTCGAAAGTCTGATCTGATTTGTCCTTCTTGAATTAAAAAAAAGCCATAATGGTGAATGCAGAAACTTTTTTGCAGTGTACAGTATTCAGTGCATGCTTCTGTCTAGCCATGACTCTCATTCCTTTGTTTATTTTGAACAGGTGTATCTGTGTCCTCACTGAGCTCTGAGAGTGACTATGCCATCCCTCCTGATGCCTACTCCTTGGATGGTGACTATTCAGAGCCAGAACATAAGCTACAGCGAACATCTTCCTATTCCGCTGATGGTGGAGTCTGCACTGTAAGCCTTGCCCTGGGTCTGCTGTGTTACATTTGCAAAGGGATGCAAACAGAGCCTTGGCCTTAAAAGAGAAAAGTGTAACTACAGTATATTGAGTAATCCTCCTGCAAAGTCATGCTCTAACAGACTCGGCTATTGGTCCAGCTGATCACTTTCAAAAGACACTATCTGGTCCTTCAGAAGAAGGTGCAATTTCTGTTACATGGTTAGGTAAAAGTATAAGCATCAAGGGCTGTATTCTTTCCTGATGACCTATATTGGTTTCCTGTAGTTGTATTCTACTTTAATGATGGTCTTTATGCTTTTGGGACTAAATAAACTTGGAAATTCAGAGGAAGGAAGGAGGAAGCAAAGAAACCTCAAAACGGGCAGCAATAAAGTCTGTTCTCTTCAATGTAAGAGATCAAACAGACGAGGAACAGGAGTCTAATCATAGCATAGAGACAGCCTTCACTTTTATTTGGAAAATCAGCGCTTTGGTAGAAAGAGAAATAAGTTTACAGTGTATCAAACAATCAGTGAAATGTTCTTTGATGGCTGCTACTAAACAAAGCAGAAAGTTATGGGAGATGCAGCAAATATCTGCGCTTGATTTCAGCACACTTTTATTTGTATTTTGAGAGGTGCAAGATCACCTCCCCTCCCCTTTGCTCTGTCCTCCAGGAACCCATGGAGAAATCGGGCTACTTGCTGAAAATGGGCAGCCAGGTAAAGACATGGAAAAGACGATGGTTTGTTCTCAGAAACAGACAAATCATGTACTACAAATCCCCGGTAAGTCACTGAGATACATTTCCTCCTTTCTAGAGGCACAGAGAAATTTAATATACTGAAAAAAGACTTTTGGTTAGACATGTCACTGTTTTGAAAAGCATTACGAACATTAGAAAGATTCACTGTATGCATCAGATGAAGAACAAAGTTATTATTAATAAACTTGTCACTTAAAAAATGTCTAGCTGAATCTTGAAAACTTCCAAAGGTGGAAATTCAGCCACCGTCTTGTTACCTATTGTGTGTTGTACTGCCTTCCCGGTTAGAAAGGGTTTGGTTTGTTGGAGTTTGTTTGGGTTTGTTTTTGTTTTATTAATCATGTTGTCCAATCTGAACTCCGTAAGACAGTATTTATTATCACTGCCCTTGTTATATTGTCTGCCACTATTGAGGAGACTTTTGCAATGGAATCACATGGTCTCATATTTCACCTGGCAACCTTAGGCTCTCCTTTCCAGCTCACAAATGCAGATTCCAACCTGCGCGTGCATATTATGCTGTATTTAAGTAATCTAAGACCAATCTGAGGTTTCCTACTGAAAAAATTGTTTGCTTTTCTTTCCTCAGAGTGATGTTATCCGCAAACCACAAGGGCAGCTGGAGCTGAATTCCTCATGCCAAATTGTCAGGGGTGAAGGGTCCCAAACATTCCAGGTAGGCCTTGCTTTTTCATCCTGCAGATAACCATATACTCAGTGGCTGGGCGAGGGAGCATTTAATTCAGAATGAATGGTACTGTGTGTCTCGGTTGATATGAGCTAACTTTATCTGGTCTCTGTGTTTCCTGGCACAAAACACGCAGTTAGTCTAATTAATAATGAGGAAAGAGCTAAATTGTAACCGAAGTACACCCTTTTGAAATTGAAAGAAATTTGTATTTATTTTTGTCCTGTTTTACACCATAACACTTTCCTTTTTTTGCAGAAACTAGAGCTTGAAATATGTGGGGGAAAATGATTCTTACAACAGTTAAAACCAGCTAGTACCTAGGATCTTTCTGAGAGACTTCTCTTACAAGATCTCAAGCCTGACTTTACATTCCTGGAGGATCTAAAGAAACATCTGAATAGTTTGATTGCTTTTATAATTTGACTTCTAAAGTATTAGAAGTTAGCCCATCACTGGGTTCACTTTTAAGTCATTATTGACCTAATTAGAAAGGCAGCATTAAAGTTTTTCATACTTTGAAAGATACATGGCCTGGCTTGTGAGCTACCTTCTGCCCTTACGGAACTGAAGTTGCTAAAGCCTAATACTATTATATTTATAGCATCTTTGCTCCCAGAGTCACAAGGTAATGAAGGCAAAATGCAATACAAAGTGAAGGCAGCAAAACCCTGCATTTATGTAGTCACCTTTAAAATGAAAAACTAGCAGCAGCACTGAGAAACAAGAAAGGATGAGAGAGGACACAAAGCCACAGTATCCAAGAGAAACAGCAAGAGAGCTTATGAGAATTTGATTCATCTGAGTTTCATTTCTTTCACTTGGGCTTTGAGGATTAGCACCTTTTTTCTTACCCTCAAAAAAGTCTCTACTGAATGACCAAAAAAAATCTGTATGGGATAAAGAAACTCAGCAACTGAGGTAAAGATTTGTAGGTGTGCAGATTTATCCTTTCTCACTCTTTTTCCTTCCAGCTTGTGACAGAAAAGAGAACCTACTTCCTGACAGCAGACTCTCCCAACATCCTGGAGGAATGGATTCATGTCCTACAGAGTATCCTGAGAGTACAAGTGAGCGGTCCTGTTGGTGTTCCTCACAGTGATGCTAAACCTACTGTGAAAGGCTGGCTCACCAAGGTAAAATAATATTTCATTCTTCATTCAGTTTAGCTCAGAATTGACAGTGTAGCAGCTTCTTGGTTTGCCCAGTAAATGCGAGCAACAAATTAGTATTTTAATACTCTCTGTAAGAGTAGGGAAAAAAGGAAGAGTGGCTGTAGATTTCTATATTTCAGAGTGAAACTTTTATATAAATGAGACAAACAAGGCTACTGAAAGGTACTGACTGTCAAGTAGTAAGTAATAACAAATATCTAGTTTATGTATGCCTTTCTTCAGCAGAATTCACAGCATGTCATTGTAAAAAAATCAACACTGTTGAATGTCACATTAAATTGATCTTTAACTTGGTGGTGTAGGAGAGTTTAAAAAAAAATGGCTTGTATGGTTCCAGGTTAGCATTTAGTTCTGTCATAAGAGACTGCAGCTGCATTAGTACAAAGTACAGTAGCTGAAAATTCTTATTCTTTATATGATTTCCACAGATTAGTTTGTTAAGTTAAGTTACTGTGAATATTTTAATATAATTATGGTCAGGTTCTAAGATGGCTAAAGACAACCTGCATCTGAAGGTTATTCATCTGCAATAAGAAACAGCTGTCTAGACTGTAGGTTGACCGGTCTTTTCTTGCTGAGATGAACTGATTTGTTTTTATAATCTTTAAAAGGTTATCCTTAATATTGTATTTCAGTATACAGGAATTATAAGTTAATTTGAATGAGTAAAACACTTCATGAAATCTTAGACCCGTTCCTTTGAGCACCCATGTCCCATGTACTTGGGTGGGATGTACTTGCCTGTTTTTGGAAGTGGTGCCCTGTATGTTTTGCGAGGAGCTTATATTAGCATAAAACAAATAATATATGCAAAGTTTTAAGGGAGAGTTGAATTGAAAATTGAAATCCTAGAAAATCATTCTGGCAATACTGCTGATATTAAAAACATGGATGTGTTTGTCCTCCTTACAGGTCAAGCATGGTCACTCTAAGCTGGTCTGGTGTGCACTGATTGGAAAAACTTTCTACTACTATCGAAATCATGAAGATAAGGTAATTCCTTTTTCTCCTTTTATTCCTGGACCCTCCTTTCCTATTTCTTATGAAATTTTCTTTACTGTTACTGCTTCTGTGTCTCATGTCTCTTTCTTGGTTGTACTTCTCTTCTAACATCACTTGTTCCACAAAGAGAATCAATATTTTCCCTGATTTTATTTTTTTAAGCTTAAATGACAGCAGACTTAAAAGGCAAGTGATTGCTCTTTCTCAGATCATTTTGTATCTTGGTCCTCACTTTTTTCATTTGGTCTTGTGTAGCCTTCTGAGCAGACTTTTATACAGCAGCTGATAGATTCTGCATTATCGTCATGAAAACAGATAGCAACAACATTCTGGGAAGAGGGAGGTAATCAGTGTAATGTACTTCCATTTCTGGATGCTTGGCCCAATAGTCCATTACTTTGTCTTCATGATGTCAAACCCCAAGTTTTGGAATATCAAGAAATACTGTGACTCATATTTGGGATTGACTTCCAAAGTCAGCACAGCAGATATTCTCTCTTTTGTCTGACTCTAACTACTTATGAAATTTTAAAAGTATTTCTTTTCCAGTAGCAAGCAGAAAGTCTGACCAGGGTCAGAAAATAGTGGCTCACGATACTGAACAACTGACCCTCAAGTGTAATGGGAAGAAAACAGTATCTTACGGGAAAAAATACCTTTTGATTTGCATATTCTCATTGTGACCTGTAGATGCTCTCCCAGGAAAAATAAAAATAGTGACGCACTTTGTAGGAACTTTATGAGAGTATGCTGTATCTCTAGAAGTGCAAGATTACATTAGCTAAACATTGAATTATTTATTCCTTATGTTTTATAGAACTGTCAACATTTTTACTTGGCTTTTCTTTCCCAGTGTTCCCTGTCCATACTGGGAGATGAGTTACGTTTATCTAATGTGCTTCTGCTCCTCACAGTGTCCTTTAGGGCATCTGCCTCTGCGTGAGTCCAAGGTGGAAGAAGTAGACCGTTCCTGTGACTCTGATGAAGATTATGAAACCACTGGTGGAGGCCTTCTCTCGTCCCACTGTACATTGGTGATTCATCCACAGGACCAGAGTCCCACATATTTACTTATCCGCACCAAACAGGAGAAGGTATGAAAAGCAGTCTTTTTTTGGAGAGCAAGAGTCTTTTGGTAACAATGAACAAATGGGTCATACAGGCTTAACCTGTTTGTAGAAAACAGGTCTGAATTGACCTGTCCTGTTCTCATCCTTATGCCTAGAACACCTGGCTGTACCATCTGACCGTTGCAGCTGGCAGCAGTAATGCCACAGTGGGCACATCATATGAACAACTCATTGGAAAACTACTGGATGCAGAGGGAGACCCCAGTAAGTAAGCACCACAAACTCTTCTATGGTAGCAAAGCATGTGGAAGAATAATTTCAATTCCCAGTTTAATCCAGTCAAAGGTGAGGGAAGGGGAGTCTCAGTAGTACATCATATGGTATAGTGTCCTTCTCCCCTTGTTCTCAGACAAGTCTATCACATTGTCACATAATTTATAAAAGCCTCTGAAATGTCTGTAACAGTAATTCAAATTAAAATAAAGAACTGGTGCTTTCATTTTTTGCTGTCTTTATTGGTCTTGATTTTCCTTTCCAGGAAATCTTGACCTTACAAACATGTGCTCTTTTCTCTGAATACACTCAAACACACTTGCCTTCCCATCTGTTTCTCTGTCTGCCCATATAAACCCTTACACATACATCCATGCTCGTCTGTTCCTCCTCATCTTTGATACCTGCTCATGCATTTATGTTTATGCACCATGTTCTCAAATATGTATTAGCATTTGCATGCATACTTAAAACTCTTTTCTTGCACTCTCACATATTCTGGACCCATATGTGAACCTTGCTTCTTGTTGAATAGTGACTTGCACTAACAAAAACTCCCATTGCAGACAGCTGCCCTAGCAGGGTTTGTGTCTCTGGTTTGAGCACACATCTGAGCAGCTTCTCACCAGAATCCAGCTGATGAGAATCCTGCTCTGATGTAGCAGGACTGAGGATGCCAATACTTTTTGCTGATGGCTAATGCTGCTGGTGACTCCTTATCCATGGTGGGCTTTGCTGAAATCAGTGAAGTGTCACCAAAGATAATGTGGCCTAGTGCAGTGCTGCTTCCTCGGGTGCTTTGCCATCTCAGCAAGGCTCCTTGTCAACATGGACACTGTTCTCTCTCTCCTGTTTCTGACGCTGCATGTTTTTGCCCATCTGCTACCTCAGATTCTCCTCTGTGGAAGCATCCTATGTTGTGCTACAGTAAAGATGGGTTGCACACATCCCTCACTACCCTGCCATCAGAGGCTCTACAGACTGAAGCTCTGAAACTTTTTAAGGTATTTAAAGGGACCGTTGCATGGTTTTCAGTTATTTTGCTCTGTTGCTGGGGCAATAACAGTATTTGGTCATGTTGTACAACATTTACTGTCACTATGGGTTGCTTTAGACAGGCCTGCTGGTTAATTTAATTACAAGAGGACTGTTGGATTTTAAGTGTCATCCATTCTTTGGAAGTTTAACTTTTCTTGTGCAGAATCTGAGTTTAGGAGTAATGTCCCCCACAGACTTTATGCTTTATCTTCCTCTTTCCTCTCCGATAGTTGGATTGAAGGAAACAGAAACAATTAACTGGCAAAGTCAGTTGTGTCAGTAAGACCAGTGGTGAAGCCGCTGGAGATTACATTTTTGCACTCTCCAAGTGTAAGATCAGCAATGAGACTGGACAGTGTGAACAAGGTAAAACACAGGCATGGAAGGCAGGAAGCACATTTTCCCCCCAATTCTCTTGCTGACTTGTAAATTCCTTAGACCAGGGGAGGTTGAGTAAGTTTTCTAGTTGCCATAACTAAGGAAGGAGGAATAGGAATTAAGTATTGACTTTCCTCCCTCCTCTCAAAGTTATTTATTAACTGTCTGTAACTTAATAAATACATCTGGTGAACCTGGCCTGGAAAGTACCAGAGAAGGGTTGCTGTGTTTGTGGCATTGACTAACTTCTACCCTTTCCCAGTCCTGTCAGCTGTTCATCAATGTTCCTGTGGAGGCATCCTCTATTGATTACCATGTGTCACTTGCCCAGACAGCACTGCAGGTGTGCTTGACACATACTGAGCTGCAGAATGAAATTTACTGTCAGCTTGTTAAACAGACCAGCTGCCGACAACCCCAGAACCACTCAGTCATTCAGGTCAGTTCCTCTTTAGTCAATGCCACTCTGCAAAAGCTTTCCATTTAATCCCGTGTTTTTAATAATTAGCTATGGGTCTGGTTCTCATAAAATAGTGCTTATGCTAAAGGTGTGCTGGGGGAAGGAGAATCTCAGCACTGATGTGCAAAGAAAAATGCTAAGAATATAACTACTTGAAAACTAAATTTTAGTTTAAATGTAACTTTTACCAGTTGCAGATGGTCTATTCAGACCATATTCAGAATCAAAGTTCGTAGCTTGTGTTGTCTTGCTATGACTGTCACATGGTATTACTTTTGTTTGGCACTTCAGATAATCAACAGCATACGAGTCATGAATATTACTATTAAACATGAAATCTGAATCTTGCACTGTAATTGTTGGGTGAATAAAATTTATAAGAATAAAATTAAAATTACAGCATGAATGAACATACGTGATTACAGTATTCTCAGCTCAAATGAGACATTAAAATCAGGTTGAATAATAATGGATCTAATTTGAAATGAAATTGCCCAGGGCTTTTTTTGGTTATGATTTTCAGTTACATAGTATTAATTTAAGTCTTAATTGTTGACTCAGTTGTGGTTACAACAGTGACAAATTTCAGAAGAAGCCAATCACTTAGAATTCTTCTCAGAGTCCAGGTTGAGATACTGAAGAGCAGTCTATCTGACCATTACTACCCTCTGAAACATCTTGCACTACACATTTAAAAAGGGTCACTCCAAGAAGCAGTAGTCACCATCCATCATTTTGGCTGTAGTATTCTGTGAAAGATGACAGGTAAGAAGTACAGAACAAGAGTGACGTCCAGTTTTATGTTCACAGTGCTGGCAGCTCCTGGCTTTATGTGCTCCTCTATTCCTGCCTCAACATCACTTCCTCTGGTACATCAAACAGCACTTGCAGCGACATGCAGACCCCAGGTAAGGACTGCAACAGCATTTTGTTCTGCTCAGCTGACTGCCTCTTGCACCCACTACAGATAACACACACCTGCTAATATATATTGAGAGGGAGGACAGAAGGTTCCCAGTAGTATAAAGCTGTGCCACTTCAACCATTCACATTAATTTGTCACTTAGATGAAGCTGGTTCACAAAACTGAGTGACCTATACTAGCAAAAGAACTTTTTGTAGATACAACTGGAACTACATAGGGAAGCTTTTTGCTTACGCAGCTACTTTCTTTTATTGACAGAAAGACAGACAAAAGTAATTACTTTGAATGAATTATTCAAATTTTAGGTGATTACATTCTGTTGTCAGGTTAGCAGGCAAAGTGACAGAACAAAAGTGAGGCAAAAGACATCTCAGGGAACTGTAAAAAGTTAGGAAAAACTAACAAACCTGAAACATATGCCAGTACTGTTTTCTCTTACCTCTTTGGTGTGTAACTATGGTAACAGCAAGAAGCTGTTCTCCATTGTTCATGCTGTGCTCTTTGTTTGTTTCCATGGTGATCTGGTCTTCATGTGTCCTTAGCCAGGAGGTCACAGCTAGAGATATCTAGTTGTCTGTTGCAAAAATACACTGTTGTTGAGACTGAAGAGTAGTTTCCTTTCTAACAAATATTCATATTCAGTTGATAAGCCTGAATCTGCCATGGAACTCAAGCTAAAAGTCTCCTGGCACTGCAAAGGAAATGTGTACTCCTATCAAGTATTTAATTTTCTTAACTGCTGCCTCACATTTGCTGTTTCTTCTCAAAAGAAAAAATACAGGTATTGGGCACTCCTCAATGTTCAGGTTCTCTCTCCTTTTGCTAAGACAACATGTTAGGGATCTTTTGTCTAGTACTAGGGAGCCATCTCTTCAGACTTGTGCATTACCAGCTCCCAGACTGGCCCATTCAACTCACTAGTGGAGCTGCTCTACTGTTGGAGACTGTTGAATTTCATAAGGATTTGCTGGGCCATATGAAACTGATTTATTACATCAGCTTCAAGCTCTACTATGCTGATGGTCTGCCCAAAAGTACCTTTGTGAACAAATGTACTCCAAGCAGAAACAAAGAGGAAGTTTATTTATACAATCCAGCTATGAAACAATTGTTCGGGCTAGGAAAAAACCCAGAGATTACATGAAAATGTGCCTATGTTCACCTGTAGTTTAGCTTAGATTTGGAGCAGTTGCTAAGTGGGATTTAGCTCGGCTCCTTCTCCTTAGCTCTAGGAATACTTAACTCTCTTTGGATGGAGCAGATACAGCTGACTCTTGACCAGCTAAGTTGATACACTTTCCCTGTTTCACACAGCAAGCAAGACGCTAGAATGTTTACACTGCATAATGCCTGTGGTCTAGATCTGTTCTAGGTATTGGAAGATCTTAATTAGAAGAATTATAGATCTTAATTCTAGGTATTGTTTTTCATGAAATGTGATCTCAGGGTACATATCCAGTCTCTAAGAGAGGAAGAAAAGTGGGGCAGAGTTCTAAGTGAGAAGTCACAGGGCTCAGGAGCATCTGGAAACCAGACATAACAGCTTTTTGATGAAGCAAGATTATCTATTTGAGTATTGTCCAAGCTCATTACTGGGGAGGTGAGCAATATATTGCTATGGTGAAAAGCCAGAGCTCTTGACTTCCGTGTTGCTTGTAGGGATTTAACTGAAGATTTAATCATGTACTGAGCTCCTGAAGGCATCTTGAATGGAATTATTTTCCCCTGCAAAGTGATAGCACAGTTACAAATCCATGTAAATCCTTCCATTTCAGAACTTATTGAGTGTATATACATTCTTAACATTTTTGTGCGAGGTGCAGTTGACCATTCCTGCTTAGCTTTAGAGACACATCTCTTTGATGCTGTTCAGTGGAGCACTCTCTTCAGTAGACAGTAAACTGATCATCTTGGTAACTATCCCTATCCTGTATTGAACTGTCAACAAATCTAAGCTTGCTTGGAATCTCCATCGAGTCTCTTGGTTGGCAGATAGGGTTAATGGAAATTTACAATTTGTACAACCATCTAAATTGATAAACACAGCTTGTAGTGCATTAGTCTCACAGGGTTATACAACTCCTTATTTACCTGGACTTGACATGATAGTAACTAAATTCCACTGGCATGACGGCGAGTTTGAGGGTGAATTGATCTTGACTTGACAGATGGTATGATGGCAACAGGGTACAGAAGAGGATATGTGCCCAGGCCACCTAGAAGCAGGGAATACTTTTGCGTTTCCTAGAGATGCCATTGTCTGCCTTGGTTTTACAGGTCCTTGGAGCTCAGGTTTGTGTTGTAGCTTTTCACTTGAGCTATTAGTCTGTTGAGATGAACAGTGTACCTGCATAGAGAATCTCTTTGCTTGAGCAAAAGCCTGAGGGAGGAGTGCATTGTCATGGCATGGGAAATTGGAGAGGACATGGCACTTGGAGCATGTTTGTGGTTCTCTCCCCCTCTTTGCCTAGGAGTGAGATAGGCAAGTATGCCATCTACTGCCAGAGATCAGTAGACCGCACCGTGCAGGCTGGAGAGCGGGAAGCCAAGCCCTCCCGGATGGAGATCGTGTCCATCCTGCTGAGAAATCCCTACCACCACTCACTCCCCTTCAGCATCCCAGTGCACTTCATGAATGGAACGTACCAGGTGAGCCACCACAGCTGCCTTTCTTCTGGGCACTGGAGGACTGCACCATAATCTGCCTCTTTCATGTGGGTGGGTGACACCATGGTATTTACACATATCAGGTATGGGGAGATAAACACTGTTTCTCCTCCTTGCTATTTTAGCTGGTTTTCCGAGAAAGTGAAAGGAATTCCTCCCTAGCTCTGCAGATCTTAGGAAGAAAAGGTAGCTGAGAAAAAGGGAGAGATGTTGGAAGTGTCTCAATATGGGAAAGAATGTGATATGAAGAGAGACAATACATAAGTGTTGTCACTGGAGCTGGCAGTTAATCCTGAGACACTAATCTGTAGGAAACCACCTTCATTAGTTGTGATACCCATCGATGGTCACAGTTCTTGTATCCTCAGTTAAGTCCTTGTTCATTGCAGGTTGTAGGTTTTGATGGTTCCTCAACAGTTGATGAATTCATCCAGAGACTGAACCAGGAAACAGGAATGAGGAAGCCATCCCATATGGGGTTTTCTCTGTTCACAGATGATCCTTCTGGCAGGAATTTGGAACACTGTTTGCCGGGCAATATGAAGGTATTTATTTTTCTCCTCTGCTACCTTTAGTTACATCTTTGAAGAACTGCTAAATGGTTAATAAACCTTCCTTAATGAATTAAGATCAAATAAGCTTGGATATTGTCTATCTAGATTAATATTTACAGATGAGATGTTAATTCCTGCACTTTGGTCACAACAACCCCAGGCAGCCCTACAGGCTGTAGGAAGAGTGGCTGGAAAGCTGCTCCGAGGAAAAGTATCTGAGGGTCTTGGTCAACAGCCGTTTGAATGTGATCCAGTAGTGTGCCCAGGTGGCCCAGAAGGCCAATGGCATCCTGGTCTGTATCAGCAATAGTGTGGCCAGCAGGACCAGGACAGTGACTGTCCCCCTGCACTCAGCACTGGTTTTGAGTCCCTCACAATAAGAAGGAAATTGAGGTGCTGGAGTGGGTCCAGCGAAGGGCAACAAAGCTGGTGAAGGGTCTGGAGAGTAAGTCTGATGAGGAGCATCTGAAGGAACTGAGGTTCTTTAGCCTGGAGAAAAGGAGGCTCAGGGGGACCTTATTTCTCTCTAAAACTGCCTGAAAGGAGGCTGTAGCCAGGTGGAGGTTGTTTTTTTCTCCCAAGTAACAAATGACAGGACAAGAGGAAGCAGCCCAGAGTTGCTCTAGGGGAGGTTTAGATTGCCTGTTAGGCAAAACTACTTCACTGAAAGAGTTTCTCTAACATTGCAACAGGCTGCCCAGGGAAGTGGTGGAGTCACCACCCCCAGAGATATTTAAAAGATCTGTAGATGTGTCACTTGGGGACATGTTTTAGTGGTAGATGTGGCAGTGCTGGTTCAATGGTTAGGCTTGCTGATCTTAAAAGTATTTTTCAACCTAAATGATTCTATTATTCTATAATTAGCTAGCCTAATCTGAGATAGTTCTTAATAGAAATATCTATTTTAGTAGGTGATAAATTGGTCAATTTTTAAAAGTCTAACTCAGATTTTAGCACATATTAAAGTTTAATTTGTCTTGACTACAAAATTGAAACATGACTGAGCTAGCCAGCACGATCAGATATCACAACTGACATCAAATGTGACACTCCTAATTGAGAGAAATTTATGTTAGGCTGTGAGTCTTTTGGCATGTCTATATAAATTCCATCTGTTGGATTATGAAGTATCTCCTTGCTGTCTCTAGATAACTCAGGCTTTCATTGTTGATAAGCATACTTAGGGGAGAAAGTTCTACTGAGTGTGGCTTCACTTTAAGAAAGAGTGTAGTGCCTCAGATCAAGGGAAAAAGAAAGCAGATAAAGTGTTAGCATCTGTGACTTTCATATGGAGATTTTTACTCATGCTGCAGCTGAATGACTGCCTTAGTTGAGCAGACTGGCTGCCATGAATGAGATGCATCAGATTTTGGTACAGATCTGTGAGAATAATTTGTCATACAGCATTAATGGAGGAATAGTTGTAGTGGCGACTTTGAAGAGGTCCTGATACCTGTAGGGAACTTAAACAATCAATTTAACACAGGATAAAATTTCACATTAAGCAACAGAGGGAGTAGATACAAAAATTTTGAAATAGGTGGTTTGAAAGGAACTACCACAGACAATGCCAAATTATATAGTTTGTTTTCATGACCTGATACAGATCAGGTAGTCTGGAGCTTTGCTGCTGATGGGACTATCTGGAGAGGTGAGGTGTCAGAGTAAACAAAGGAGCTTGAGACAATCAAAGGCATCACTTTGCCTTGGCAAGTAAATAATAACCAGTAAATCTCAGTTGCTTAAGAGAGGTTTAGAGATCTGATTGTGTATTTCATGTGGCTTCTTATGTTCACATTCCTTTCATTGAGATGCCATCAAAAGAGAAGTAGGGGCCTTCATTAGACCACTTGTAAAAGGACTAGAATAACCAGAAGGAGCTGAATGGAACCAAAAAAAAAAAACAAACCATGTTATTATGAAAAATATCTCTGAGTTACAAAGTTGGAATCTAGGACCAAACATTCCCAAAGTTTGGACATTCACATCCAAGGGTTTGGTAGAGCCATGCATGATCCAGTGATGCTCAGAGGACATGCTAGTGTTTTAGTTTGGCTCAGGAGGGCACTTTTGAAGCAAACATACCAATAATTCCTATTAACCATGCTTTGACTCACAGTAAGGAGTAACCTGAAAGCATGAAATTGATTCTTTTTGCATGAAACATGAACTGGAAGATGTCATCCATAGTAGTGGGCTTTCAGGTCACTCAGTCAGACTGCCAGTGTGGGCATGGAGACTTAAGAATGGGTGTTTCTCTGTGCAGATCTGTTCCTCCTGAGCTTTGCTACCTGCTAACATAGACATAGCCACGAGAGTTACTACCAGACCAGAATTCATGTGTCCCCCTGCAGGTCAGAGCTGGAGTTTTCAATTGGAATGCTTTAATTTTTACATACTGTGCAATAGAAAAAGGAAGTGTTTTGTCACTTTGAGCTGTGTTTATGCTGATCCAGTCTGTTTCTTTATCTTCTGTGTTTCACAATATTTTATGCACTTACTTTCCCCTCAAGCCTTGGCTATATATTTCACCTCAGTTTGTGCCTCCTCTCTCCTTGATATTTTTTAAAGATCTGTGATGTCATTTCCAAATGGGAACAAGCCTTAAAAGAATTGCATCCTGGGAAATATGATGGTGGCACAAGAATTGTGAAGTTGACCTATAAGAACAGGTACTGTCTTTTGTTGGGTGGCCTCACTACTGCTGTTAATTAAACATTCTGGACTGCATATATCTCTGTAGATGACCATTAATTTATAGTATCATTGGTGCCAAAACTATTTCAGCTAAAATGCAGTTAAATCCTGCAGGAGATGTGCTGGGTTTTGTCAGTTACATTTACAAAAGCATACGGCCTAGGGGTAAATCCCAAACCACTTTGCAATAGTAGAATAGACTTAAAATGAGTTAACAACTAGCTGTAGCACAATAAGGCATACTTGGCACAATTTCATTTGCCTAGATCCTAAAACATAATTGAAGAACATGTGTTCTGAGAGGAAGAGAGACCTAGAGGAAAAATCACCAGTGAAAACAAGTATGCCGAAACTTGCAATTAAGTGAACAATCACAAAGATGAGAAAGATACCAGAACAATGTTCTAAATCATATGAGCTGTAGAAGAGACATGTAGTAGCAGTGCCCAAACCTTATAAAGAAAGAAGTGTTAAAAGTTAGATGATGAAAGATGGTAGAGAAGGGAAGTATAAGACAAAGATCTAAATCAAAAACTGGAGTGAGTTCATCACTTATAATACAGATAGGAATTCTGAATTACAGTAAATCAAGAGCTGTATGAGAACAAGGAATGAATTCTCTTTGCAGGCGAAGCAAAGGCCATCCCAAAACTGAACAGAGAGTTCAATATTGAACATAGGAAGATTTTGTTGACTGTAATAGTGGAAACAAATTTCTCTCGACTTTGTTAGTTGGTATAATAGAGGCGAAAGCAGAAGTTATTGCTTTTGACTCAGAAGGCAGTATTAGTTTCAGGAGTGAAACTTCGCAGTATTATTTTGTTGTGCGGGAATGTTCATGGGCTCGACAGTAAGATAAGGTCTTTCCAAGGCTGGACTGTTCTAACAGCAAGGACTCTGATAAGACATTTGTAAGGTCAATAGAGTCCTAATAGTGTAGTTAATCTCGAAGTGACATAAAAATAACCAAACGGATCCACTGGAATGAATATCTCATGTAGTGGAATTGTGGAATGTATAGCCATAGATGCAGCTTGAAATTAATATGTGAATTAGTTGCTGTGGACTCTAAGTATGGGGAATGGTTCTGGGTAGCATTCCCCAAGCTGGTGTCTTCAACCCCAACTAGTAATCTTGGTGTGCCACGTCAAAAAAATTCCAAGTGTGAATGGAATTAAAAACAGTAGGATGCTTTGATTTACAAGCATGTTTCCTTAAACAAAGTCTGTTAATTGGGTCTCCTATTTCCTGCTGAAGCAAACTGAAGAATTTTTAAATAAATTTTCAGTGTAAGTGGTCAAATCCAAGCTGGCAAGTCTACAAGGCTGCCTTGTAGAAGCTTATACATGTAGAGCAGAGGTAGTTCTCTTTTCTGTGATAAGCAGAGAAGGCCATAACTTAAATATTGCCTGTCTGTGCTTGATGGGGATGAATGGACACTGATTTAGCTGTGTTTAATAAGGGTTCACTGTCTAGAAGTGGTTGGTTTACAGAATTCAAATAGCTTCCAAAGCTAGAAAGCATGTTTTGAGCCTCCTTGCTCAAATCTTCTTCATAAGGGAAGCACCTCAGCTTCCAAATCTCTGTCCAGTACCCCCTCAATGAAAAAAAAAAAAAACAACAAAACAAAACATAATTTTATTTTGCCTTACCTTGATTCAAGTTCCCAGCTGTACTTTCAGTTCACAGTATCTTTTTACCTTTACAATCCTCTCCACTTTTTAGACTGTATTTTCGGAGCCAGGCCAAAGGTGAGACAGACCGTGAGCGGTTGCTACTGGCCTTCCAAGTGAGCAATGAAATAGCCAATGGAAGGTTTCCTGTTAATAAGGAATTAGCTCTGGAAATGGTGGCTCTAATGGCTCAGGTGAGTATGGCAGAAATCCTCTCTTTTGTCCCCCTTCAGCTGTACACTGACTGTGTTTGACTAAGCAGCTCCCTTTTACATCAAAAGCGCATCAAACATACAGTGTGATGTATCAAACAAGCACACGGTCAGATGTACCATGGCAAATACATTACACTGGTATACATATGTCAGAACACCTTTTGCTGTAGGGAAGTTTGCTCTAGCTGTGCCTCTCCTTTCCTTCTCAAGAAAAATACTGGAAAAAACAGAGTGAGGCTGGACTATCACCAGACCTGCTCCAATTAGTACCTTAGTAAAGACATGGAAATAGTACCCCCACTAGAATTCCATTAATAGTAAAAAACTCCCCTCTTGCACTGCCAATAACCTCTTACACAGTAAGAGCATCTTCTAGGATCCTTCATTAGGTCTCCAGGCTTGCATTTAGTATTTTACCACATAAAGCACACATTGTGGGTTCTGGGCATGATAAGCAGTATAATAGTTTTTTACTGACCTGAAACTGAGCATTGTATTTGTTAAAGCAGCCTAAACTGAGATGAAGAAGCCGGGTCCAAACTATTTACATGGTCCAAACTATTTACAAATACGCTGTTGTTTTAACTGGCCAATTGAAAATAAATCCCCAAAGCCTGGCAGTTTATACAGATGTGTCTCCTTACAACAAATATCTGACTGAGATCACGTTCCATTCTCTTAGATCAGTAGATAATTCCTTGGGCAGTCATGTCCTCAGTGGTGAGGAGGACCTCCTTGCTCTTTTGTATACATTTACATGGTAAATGCTGTAGACAACATTCCCCAGCCTGTGTCTTTTTGCATGACTAATAAACACAGTAGTTATCAGTTCGGGAATTTGTGGAATGTTCTACTGCATTAAAAACCCCATAGTTCTGTTGCACTATAAACTATAATGTTGTTCTAGGTGGAATATGGGGATTTGGATCGACCAGGGTCTTCAAGTCCTGGGGGAACATCACAATTGAAAATGCAGCATCTTCTCCACCAGGTTTTAGATAAATTCTACCCCAAACACTACAAGCAAAACATTACTCCTGAACAGCTCAGGTAAATTGTTGGTTCTTCAATACTTTGCACTGAAATTAGCTTTTACTTGCCAAATTGTCTTTACATTTAAGAAGTTGCAAGGAGCCCTGTCAAGATTATTTGACATAGAAATTCAAACAAAACACAAGTGTCAGGAAAAGGTTCCCTTAAAAGAAAAAAACAATATAAAAAGAGCCAAATCACCACCTAATTTTGCCACAGACAAGAAGTTTAAGCATTTCACTTCCAAATTAGGCATCTCAGTTTCAACAAACTAACCCAAGCCTAAGATGAATTCTCTTGAGTTTTTGTTTTACGCTTCCCCCAAGTGTCAATTGAGTCCAGATGCCTAACATTTGCAATGAGCCATAAAACCAGCTCATATGAGTTACTTCAGGCCATGCAGTAATTTTGGTAGGACATATTTTGGCAGGTTTTTTTGGTGTTCTGACTTGGCAATGCTCACGCACAATGCAGAGAGCTCAAGTACAAAATTCAGATGTTGCCACAGATCTCAGATCTATCTGATTTAAAGTGAGAGAATGGTCTTCCTACAGATCCTGAGCTACTTAGGGATGCAGTGGTGGAACTAACACAATTGCCTCCTTTTGGAAGCAAATTCCATCTGCATGTAGCAAGGTAGCTGCCAAACCATCCCGAGTGAACCAAATCAAGAGTGAGTTAATATATATTGCCACTCCATATAGAGCATACTACAGGCAAGGTATGAGGAAGGTGAGAAAGTACGTGGAAGTAGAGAAAAGCTAAAATAAACTCAGGTTGTACAACTAGTACTAGATAGTGCTAGCAGCTCTGTCTGTGAGTGCTGTGTAGAACAGCCCTTTTGTAGTAAAGAGGTACATTTATTAACTGTTCTAATTTTACACGTCTTTCCTTGGAAGACATCAGTAAATAATTCTGTCTTGTGTCTTGGATTCCTAAAGGCAACTGACAGACAGGCTGGCGACGAAGTGGATGGTGCTGCAGGGATGCTCTCCACCAGAATGCATTCGGATTTATTTGACGGTGGCCCGGAAATGGCCTCTCTTTGGAACCAAAATATTTGCTGCTAAGGTAAGTGGAGCACACTTTTTTGTGTTGCCAAGAGTGAATTATCTGAGCAGAGACATACCTACAGTCTCTGGTAACACGGGTTGAAAATGCTTCTACTTCAGACAGGGAAAAAACTGAACAATACTGTGTTCTGAACAAGCGGCCCTGGTACCATAGAGGTTGAAAAAGAAGGAAAACAAGTATATTCTAACCACTAGGGGCTGCTAGTGTTCAGTAAATAAATAAAGAAGGTTCCCTGGCTGCGTCAATTGATCATGATACAGAGTACCACCTGTCCCTTACACGCCTTGCCAAAGCTTTTTCAGGCAGGAATTTCCCTGGGCATCAAGGCTGCAGTGATAGTTTAAAAAATTAGATTTACATACCGCAGTGAGGGAGGCAGGGAAGAGTCCCCCCTAAGTCACACCTGGCAGCTGATGCCACCTGTAAGGACAATGGGTACTTCAGTCCTGTTCTCTGCTTGACACAGAGCTGGATGCTTTTCTTGCCACAAGAAAGAGGCAAGCGCTGCTGATGTCCTGTTGCAGAAACAAAAACGAAAGTACACATTGGGTAAGCTGCCAGCCCACAGGCATCAGTGGGAGAGCAAAGAACAGCTGGACGGAGTGGTTCTCCCAGCAGCTTGTACCATCCTTCACCCCATTCCAGGCTAGAGCTCTGTACCTGTTGCCCGTGCCTGAACTCATGTCTTAGCACATAGTGCCTATCTGAGAAATCTTGTTTTGGCATTAACCATCTTTCCCATCCCAGCAGAAATTTCTGCTGTTGAAAGCTTGAGGGAGGTCTTCTTCATGGTTACATGTCTCTTGCTTTGAAGTCAAAGCTGCTCTGGTTACAGAAAAAAAGTCTAATGATGAAACGGACCTCTTGAGCAAATACAAGAAGTTTTCAAAGGACAGTTACTTCCACTGTCAGGACTAAAAGAGGTTACTGTCAGAAGAGGTTACTGGTGTTTGAGGTTATTGACACTGAAGAATCAGTATATAGAATAGGTCCACCCACAGGTGAAATAATGTTGGTATTTCTGATGATTAACATATTTTATAACTTTTCAGCAATTAAACAGCAAAGCCTATGGCTTAGCCATGTAATAGCAGATTCCCAGTATAGATTTATATAATTAGCCATAACAAGTCATTCTCAACAGACGATGCACATCTGCCGTAAGATTCTGTAAGAAACAAAATGGCATTGATGTGACGGTACTGGGTGCACTGGTATAGAAACCAGCAGGTTTCACTGCCTTCCTGACTGATAGGAGCACTACAAACACGTGTGCTGAGCAGAGATGCCATGCTGTTGCTCTGTCCTAGCATTTCCTTCAGTTTTAACCACACTGATGGAATCTAATTAATTTCAAAGCCTTTGTTATCCTTTTATCTCTTGTGCCACTACTTCAAAAAGTGTATGTGAATCTGAAAATGTTATTCCAAATTTTGGGAAAAGCTCTCTTAAAAATCAAACCAGGTCACATCAGTAAGCTGTTAGGATTTTTTCTCATCTTCACTTTATCCTTAAATCTCAACATTTATATCAGAAACCTCATTCTGTGGTGGTCAAGAAATACCTGAATTAATAATTTTCTTTCTCTCTAGCCTATTTTGCCTTCCTCATTGGAAGACTGTCCAGTCTGGATAGCTGTGAATGAAGATGGTATCAGCATACTGGATTATAACACAATGGTATGTTGAGGAACACTGTTGAACAGAAATACCTTACCTACCACAGAAAGACATTCCCCTGAGTCCAGTGAAAGTCACTAACAGTTTGTCTTTAACTTCAAATGGATCCAGAAGTTAGTTTGTAAAAGTCGGAGATGAGGGAAGTCAGTGTTACCTTTGAACGCTCCATAGACAAAGGAAAATTACAGCTGCAGTATAAGGTAGGGCAGCAAACATGTTCGTACATCTTGCAAAATCTCAGTGGTGTGTGCTTTACTACCACCATCTGGGATATAACAAAATTTGTACTATGAAGTAGTGAGGCATCGAGCAAACCAGAAGAAAACTAGAAATGCAATTCTCACTTGAGCTTTCTCTGCCAGCTGTTACCTATAGAGACATCTACTGCCCTTCGCTGCTGGAGACCTGGTGTTCTTGCAGGAAGTAGAAATATAAACAAATATATTAGTTTAATGTGGACATTCGGAGCTTTTTACAGAGCTATGACTTTTTCAAACTCTGTCTGCAGCATTTGAAGGTCTCTTACTCATACTCCTCTGTGCTGACCTTTGGAGGCTGTCGAGATGACTTCATGATTGTAGTCAGTCAAATGAAAGAAAGAAGTTCTGGAAAAAATAGCACTGAAAAACTCCTCTTCACAATGGCAATTCCAAAGGTAATTACAAATGAAAAGTGAGTTTGTTTCCAGCTGGCAGCATCAGAGCTGGGTGTTTTGTACAAGCCCTGGGGACTGGTACTTGTGGCTGCTGCACTAGCTATATATATTCAACAAATCCTTTGTAAGCTGGAACCTTTGAACAAGAGACTTATTCTACCTAACTCTTAAAGACAGACCTTCATTTAAAAACTGAACAATTCCATGGGAGAAAGTAATTTACAAAAGCTATGCAGTCAGTAGATTCTAAAAATCAAAGGGCATTCTTACCTCTAATTGACCTACAGTTAATAATTTTCTCTTTTCCCCAGATTGTTGAAGCAACACTTCTGATTGCCAGCTACATTAACTATCGTTCAACTCCTTCACTGCTGTCCTCCACACAGCCCTCGCGAAGCAAAACACCTGCTAAGAAGCCCTGGGAGACTGAAAATCGGTGCTTTTTTCCTTCTGTGCCCCGAAGCACTAAGGGGCCCACCCTGCTCTAAGGGCTTATTCCAAATGAGCTGATTTTGTTGGTTATTTACCACAGATTAATGCAGGCTCTGATTCTTTTTCCATAATAATAGACAAAGTTCCTTAGAGGTAGGGGCAGTGTACTTTCTCTTAAAAAAAGAAAAAATAAGTTGATTTGGGGGACTGTGCAGGAGTTTCCTTTCCACTACACATTCCATCCAAAATACCATTCCTCAGGTCATTTGCCTGCACAGTGCTCCAGTCATTACATCTGCACTCATTCTTCCCTCTCCTACTGTACTGCCTTGCTTTAGAAGCACATACATTTTCTGCGATCCCTCCCATTTTCAGCTTTCAAAAGACAGAAACTTTCATGTCCTTGCTCAGACATGAAGGAAAGACATTGCTGAGAAGGAAGAGGAATTAAATTCACAAGAATAATTCTGATGCAAGTCAAGGGTGATTTCAGACCTGAAATAGTGAGTGTAGAATTAGAGTTCAGCAGTATTTAAGAGTATTTTCAACTTTATTTAAAGGCAGAAGCCTAGGGCCTTTTCATGTTTAGTACTCAGAACAACTGGGACTGGATGGGTGTCAGACGATGCCCTGGCTCCTGCAGGACCAATGTGTTTCAGAAACTGACACTGTTCTACACAATAGATGAACATTAGAGGCTGCTGCAGGGCAGGGCTCAGTGTGTCACATGCTCCACTGTCAGACAAGCACTTTCAAAGACTTTCTGATAACCACTGTTGTAGATGCGTTTGGAACTGCACATTATCTCAGACAAAGGAAGACAAGGCAAGCAAATTTTGTACTTCTGTCTTTCAGCAGCTAGGACAGATCTTCCCAGACAAGCTCTGCCATTCTGACTTGACAGAAGCTGCTTCTTTCAAACTCCTGCTTCCTTCATGTACCATAAGCAAGGAGGAGGTAGTCAGCAAGTGTGTACTCATGTTCTTCTGACTTTCCTAAAGAATGTTGGTAGGTTTGATTTTTTTGATCTGTTTCAAAGGGACTTCATTATGAGAAGATTATTGAGTTTTAAACAAATAAAAGAAAAATAGCAATTCTTCATAAAAAAGTCTAAGTCCACTTAGTTTAAGTTGAGCTATTTTGATGAGCATTCTAAAAAAGCTAAGGAAGAATAACTGCACTTTGAAAAGTACCACATCCAACTTCATAATAATTATGCATTCATGGGCAACTTTTCCAAATTAAAACAGTGTGAATCCAACCACTAGACAGAAGTCAGTAATAGCAAGCCAGTTATTCGCAAATAAAGAAATGGACCATACCAGTGTTTTTATTCCCTAGTACCTGCCACGAACCTTGGCACATCCACCTAATGCACACGGTGGAGCTGATATATCAAGAAGTTTTTGTTCCATGCTTATGGTGGGTGCAAAGCCACAAACTAAAAGAGAAGAGCAGGGGACAGACAAAAATTGTTCCAAGCAATCCCTCAGCAGCAGCTTTGTAATATAAAACAAAAAAAACCAAACAAAACAAACCGAATCCCAAACCACCCCATGGTGAGTTATAGAAACAGTATGGCAGACCTAAGACAGGGAAAGACTGTATGAACAGTGGCCTGATTTGCACATACTGTAATGTACCCACTTGTTATGAATTTAAGGACCATCCCTTGAAGATACAGAAAAGGGTAGAAGCTTTCTGAGCCAAAAATAACTTTAAGAAGGTATTTAGTCATTTTTGTTTTCCCTTAGATACTTTCCAGTCTCTACCTGTCCTGATAGTAGTTTGTATTTCCTCTCTCTCTCACAATTATTAGTATAGCTATGTCAGTTTGAATACACAAAGTGTTACTCCTTCTGACTCTATCACCTGTGCCTAACAATTTCTCCTGTATCTGAAGGTCTGTTTGACAGTTTGCTTCTGGTATCCCACCAGCAACAAAGCTGCTTCAGAATAGGCTGGAGCCGTCATCAGTGCTGGGGATGCTCAAGGCATCTAAGTCTCCAGTTCTCATGCTGTAATTCCTTATAGTACTAACACTCATGTCCTCAGAGACTTGAGGAGACTTGTACCAGGGCAAACAGGAAGCAGAGATGTTAAAGGAACAGGAGCTCTCCTGAAACTCATTATTTTCTGCCACAATTGCACTTTAAATTGAGAAGCATGATACACAGAACTTTCTTTCTTATTTCCTAAAAATATTCATCAATACTTGAGTGTTTCAGGGACCAGCCCACTCTGATGGATGCACATACCCCTCCTATTTATAGCTTACCTGTCTTCAAACACCCCACCCTGTGTAGATACCTACTTTGTATGATTCTTTGGTAGAGAAAATAATTTTTTATTTTAATCAATGCTTTTGGCAATGACTGTTAATGCAGCCTAGAATGAGATGACAAAAGCCTTTGTGTTCCTAACTGCTGTGTGTAAGTAAAAGGCTGTCTGGAAGATACTGTGAGATTTCTGTTTGTTCTTAATAAAATGCAGCTCGTGAATTAATAACCATGAATTAAATGTGCATTATTCTTAGAATGAAAGAAACTATTTTAAAAGCCAAAATATTCTTGATGTAAACAAAAATGAACACAGATTGTGTTTGATGTCCAGGCACAAACCATAGCTGGTACAAACCTGCCTAGACTGATTCCTTGTTTCTCCCTGCTGATCTTCTCTCAGCTTAAGCAGATGACTACACCATGGGCACAGGACGTTCACTCTTTCAAGATTCCTAAAACAATCTTTCAGACTTCCTGCTGTAACACAGCTTCTTGGTAATTCTGTCAGTGCACATTCTGAGGACTTCATGGGATTTGTACAGCATAGTCAGCATTCCCAGCACACTCCTGAGCCCATGACTCTGTCCACTCTGCTCAGACATCCTTTCTTTTCTGACACATAAGGCGGTGGCACATCCCCAAGCTGCTGCCTTTCACTTGGACAACGAGAATACTTCCTGTGACATAACCTCTGTCTTTCAAACTTTGTGGCACCATGGAAAAGAACCGACAAATCTCCTTATCTCTACCTTATTGCATGACGGTATGGTACCAAGTGTTCATTTACAGATTATGTGGACAAGCACAGTACAGCATTGAAGGCAAAATAAGCATGAATCCAGCCTCCTGCCAACTTGTAGGTTTAGCTCTTGTTTTGACACTTCAGTCGCCTTATTTATATTACTAAGTTGTGGAATATAAAGAGAGAAAAATACCAGTTAAGTGTTATAGTAACCTTTATCTTATCAACAGAGAAAAATTTCCCAACCGTAAGTTACTACCAAGAGCACAGATCAATAAAACTTTATTCAAATTGTCATTACCATCATTTTCAACAACACATGTGCCTCATATTCTCAGAGTAAGTGATGTGGCCCTTTAAACGTAACATCTTCTCCATGTCCTGTGTCAACAGGCCTTGCCCCTTTCAGCAATGGGTTCACATTTTCCCTGTGTTCTTTTTGATACCTAAGCACTTACTGAAACCATTCTTGTTGTCTTTGACATCCCTCAACTGATTCATCTCCAGCTGGGCTTCAGCTTTTCTAACTACATCCTGAACAGTGTTGTTGTATTCCTGCCAAGTTACCTACCCCTAATTCCACCTTCTGTATACTTCCTTCTTGTGTCCAAGCTTTGCCAGGAGCAGCTTGCTCATCCATGCAGGCTTCCTGGCATTTCTGACTGACTTCCTGCTCATTGGGATGGACTGTTCTTGAGCTTAGACGAAATGATCCTTGACTATCAAGCAGCTTTCTCGGACCCCTCTTCCCTCTAAGGCCTCATCCCATAGGACTCTTTCAAGCAGATCCCTGAAGAGGTCAGTCTTCAGATCTCTTACGTCTATTTCATTAAACATAACTGAATACAACAGTTTCATTTTCTGGTTTTGTCCTTCTGAGACTCTCCTGTGATCAGGAAGTTATATCTGAGCCCACACATGAGCTTTGGTATTCAGAGTGTGTTTTGCAGACAAAGGGTTATATAAAAACCAACGAATGCGCACTTATGGCAGTCCAGCCAAGGTTATTTTATCATTCTAGCCTAATTTTCAGATGCATGAAAGAGTAAAACATGGATGCATTTTCTTGTCTCCCTTTGCCCTATTTCCCCATAATTCTTTTCTGGAGAGGCAAGAAAAAACCTTTTCTGTCTGAGCCTAAAAAGTTCTGCTCATGGGGCAGTTTTGCTGGCTTTTCGATGTGTGCCTCTGAGTCCTGCTGAAAGTTTGCTGCCCTTTTTCAGCTACTTTATTTCACTTGACTGTGGAGCTGTCTTCCTCTGCTCCAGGATCTCTTGACAACTTCTGTACACTTCTATCAAACAGTCCAGTCGTGGCTTGGAGCTCTAGAAGTCAAGCAACAGAGAATCAGGCTCTGAACTGAAACACTAATTAATTTTACCCAAACAGCGAACAGTGGTCAAAGTACAATGGCTTTTCATCAATTCTAACCTGTTCCAGATTAAAACCAGCAAGGAAGTGAAAGTTTCACAGTCCCACAGTCCCTATGATCCTTATAACTTTTGAGCTCTCAAAACAGCATTACTGTGTAAAGTCCATCAAATGCCTCCTTGCAAGAGTTGCTTAAGAGAACAAAAGGTCAATTCAGTGCAGAAGGGCTCCTGGGCTGAGTGACACAGGAAATCGTATTTTTGAAGGCTGACATAACTTAGAGGAACCCAATGAAGGAGACACGATAAAGTTACTAATCATTGCTCCTTCAAAACTAACTAATATACTTACTTGCATGTTAAAATAAGAACTACGGACAGGTACTGAATTTCAAAATGGCACAGTTCTGTATCTCCTTTGCTGGTGGAGTCAATTCTACCAGTACTAAGGTATTTCCATGAAAATAAAACTGTTCAGAGTTGAAAGAGAAAAAAGAAAAAAGAGAGAAACAATATAGATGCCAGGCAGACCCTTTGCAGCTGGAAAGGAGCATATCTAACTAAAATCAGGTACTTGAATGCAGCTAGCTGGGATTTAGTAGTTGTCGATTTCCAGCAAATCTACTTTTCTCCTTGTCTATATGAGAAATATCTACTTTATATTACTGTTCCTACACATCTTTACAATTGTGGGACTGAGTTAGCAGCAAGTATCAATGGAATAGCCTATTTATACTCCTAAGTATTTAGCTGAAGACTGACTGTATCCAGCCACAAACTGTATGCAGATTACAAAATAGTCACCAGCAGCAGGTGAATTAAGGACAGAAAGGGCTGTACAGCTCAGCAGTCCAAGAAGTGAGGTACCTCTGTACTGCTTACCACCCCTCAAGGATCAGGGCATTGTTGTGTTAGGCATGAACACACACAAAGCAAATACATTCCAAAAATGGGATTATGAACAGCCAGAACATGTAAGCAAGAGAAGAGAGAGGGGAGATGAGGTGACAGCAACACAAAAGTTATTATACATTAATCAAATTGGTCACGGCTTGTACCGTGATCTTTGTCAGCAGGTCAGGCAGGGGAAGTCATTCCAATAGCAAGGAGGTTTTATGAGAACTTTTGGTACGCAGAGCTGAGAGAAAAATCAACTGCAGCGCAGTGCTGGAGTTATGGTGGTAACCCTGAGCACAGGACTGCACAGAAAGCTCTACAAGTCCTCGGTACCCTATGTGAGCCAAAGACTTTTAGTCCATGCAGACTCCTGGCTGGGTTCAGATTGACACAACTCCCTGTTCTTTGAATGGAGAGCAAATGAAAAAAACCCATCCCTACTATGCAGTTCCGTGAGACTTCAAATGCCGCCCACCCTGACAGCCCAGCCAGGGAAAGGCAACTGTCATCAGCTACAGATATGTTTAGACAACTGGTGCACACACTGAGACCACAATCTGGATTTCTCCACCACTCAGTCAATCTCACCTGAAAGAGTGGCACAACCTCAGATACTCCCTGAGGATCTTCAGGGTCCTGGAGGAGGATACACAAGTAGTAGATAACTTTTTGCTACAAGACAAACAGAAAAAAAAATCATTGGAATATAAAAATGCTACCAAACCGCCTGGAGTTAGCACAGAAATAGGATCTGTTTCAACTCACTGGGCTGAAGGCAAATCCTGCCAGGTCACAGTCAAGTCTACAAATTTATATCAATAGCTTTCACTCAATAAATAAATAATTTTACCTGCTTTCTTTCTACTAAGTTTTTAACCTGAAAGGAACACACACATGCTGGAAAGGTAAGGTGTGCTTTTCTACAGGAGCTTTGCAGAAAACCCCAGCAACAGGAAAAATCATCATTTATGTTGTCTTAGCTTCTCATCTCCATCTTGACTACATATGGAGTTGGGCATCAGGATTTGTAAGAACAGCATAACACAAAGAACTAAACCCACTATCTCAGTGTCAGTGGCATTATCTAAGGGATAGATTTGGCTTTTTGAGATTATTCATTTGGTTTGAGTTCTCCTTTAAAGGAGAGAGATGAAAGAATAAGGAGAAAAATCTGAAATAAAGCTCCTGATGTCAGTAAAGCTATGGATGGTGCTGTGATTGATTGCTCTGGTAAATCATGCTCATGAAAATACACTGGATGTGAGTGTGCCCACAGACACAAGAAGACTGTGTATGATTACCATATGGATGGCTTCATTGATAACCACATCCTTCACCTGACCCATCTCAATGAAGGTTGTGCTCTCTTTCCCTGAGGCATAGGACGAAGTCACCTGAATGCCGAGTGAGCCGATGACCAGCAGGGATTCCTGGTCAATCTTCACGAAGTGCAGGTATATGATGAGGCCAATCAGCGTGATGAAGATGGCAGCAGAGAGCACCATGCTGTTCTGTAACACAAGCCAAGCAAAGGCACAGCTCTGCTCTCGCAATTACTTTAACACAGCTTTAGAGAAAGTAGAATTGCACAGTAAATTGCACATTAAAGCTACAGGGGCAAAGCATTTTTACTTAGGTAGAGTCCTTTTATTCACCTGGCTGGCTGATACATATGTAATGAGGTTTACATCAGTCTTTGCAGTACGGACTAAAAGAACTGAGAGCTGAAACTGAAAACTGCGAGAAAATTCTATTCCCTTCCAAGTTCAGTGCAGAAATCTCAACCCAAACAAGCCAGTTGTATCAATGACAGTGTATTATACCAACTTCTGTGAAGATGATGTCACTGACAAAGAAGTGTTGTGAAATGTTTACAAGAACCAAGGGTGGATTCTCAGAGCGGAAGAACCCTCCTTCAGGATTAAACACTGGCCCGGTGGTTTTCTTATTACGAACTGCCAGTCTAAACTTGTTCAAACCTCACCCTCTTCTTGCCTTAAATACCAATCCAAAGAAAATTTGCTTTCACCTGTATTTTGTAAAAGGACCAATGTCTTTTGCATCTGCAATCTTGGGACTGCTGTTACATTTTAATATAAAACTGCTGAAACTGTGGTCACCAGTAAGTCATCTGAAGACCTGGTTATAGATTCTTAAGGTCCACAACCTTTTTCTGGGACGTGTTTTAGAGACCTCCAGGCCACCTACCCATGAATGAGAGTTGTAACTGACACTTCCTAAAGAACCAAGAACCGCACAGCCCTACCACTCAAGCTGGGCCTGTACCACCACATGAGCTAAAGAAGCCATGGCTTCAGAAATTATACAAGACTTCTCCACAAGTTTGTTATCACAGGAAAAAAAAAAACCAACCAACCAGTCATGAAGCACAGACACTGAAATCCACACAAAGAGAGAGACACTTTCAGGCTTTCAGACCTGATTTCCTGGTAAAAGGAAGAACTGTAGTCACCAGCATGCAGGCTGCAAGAGCATGAGTAAAGAAAGGCAAGCAGGAGGGCAGTGGGTGGTAAGCACTGGCTAGGGTGTGTATACTTTCGTAAAAAATGAAACTTGAACATGAACCATCTTTTCCTGTCTGACTCCTGACAACTGACTCATGTTGCAACCTCTATCTTCATTTCTTAGGAAAGTTTACTGAAAAAAACTGATGTGCAACAGTCAAAGCATGGGTCACAGTGACCAGCTTTTCCAGTCCAGCTACTGACTTCAGTCTGGACATAACTGGTCTGAGTCCAGTTTTTGATAAATCCAAAAGTATTAGTTTAGATATCAGCAGCTTTTGAAATCTGTACTGCAAACATCTTTCTGCCTCAGCTGTGAAATGTGATGACATGCATGGTGCAGTGCTCCCTGAATCACTCAGAAGAACTCCTATTGGGGATTAACAATAATTCACCTTCTTCAATTCCTCCTTTATTCCAGATTCTCACAACTCAGCTCTCCAAGCAAGCACGTACTATTTGGACTCACAAGCATGTGCCAGGCATCACTCAGCACCCAGACACACATCTACCCTTTCTGTCGAGAGGCTACAAACCGACAGAGGCACCCGAGAAGCCACCAGGGGCAAGCAGGTGGCAACCCGCGGCCCTGAGGCCAGCACAGCTCTCCCTGAGCCACCACACACACCCCCATCAGCTCGGCCTCAGGCCGGCACAGCTCTCCTGAGCCACCACACAGACACCCATCAGCTCGGCCTCAGGCCGGCACAGCTCTCCCTGAGCCACCACACACCCCTCCATCAGCTCGGCCTCAGGCCGGCACA